>BMAV01002892.1:0-315069 GCA_019973955.1 Trichonephila inaurata madagascariensis
GTTTTTTAAATTTGGGTTAAAAAAATCTGTTAAACCCCAAAAATATAACACCCTGTAAGCTCTGTCTGTTTTTAGAAGAAAACAAAATGGTAAATGTTCATATCTTGAATAAGTTTTATTATAAAATATATAATTGCCATCATTATTTTGTGACTTCTTGCCAGCGTGAGGGCAATTCATGTATCCAGTATTAGAAAAATGCCTTAACTTTAGAAGAGAAAAATGAACCAGTGTTTGTCTGATATCTTCCTCGTTTTTGAAATTATCGCCCAGCAAAAGTTTTGTAAAGAAAGAAACAAGAGATAATCGGAGGGTGGTATGTCTTGGAAGTATGGTGGATGTTACAGATTTTCCCAGTGTAGCTCAGCGAGCTTATGACACAAATCCTCAAATCATCTTGTGACTTGGCATTATCTTGAAGCAGTATGACATCCTTCCATTAAAACGTCACATTACCACTTTTTATTGAAATATTTTTTTAAATTACCCATTTGCTAACATTACATCCACAAAATTTAGCTATTCGTTCAGTTTCCACAGTTCAAAATGTATTGGTTTTCGAATTTTCCCAAAATACCTCTATCCATGTAGCCAGTTTCGCCTTAACCGATCACACCTGTTGGAAGCACTGCGTCATTGAGTGAACACGTTCAACTGCGTTCTGTCGGAAAAATGTCGAATCAACATCAAGTTTCTTGTGAAACTTAAGACATCAGCCCCAAAAAAATTTCAAATACTAACCGAGACTTATGGAGACAAGACTTTGTCTCATGCACATGTGTTTGAATGGCATAAGTGGTTTTCAGGGGGAAGGGACAGTGTGGTAGATGATGAACGTGCTGGGCACCCAAGGTAAGCGATTACAGATTAAAACATTGTCCAAGTTCGTGATATGAGTAGGTTCCAACTCACATCAGTGGTCAGACTGTTAATCAACACTACTACATCGAAGTACTAAAAAGATTTCTTAAGAAAATAAGGAATAAAAGGTCACAGTTGAGGAGTGATGGATGACTGTTGTACCAGGACAATGCTCATGCTCACACTGCCCTTTCCTTCAAGCAGTTTCTGACCCTGTAAAAACCTTACCGAGGTGAAGCATCCTCCTTGTTCATCTTATTTGGCTTCATGCGACTTTTTTTTATTTCCTACGGCTAAATATTGTTTAAAGAGAATTCATTTTACCTCAATTGAAGAGGTTCAAATAAAAATGGAGAATCTCCTGAAGAGCCTTCCAAAACCCTCGTTCCTGAATTGTTACCAGCAATGGCGGCAACGAATGTAGAAGTGTGTGAATGCTGAAAGAAACTAACTACTTTGAAGGTGATAATGTCACGGGAACGTTCTGCACGTAAAAGATTTATTTGGACGTCTTTTTACTCTGTTTTCACACCCTCGTATGCGCACATTATTTTTACTCGGGGCCCTCCTTGGGCCCCAGAGGTGGAGGGGCAGATTTTCCGAGTTCACAATATGCTCTTTTCCTTACCATATTTTCATTGGTTATTTATTTTTCATTCGCAATTATCGTCCAGCCCAAGAAGAGTTCGTTTTTCCCCGGGTTTAAGAAAGGGGTGTGTATTGATGATACGAGCAAAAATTCCTTTTGATTTAAAGAGACCACCATCTCAAATATTTCCTCAACTATCCTAGTTTCCGAATAGAGTTCAAAATGGTTTTTTGTCCCGAATCCCCTTTTCCATTTTCCTGTTAACCTTAATATAGCCGAAAACGGGGAGGGTTTTTCTGATAAAACATAATATTTAAAAAAGAAAATTTAACGCATTCCTTTGGCTCAAATTTTTGTTTAACCCGGGAAAAAAATTGTGACGTCCCCGCGTCCTTCTGCTAACATAACTCCTAGGGTTTTTTTGACGGGCCAAAAGGAAAAAACCTTTTCCCAAACCCAAAACCCCAAGAAGATAAACGAATATAATATGAAAAATGAGATATATTTTAAAAAGGGGATAAAGCTTTGATGATAAGGGGGGGTTTTAGAGATAGCTTAGTGTGTGGAATCAATTGGTCAAGAGTTAGCTGCCCGATAGCTTTGGAAGAAATAGAAGTTCATTAAAAAAGAAGTTGGAAACCTCGCATATTAAATTACATTATAGATATCACTCAATCATTGAAGGGGGGAGATCTGCATAAGGTAATATTTTAGTATAGGAAGAAAGAATCGGTTTATTTATCATAATTAAGATAAATGTTCTAGTTGGGGGGATCTGACTTGAATAAAAAGGTTTTAAATTGGGTGTTAACTCTCACTTTTAATTAAAGTTGCCCAATTAAATTAAGTAATATAAGTTATTTTTAATAAAAGTTGTATTAAAAACCCAATATGTCTCATCATTTTGATAATCCCACACCCTAGCTTGCGGTCCGAACGACATAGTCATCACAGAAGGGCCTTAATTGCAAATTTTAAAATGTTACCTCCATAAATGTATCCCCACCATGATAATAGCTCAAATATACTTTCATGGTATTATTACTTATCAATTTGCTCGATTTACAGTAGTGTCTTGCAGTTCCCCCTGATCCGAAAATCATTTTTCCATAAAAAAATTTCTTTCATGTAAGAGAAAGTCTGATTCGGCTAAATCTAGACTTCACGGAAGCTGTCTCTGAACCTTCCAACGTCAATAACGATTTTATTTGCGATTTTAGAGCAATCATGCAAAATTTCAATTCCATTACGCCATCACTTCGATTTATCTTCCATATAGCTATATGTAATTTTGGGAGATTTGATCTGCAAAAGTCTGATAATTCGGATATTCTGTAGCTACATACCTCTTATTTGTTTTCTTCTCAGAAGTTAAACTGAGTCTTGGACAAAAAAAAACTTTCCAGCCTCTACTACAACACAAATTGATGCCCCAAATTTTGGGGACATGATTTCGAACTTTTACTTTTTCATTTGTTAAAAAACAGTCACTTGTCCTTTATTACCCGGTTCCCCCCGAAATGTTTTTTGTTAATTTGAGATTATATGGATTGTACGTAGAAAATGGGGCGCTGAATATCTTCTGTAGAAGGAAATATATTGTCTCCGATATCTAAAGTGATTTTTTTTTTTTTTCAGAATTTATGTAATTCATGTTTTTGTGAGCTTTAAAACAGAAACATAAAGGAGTTGTATTTGAGTGCTTTACGCAAAAAATATTTGACACTATAGTAAAAATATTCAAAATATTTAATGTTGTTTTCATCCTTCATATATTAAATAAAATTATACACAGAAACATATTTATTCATTAAAATCGAGTATCTTCATTGCCGTTAAAGTAGCTGTTTCGAAATAAATTTGTTTCTGAAATTAGCAGAAATAAAACAGTGTAATATTCATCACTTTATACATTGTAGCATCAGTGATCTTATAAAAAAAATTAATTTCTTACTTTTATGCAGCTGTACGAATAAAACATTTCTAAGATTTATAATTGTTTTATTCTGTTGTAATCGATTGCACATACTTATTAAATTTTAATATTTTGTCCAAAGAGTTTTTTAAATTAAGAAGATATTTCTTAATTTAATTTGGGTAAGTGCAAAATAAAATACACTTACATGAAAAAAGGCCTTTTTTAAGTTCGATCTAATAGAAATTAAAGCTGTACATTAATTTTAACAACTAGTATTTGATGAAATCTTCACTCGTTACAAAGCATGCATGTGTTTACATCTAGATTAAGTATATAGAGAGCCCTAACCCAATATATTCTGACAGGTATTCCTCGATTGTATTTCCAAGTATTCAATACTTTTAATGCCTTAAGGGGACACAGTACAATTTAATTGATAAAAATCGGTAAAAAATTGAAATAAAATTTTTTTAGCATAACTTCCTTTTTTTTTTGTAATTTTCTAGTCTCACAAAATTTGAAAGTTCTAAGATGAAACAAATTCAAATTTGTGATTAATTTTATGTCCGTTTTTATTAAAAGGCAAATAAAAACTTAAAATGGTTTTATCTGAGAAAAAAAACTCATTTATTATCATTTAAAATGCTAAGGCTTTTTGTCTATTGTGCTCAATGCTTTGAATTTTTTTTACCTATTACTAACAGTACGTGTAATAGAAGTTGTTATGCCTTTTTTAATCAAACCAGTACTTAATTTTTAGGGAAAAAATAGTTGAATTAGGAATTTACACACTTTTAAGGAGTTTTCAATAAGCATTCAGAAAAACAAGTATTTTACAAATATCAATCATGCTAGCTGTGTGTGTGTGTGTGTGTGTGTGTGTGTGTGTGTGTGTGTGTGTGTGTGTGTGTGTGTGTGTGTGTGTGTGTGTGTGTGTGTGTGTGTGTGTGTGTGTGTGTGTGTGTGTGTGTGTGTGTGTGTGTGTGTGTGTGTGTGTGTGTGTGTGTGTGTGTGTGTGTGTGTGTGTGTGTGTGGGGGTGTGTGGGGGGGTGGGGGTGGGGGTGGGGGTGGTGGTGGTGGTGGTGTGTGACGTCAAAGCCACTCAATGATGACAAACACAAAGTTTTAAAAATTATTAGTTTCAAAGCACATAGCCAAAAAATAGCTATTAACTTTTTCAATGCTCTTCCAAATACCAATAATTTTAATATGATTAACTTAAATGCTAACAATGCAAATAATAGAACTAAAAATCCGAGGAGAATCCTTTTGGTCTCCATGCCTTAATTTTTCTGTTTTTCGCAATAATTTCTTAATTATTCCATCTTTAGTAAATTTATTTTATTTTTTATCTTATATCTTTCTCTAAATTTTTGCCCCACTGAACAAGCTTCTCACTTTCCATTTGTGTAATGTTGTATACCCTTTGGGCAGCCAATTTTTGACTCTATATCCTCACCCACCGTCAACCAATCAGAAAAACCCTCTCTCATCATGAAAAAAATTTTCATTAACATCCCTTCGAAAAAACCCCAAGCCCGCCCCGGATCCCCCCGCACAACCCCCCAAAAGGCCTCTCCACAGACTGTAAAGCACCAACTCACACTGTCTCTCCCATCAAAGACTTTCCTGATTTGGGATTAAGGATTGCTTCGCAGTCCAGATGCTCCGATAAAGCGAAAAAAAATAACGAGAAGAGACTGGTGACTCCCTTGCTGTTTTAATTTTTTTTTGTTCCATTTTAAATTTAAACACGAATGCCCCTCATTTGGATAGTTCGCGAAGAATAATAAAATACAGATACTTTAAAGATGACGACTTTCTTTATTTACTAGCAAGCCAGGGCCCTGACATATATATATGTACTTAAAATCATTTAACTTAATATAACTTAAAGCTAAATAACATGCAGAACTATAACAAGACAGAATAGCTCATAGTAATGAATTACCAAACACTTATACTTAGGGCTAAGATATACATATTAATCAAAAAATGTAAAATGCGTATGCTTTGCTTGAAACTTAACTGATCCATTTTTTGACATAAGTTTTAAAGAATAATATATAAAACAAAGATATTAAATATCTCATTTCAGAGGCAAATATTTCAAAAGAAGATCTGAAATATAAATGTATACATGCAAATTGTATTACAGAAAATAATTTATTTGATTCGCTTAAATTATTTAAAGTATAAGCATATAAAAAAAAATTTAATCAGAAAATTGCTTTTTTGACTCTACGAAACAGAAAGCTTAAAATATTTCATACTCTACAGCTCAGGATCAAGAACGTAGACTGATAGATTGGCAAAAAATAGTTTTGCCATGATAAAAAAAGTGTGAAAAGCCTGTAAAAAATTTTGTAACCTTTGAAAAATTAAAAAAGGGTCTGTTCCTTTTTTTTTTGGGTCTTTCACAAAACTCAAAAAAAGTTTGACATTTTTCTTGACGAAAAGTTTTTCTTAGGGGAGAAAAGTATGTTATGAAAGAAAGAGCATAGAAACGAGTATTTTCCTTGTAGATGGAATCGTCTTAGATGGATTCCATGGATCAAGACGAGATAAAGGGAATTTGAGATGCGTTCGAGGCTTTAAAGGGGGGAGGGTTTTGGCCCTGGTATAAACTTTTTTCTATCCCTTAGTTCATCAGGATGATGAGGAAAACACTTCTTTAAAGCCTCACACGTCTAGACCAAAAGGAATATATTAAATTTTTCATTGTAATCTAGACAAAAAAAAAAAAAATTTTTTTTTAAAAAAAAATTTCCTGGTAAAGGTATTAGAATAATGAAAAAAGGAAAATTTTCACCTTTTTTTACTCCAAAATTATACTTCCTAGTATACTATATACTTCCATACAGTATAAAATTTTTTATCTTTCCTACGTATACCCATCCCTTTAACAATATCTTTCTTCTTTAAATTTAAATCCTTACTTTCAACAGTTATTTTCATTCTTCCCTTACCTTTATACTTCCATACAGTATACCTCCATATACTTCCATACAGTATACTTTCATTCTTTTACAAATTTTCCTCCATATCTTCCCTACAGTATACTTTTTAAAACTTTCCCTAAAATACCCCAAAATTTAAAATCTTATTCCAAACCCCAAATTTTTCCCCCTTTCCTCCATCTATACTTTTTTTTAATTCCTTAACCCCCTATACTTTTAAAAATTTTCCCCCTATACTTTATAAATTCTTTTAATTTCATCATTAATTTTTATTTTCCCTTTTGAATTTTATAATTCTAATTTTCTTTAAAATTTTTAAAAAACCTTAAAATTATCCCCAATAAATGTATTTTATAAATTAATTTATATATTTTTTCTTTTCCCCGGTTAAATATAAAAAAAGGGAAAAAAAAAACAAAAAATTTAAAATAATATATTTTAATTGTTCCCTTTTTTTAAATAAAAAAATTTACAAAAAAAATTTTCCTTGCCGTTTTGGGGATTTAAAAATTAAAATATCTTATAATTGACTTTACCTTTTGTTAATCTACAACTTCATACATTTCGCTATCGTTTGCCACTATTTTAAGAATAATTTTTTAATAATACATCCGTTAATTTTTCCATTTTTTTGATGAATTATTATTACAAACAAGACATGACTTCTCCATATAGTTTTTTAACTTTTGACATATTTATAAAGCACATTTTAGGCTATAAATGTAAATTGCATGAAAAACCTTTCAAACACTTCTTTATCTGTTATGGTATCTACGGTTATCTCATCTGCACCCACTGCCTTATTTATATTCTTAGAAGTCATCATTAAATAAAAATCGAGGGGATTGCTGCAGACAGAAAATTGTGTAATTAATAACAAAATTTGTTTTGATTACTCACTAATTCTGGTAATGCTTGATTTCATTAAAAAGATAGGTATTTAAAAGTTTTATAATGTTACAAACCAAGATTAATTTGCAAGATTCTAAATAATTTTGAGACTGAGCTTAGTAATGAAACTAATTTCCATGAAAAAGTGACTCGGTAATTGGTAACCCAATAGTTGGTAACACAATATGGTTGATTCTTCTGTAGTGTGGCGGAGAATCTACCGCAACTGAAAACATAACGTTTCCACGTAGATGAGAAAAATTTCCGTCACAGTCGTAGGAGTAAGCTGGTGCACGTAGTGTAGATTCATTTTCAAATTACCGCATTTACTCGAATCTAAGCCCCATCCCAAATTCTCAAAAGGTTTTTGTGAAAAAATTTGGCATCGATTCTAAGCCGCACCCCCAATTATCTACTCGTTTTTGAGAAAAAATCAAAAATTGTGTAAACGGTTCATCGATATCCGATACTTCAGAAATTTAAAAAAAGTTTTAATGAAAATAATAAGTTAATAATTAATTTATTTGACCAGTATTAAAAACTTTCAAATACGTATATGAACCTGTGGTGGTGTGATATCTATATAAACAAGTACTAAACATCACGCGAAGACGATCGTTTTGGCGTGATCGATAAAGTACTCGCGTTCGGAACGGAATCGAATCTTCCTTCCTTCATTTGTGACCTTGGCCGTGTCAAGTGAACGGCACCATTCACACGCCACAGTCGAGGTGCCATATATCCACCGCAAAAGCAGCCAAGCCGTCAGATACAAATGACGCGATTAAGTCGTCACCCAACCACAAAGCTGTCTCACACATGACGCAATTCTCAAGCCGTCACGCACGATTAACGCAACCCACAAAGTGACGCAACTACTCGCATGCTCGCCACGAATATGGTATCGTTCGTTCGCCTATTCGACGAATCACTGGCATGGGGGTAATGTGGCGGTGTGATATGTATATAAACAAGTACTAAACATCATGCGAAGACGATCGTTTTTGCGTGGTCGGTAAAGTACTCGCTTACGGAACGGAAGGTACTCAGATCGAATCTTCTTCCTTCAAACCTATAATTATTCCAACTGTCAGTGTCATGTTTCGAAAGTGATTCGTCACTTCCATTGTCACAACTGACTTCGGAATTGATGCCAGAGTCGCCATTTTCCCACACGATACCGCCTTCTATTCTATTCAATGCATTTGCTGTGTAACATGTTTCTTAAAGAATTATTGTATAGAAGAATGAGAGAAAAAGAATTATAAAGACTGTTGAGAGGATTTGCAAGCAAAAATTAAATGCTTTTACTTACGTCATCTACGCATATTTGTTTCATCCGTGTCAAATTTTCAGTGGCAGCTACTTTGCTTCCGTTTTTTTTTTCCATGCATATTAAACTGCCTCTCTTTTTATACTTGCATCATAGTGAATTCGTCTCGATGTTGTTACCGAAATCTTTGATGTTTAGGGGATCAACGAGAGCGTGTACAAAAAAATTTCCTAAATCCGAGCAGTCAATGATGTTTAGGATAGTTTGAATACTGGAGATAAACTGTCGAATGAGATAAGTCATCTATGCAAGTGGCCGGAATGGACGAAATCCTTTTGAAAGGAGTTGAAACTCAATTTTTTGCCATTCAACAAATGGTTTGCCTTCAATTCTAAGCCACACCCGATTTTCAGTATTATTAACTGTTGGACGGAGGGCTCTAAGAAATTTTAGAGTAAAATTTTAAAATAAAAAGAGTTTGAGATAACTTGTATTCTCTCCTGCTTTATTTTCTGATTGTACATTCAATATAGGTATCAAAAACTAGTATTATAACGTAATTTCACCGTATAACGACCTCCCCAACCGCTTCATTCCTTTCGGAAAGAGTCAAGTGACGATCGCTGAAATAAATATTTTGGGGATGTACACACACACATGAAGCTTTAAATTTTTTAAGAGTTAAATTTTTAAAATCTTTCAAATATTACGCATCTCAACAAACTTCACGGTAACTTTTACCCCCCGCCCCTAAAAAATGAAAGAGATAAATCGTATAAAGTCTTTAAAAAAAAAGTTAAAAAGCGCGATTTTGAAGATTTTTATTCTTTTATCCAAATACACATAATGAAGCCTGGCAGACGTGGAAAAAACTTTATGCGATGATTTTGAGAAATCGCGAAGTTCTTAGATGTTTAAATCAAATTTCGTGAAATATTTTAAAAATTATAAAAAAAAATTATTTCTGGAAATCCAATTTTTCAAATTACTCGGTCAGAAAGAACAAAGCGTGAGAATTTTCAGAACGTAAGCTCAATTCTTCACAAAAATAAGAAGCAGATATAGGGCATTTCAAATATTCCATCCATGAAAACTTCTACTTACTTTTTTTAATCGTAAAAATTCAAGGAAATTGATATATACCATAGACAGGGGCAAAATGAATGGTCTATCGACTCCGAAACTATTTTTTTATTTTATTTTATTTTATTTTTTTATCATTTGATTTTTCAGTACTAAAAGAAAAATAGTGGGTCTAAAAATAACCGAGACATGTCGAAAATCTTTACTCTGCTGTCCTTCAGAATAAAAGAAGGCATTGTAGACAAAGTCTAGTCATTTATTTTGGCTTTTTTTAATTCATATATCTTAAACTAATAATAATTTCTGAATTTAAATATTCAAAATGGATTCCTTCGATTATTTTCCATCTTTTGGTAATTTTGACGCGTTTCTTCATTCAGCGGTTCCTGATCAGATAGCCTCATTTGCATACTGTTACGAATTTTATGTAAAATAGAGTAAGTAATTTGTATTTGGATGGATAATGCCTTTATCTTACTCTAAATTAGATTTAATTTACGTTAAAATTGTACTATTCACACAAGCAAATGCCGTCCCATATATTATAATGGTGATTCAATGGGAACATGGCGAAATCTTGGTGATAGAGCCAAGTTGGCATCATTTTTGGTGACTAATTTGGCAACTTGGCGATCATGTTGGTGACAGTTTTTGGCGAGTTCAGAACCCTCTGGATTCTTCTCGAAATTAGTAGAGAAATCCCCTAATTTCAAGATCTATGACGCAAGCGGGTCTTTTCTCGAATTATCCTCGAGGGATATAAATAGAGAAAGAACTCGCCAAAAGTGAGAGTCTGGTTTTTGCTAGCGATCAGTTAGTATTGCTCTGATTGTTGAAGCGAATAGTGATTACTTCGGCTGTTGAACGAGTGAATAATCTTTTATATACGTGTATTTTAGACACCGATAGTTGTGTCTGAGTCCTGTTGAAGGTGTGAAGCCTTCTGAGATTTATTTTGTGAATATTGCTGTTGAATCCTGTATTTAAAGGATTTGATTTTCTACAATAAGTTCTCCTCGCTCTTAAAGAAATGTCTTGTTCTTTGCGGATTGATTGCCATAAAATCCTCGAACCCCGGATCTACGTATCTTTGTTTATTCTCGAATTTTAATAAATTTTTAAAAAATTATAGTTAAATTTTATTACATTTTAGTTAAATATTTCATTACAATCATGCCCTCTCATGAAGATACAACCTTATTATCCTCCACGTCCACACAGATTTTACAACAACAAAAAAGAGAAAGAACACCATTTGCCAATAATATTTTACTCTAGCTGTCAAAACATAAAAACAAATGATAAAGATCATAAAAAAACTTGTACTATTACTCTTTAAATCCTCAAAAACCAATTTTTTGTAATTCCTATACTTTCTAGAACATATATGTGAGAAAATATGTGTCTTTCCGTTTCTTCCGTCTGATGGAAGTCGCTACGAAATTTCAGGCGAACTTTATGCCAAGCGTTACTATACTTGAAAATATCTTGGGTTTTATCCCATAAAATTGGTCTCTTATGTATTAATAAAATAAGAATTTCACTATTATTAATGTCACTCAGAATCAGGAAACTATTGATATAGAAAAATATGAGACAATCACCAAAGTTGAAATCAATCTGAACAAATTACTCTAAACAGTAGAAAAACAACCATGTGCTTTAACAGTGTAACGTTTGCCCACCTCACAGCTGCAAAATCGACTTCCCTATGCAGATAGCAAATGCCATTCATATCCACCGTGCACCCCTAAAATATTGCGGGGTCCTTTCATCTGACACCATGTCGACAACCAATGGCGGTGAGAAAACCGAAGCTGGATTCCACCTGGTAGCTGAAACCCTGAGTGTAATTCGAGATGTAAGAAGCGACCATCCCACCACAGGAGAGGGGAGGAACAGTCCTTTTGAAACACTCGAAAAAGAATGTGTTTGCCTCCTCCTTCCCACAAATAAAAAATTCTGTAGAATTTAAATACTCATTAGTTTGAATAACTTGTTACCAAATGTTGTAATTAATAGCTGTAGACGTAATAAACTAATAATTTAATTTTTTAAGTCTCCCGCTACACATCAATTATCCCGAAACGTTACAATGGTTGTTTGGTCATGAATGCTACTTATTCAAAACGAAAGTAAAATTTCCGTCGACTTCTGTGGCATGTAACGGCTGCTCAGTTGCTGCCGACGGTAAATTGACAGTTCATATTTCTTTGTTTCCAATCTAATCTATAAGCTCTAATTTACTTCAGTTGGTTACTACTGCAGTGTTTCTCAAACTGTAGGGCGCTCCCCCCTAGAAGGGCGTGTTGGAAAGTCGAAAATAAAAGATTACTTAAAAAATTATGAATTTACTAAAAGGAAACAAAATGTATTCTGACATGATAAAAAAATATACATTTACTCTGCTATAGTATACTTTTAAATGTAACAGTACGGCACAATATATTTGATACTAAGTTAAGAAGAAGTTTAATAATTACTGGTGATTTTTCAATGGGCTTATCATACCCAAAATTTAATGCTTATCTTAATACTTTGTACGGTTTAAAATTAGGGTCGCATTGTAGTTTTAGCTTCAAAGTATTATACATTATTGCTACATTCAACACATTGTTATTGTATGGGGAAGGGGGCGCGATGAAAATTCTGATTGAAAATTGGGTGACGAATATAGAAAGTTTGAGAAGTACTGCACTACTGGAATGGTGTAATGGGTCTATTCACGAGCCGCCTACTAATCCTGTAGGAGAACATCTATTTCTTTAAATATTGAAGGCTTATATTTAAACAGTAATTTTAAGCTTCGAGAGAGAGAGGTTAGGAGTTTGATGATAGAAGTTAGTGATTAACGTAAAGCAGTAGAAAGCTAGTCGAGAGTGACTCGTTGATTAATTGCTTCATATTTAAGATTGATAATTGACGATTTAGTCAATAATATATATTTGAATTAGAATAATATCAACTAGAAGTCGAAGAGCTTAGAACGGAATTACGATTATTTAGAACGTTTATTACCAAAAAGTTCCAAAAATAAGTGATTCAATTTATAATTAAACATTAAATATCTCGTCTATCTCGCTTTTGCTCCAATACTTAATAATGGTGGATTTCCTAACCTTGGTTGTTGAGACTTGTTAAAGGATCAATAAATTATGTTTGTTTTGGTTATAGAGCTACTCTTCATTCTAACTCCCGAACACTGATGGATGTGAGAGGAAATCCATCACAATGGCAGCGACGATAAATTCTCCGCCACAGAAAAATCTGTCTTGTGTGCAATCGGCTAATATCTTTTTTCAACAAAAAAAACTGAATTAAATTTTTTAACTTATTCTGACAATATGTTAACAAAGTCTCAATCTATTTTGACAGGGTAAAAAAAAAATTAAAATTAAAATTAAATTAAATTTTTTAACTTATTCTGACAAAATGTTAACAAAGTCTTAATCTATTTTGACAGGGTAAAAAAAAAAAGGTTTAAAAAATTTACACGATAATAACATATTTTATAAATAAATAAATAAGAAAAGAGGGCAAAATACTTTTGTCTGATCATATAAATATTTTAAGAGTTTTTTTTATCAATAAATTCAGACTAAAACAGACTGCAAAACAAATCTATGAAGCAATTACTAGTTACTTTTAAATTAGTTAAGGATAGTTAGATACAATTATTAAGGCCATGGTCAAGTGATCGCGATCCAAACCGATTGCTTACACATTTAATTAATATATTACATGAACACCGGGTGTAAAGCCAGATTCTAATTAATATCTAACAATACAATACAAAAATATCGTAAATATGTAAAAGGCTTCCAATATAACTAAGCACTAAAAAGTTACACTGCTCATTTCTAGCTTGTCGAAAGAATTTTAACTAAGCATATAACTATTCACGCTAATATTAGCATGTTATTATATCCTTAATAATAATATGCTTTTATATCAAAATATTTCGCATGACACGGAATGAATAACTTTTTAACACGTTACTTATCTCAAAATGGCATATGCGATTATCCAGGAACGCATGCAATTCCTCCAAGTACAGAACACCCCCTCAAATTTAATTACACGTATGAACGTTAGTTACGCGGTAGTTCAGGATTCTCAGAGAGAATTTATTCCACTAAAATAGAAATTCCTTTACAGTTTGAAATGTCGAAATACCGTTCAATGAAACTTTCCTGGCTGAGGCATTTTCATCTAGAAATTCGTAAATAATGACCAGTGTCCATTCACCGATGCAGATTAAACTTATAATAGCAAATTTATTTTGATGCAAAATTTGAATAAAATTATTCAAAATTTAACACAAAGAACACTTCTAAATGTGGATTCACTTTTGTATCAATTCAAAAATTCAACATTCTTCAACATAAGTGTAAGTGGTGTGCGTATGAAAATGAATGTGTGTGTGTTTTGAGAATAATTTAATACCCTAATAGAGCCAGAGCTCATAAATGGTTGCCGATGATAGCACTGGTTTAGCTAGTTCTGAGTGAGCCCTGTTCTTAAAATCCCTTAGGTGCCCCCTTTCGAAAATGGGAGATAATATTTTAAGATATTACACTTATGCATGTTTGGGCTTCTGTAGATTGGGGGCCTGCCATCATTGATACGGTTGATACAGCAGTAGCTAAGCCCCTGGATGATAGGCATTGCGACATTATAGCAGGATCGAATGGAAATATTTCCACACAATACGATGAAATTATATTGAGAGTCAATTGGAATTAATTTACAACAGGTCCTATTATTTCCCCAAAAAATTCTATTTAAATTAATATTCTAATGATCAAGTTTCTAAATATCGGTTAATATAAAGTTTGGGTTTTCTGCTGATGTTCACTAGCTAGATGATAGTAGCACTAGCTTTTATTTGCAAAAAACGTATTAAGATAAAAGCTTTACTTCAAAATTTTACCTTTTTTCCTTTATTTTTAGAGTTATTCTGTAATTTTAAATTATGACCTCTGAAAAAGATATTAGTTTTGCCTCTAGAAAAGATAACAGTCTCTAAAATGGTGTCGTTTTTGCTTAATTTTATGGAATTATTCTATAATTTTGATTCATGTCCTCTGGAAAAGATGATAAATTTAATTCAAAGTGAAGAAAGGTAATGTCTTCAATAATCAATTCACTTTAGAATAATAAATAAATTTATATATATAATTTATGATCAGTTTCTTTATGTAGCTGTTACTAAGCTGAATATAGCTGTTACTAAGCTGTCAATATGCTGAAGAACTTCCAAAAATACACACACTCATCTTAATTTGCTTAAAAGCTTCAATAAATACCACATGATAAAAAACAGGAACACATAGATTTCTTAATGTTGATCACAGGTTTGAATGTTGTGTACTACAGTTATCACATTAATTTAACTGAGTTGAATCCACTATATGTGTGTGCCAAGAAATATGGACCACTCTTCTCATACAAAGATTTTTCTCTCTCAATTCCAACTATTAGTTTTCACATTCTCTCTATATATATTTATTTATATCTTGTTCAAATTTTCAATCTTTAATGAAATACTTTCTATTCCTCCATTCAAGTTCAAATAAATTTTTTTAGAACTTGTAGTGGATGACACTTAACGTCAATACAGTTTTTTTAAATGTTTTAATTCATTGATTAATTAATTAATAATTACAAACAAAAATAATAGTCCAACACCATACATAAAAGGGATAATCGCTCTCTGTGTCCCTGTAGCGCAACGGATTTCTAATTCAAAGGTCGTGAGTTGGAATTCTTCCTAGGATGGCCTAATTTCTGAGAATGTGATTTATGAGTGAATGGATAGTAACAAACAAATATCAGAGTCCAAAACTATATATAGAAAAGAAAATGAAAATTTTCAAGTAAAATCGCTTTCAATTTTGAAATTTAATATTGTGATTCTGTCATATTTATGTACATATTTATATTAATTGTATTTATTTCATAAAAAGTAACTAAAATAAACATTTTCTTTGTTGACCTAAATAAGGATTGATTTTAAAATATTTTTTGAATTACTTGTTTTCTTTTTAATTTAGTTCTTTCTCATTTAATTTCATATTTTAATAGAGAGGTGTAGTATCCTAAGTGTGTGTGTGTGTGTGTGTGTGTGTGTGTGTGTGTGTGTGTGTGTGTGTGTGTGTGTGTGTGTGTGTGTGTGTGTGTGTGTGTGTGTGTGTGTGTGTGTGTGTGTGTGTGTGTGTGTGTGTGTGTGTGTGTGTGTGTGTGTGTGTGTGTGTGTGTGTGTGTGTGTCCATATTAAAAATAACAGCTAAATTTATATTTCGTTCATCTATTGTTTTTGGAGAAAATACCTAAACATATTGAAGAATTTTCACTTAGTCTTAATAGAGCTTTTTATATCTATCTGCAGTTATTGTTTTAGCAGAAAAAACCATTAACATTAGAAAAATAAATGCATTTAGTTTTAAGGATTTGTATGTATGAGATTTTACTGCAATGCTGTTACATATGTAGGGTTTCGTACATCTTCATAGTTTATTCAAAACCCGAAATACATGCAAAAATTAAAAGCGATAATAACAATTGTGCGGATTTAATAGTCGTTGTTTCTTGTGTTGACCTCTTTTGTATTTTAATCATTTTATTCCGTTCTAATAAGCTTACAGATATTCTATTGTACTTTCCAACGGGATTTAATTAAAAGTATGTATAAAAACAGTACACACACAGAAGGTTCAAGACTTTAACATTAATTTAATTTTTGGGGAGAAATGATTCTACTGATTGTTCTATATCAACCAAAGAAATCATAAAAGCCAAAACAAGTTGTAGCCAATCTTTCAACATAACCATAATCTACTAAAGGCTTAGCATTGCTTGATATATTCCTGATTAAGAATATATCAAATTGAAGAAAAGAAATGCGGAATGTCGAAATGAACAAATCTGTGGGAGAAAAAAAGGGCGGGGAACAGATTTTGAATGGGATGTCTCGAATGGAAAATCCTTTTTTACCGAACAGGTCAATAGCTAACATATTCTGATGTTGGCGCCGTTCTATCAAGAATCTATAGGAAGACATATATCAAGACACACAAAATAGTTCGATCGGTGGAACTATCGATATATTCTGGAGGTAAAGAATGAGATAGATGACGTGGATAGTAGAAACGGGCGACAAGAAGTTTATTTACGAAATCCTCTGTCGCGACAATACCGTAAATCATATCTACAGAAAGCATCATAAAATAAAAGAAATACATTAAATGTTGTATTAAGCTATAAAGTTGTTTACATTGAATGAATTTCTTTTTTATACACGAAAGTTGGGAAATTGCTTACAGAGCGAGTTTTATTTATTATTTGCTATTTTTCTTAACACTGTTATTTAATACTAGTTGGTATACCCGTTCTTCGTATGGGTGAATTTAAAAATTAAACAATACAGATTGAAGGATAAAAAAGTTTTTAATGAGTTAATGTTACGTGAACTGCAAATTAAACACAAAAAAAAGAAGCTTTTGCTGAAGCTGAACAAAAAACCATCTTTGTTAAATTTTGTCTAATTAATTACGTTATATTATTGGACTAATATTATTTTCGTTAATATTATTTTCTGCTGTATTTATTTTATGTTAAAATTGTAATATTCACTAGCAACGCCGTTTCTTACATTATAATGGCGATCCAATGGAAGCATTGCGAAATGTCGGCGATAGAGCCAAGTTGGCATCATTTTTGGCGACATTGTTGGCAACTTGGTGATTGATTGAACGATGAAGAAGTTGACATGCTGTAGTGTTACCTGGTGGGGAACTGCAACAAAGAGGATAGCACAAAAACCTTCTCCATAAAAAAGTACATATACATGCCAATTTTCATAGTAATCGGTTTAACGGTGTTGTGGAGTGAAGCGAGATCGTATATACAAACACCCATTCTCTCTGATTTTGGCTAAACGAAAATATAATATCAGTCCCAATATGCATTCGACAATTTGATGAATAAAATCTTATTTTGCAGGAAGATTGATATTCATTTCGGTAGTTTCACGATTCATTGAAACTCATATTTAAGTTTTAAAACAAGTTTTCCGTGTAGCATTTAGTAGAAAACACTTAAATCTTTTGAAATTTATTTCGTTTGAAACAATGTTTTATGGCTAAACAATGAATAAATTTTTATGTTTAAAATATCTTTTGAATTAGTTTTGAAGGGAAAATCACAAGCAAACCATTACATAATCTTTCTTATTGTTATAATCAATGTTTAAATCACTTAACATAAACTTTTCCAAGCCTTTAATTGTCATTAATAAAAGACATCATTAGTTTATCTTCTTAATCAGTTACAAAATTAAATTAGATGTTTCGAATTAAATTTTCCATTGTTCGCACTTTTCATAATAAATTTCGTCTTAAAGAATGCAATAAGAACTCACACAGTAATTCTTGTTAATTCAAGTGAAAAAATTACAAACTCTCGTATTCCTTAATAATTGCGTAATTTACTGATTCAGAACATACTGGTCGTACAATTCTCACACAGTTCACTGAAAATTTTTTATAGTACTAAATGGTCTGTATGCTAAAACAAAAATGTTGCCACAAATACATTAATTCCTTTCAAAAAACGCAAATTTTACCATTATTTGATCATCATTTTAAATTTTCCTATGAAATTACTTTGTATTTTTATTATAATTCATTGAAAATGTTTAATTTACCATCATTTTTCCAATTGAAAAAAAAAATTTCATGGAGAGACAAAAAAGTATAACTACACAGCTATGGTGTTTAAACAAAGTTTTAGTTAGCTTTTCATTTAAGTTAGTCATCACAATATCATGAAACAAAAATATAAGAACACTTTTCAGTTAGAAAAAGAAAATGTCTCATTAATAAAACATGCTTCCATTGTTTAGTATGTATATCTATATTTGTATACAGCGTTTTAAAAATCTTGAAGTATGCAATGAATGCAACGTTTTTTTTTTTTACTTTACTTTAACAGGTAGAATTAAATATCACTTTATGCCAGGATGTTCTCCCTCAAAATTGGGGTGGAACTGAGCAAAACCATACTGTCACCTGTATGGTGCTCAAAGCTAAGGTTAACGACAAGCGTAAAATTCTAGTCCTCAGCCGCGATGACTTTTGCGGACCTTGATTTGATGTTACTGTCGATCATGTGGCATAAGCAACAACAACAACAAATATCACTTTAGCATTACAATAGAGAATGGAACATATTTCATGCAAAAAATACAAATAATTATTAAAAGAGGAATAAGTAGCATAAAATAAAATATACTATTTTCTACAAGATAATGAAGTCAAATAAAAAATTAATATTAAAGCCTTTTTCAATCAGAGAAAATGTATCAAATTTATGTCTCATTCTTTAACAATAAGCGAGGATAGCATTAGATAAAATATTGAGAGAAAAACTCGAGTCCAGTTTCGGATTTGGGAAAAATAATTGAGTAAATTGTTATAAACACAAGTATTATCCCTTCAAGCTACAATTTGTTAACAGATTTTTTTAGAGTAAATACATCGGTACTTCATCAATAAAAAAGAAATTTTCCATCACTTTTTTTATGTTACAGTCATGGGACAACTTTAATAACGTCCGCAAATCTCATTACAACTTTACGAAATTGGTGTTATTGTTAATAGCTCAAATGGAGTTAATGAGTGAGTGAGTGTGAGTGAGAGAATATTATCGTCGCAATGTTCAGCTACACGAGGGCTTTTGGTTACAGACCTCGTAATTTTGAACCATGGTCAAGTGACGAGGGCGATCAAATGGAACTAATTTCAAATGCTAAGATATTTATTAACTAACTTAATTAACATAATTAACTTCTTAAAAAATAATTTTTTTTTTCCGAAACATGACCTTTTGCTTTTCTCAACAGATTTTTCATCTTTAAATTAGAATAAACCTCATTTTTTCTAAAATTCTCACAGAAAACTTATTTGGTCTTTAAAAAATACTTTTAATAGAAAATAAACGTCTTGGACTTTCGGCAGTAGGAAAATTTCTATATAAATGTGTGCACCGATCGATCGATATTTTTTTTTTTTTGTTAATTTTAAATCTGTAGAAAAACTTAAAAATTAAATTATGATAAGAAATACAGAGCGTTAAATACAGTTACGACAAAAATAGAAATTACAACACGTAAATCTTTTTACATGTTAGGTATCTATATTTACTAAAAAAAAACATCTTTATCCAAAATTTCACTTTATTCCCTCGGAAAATTCAGAAAATATTAAAAACATTCATAAAAAATGAAACTTTTGATTCCCAGTCTTTCTGTGTAAAGAAGCCCCATGTGTTCCCCTCATCACGCATGGCCGCGGTAGCATAGTAGTCAAGGTCACGAGCTCGTGGCTGGCATGTCATGAGTTCGAACCTAGTACTGCAGAAGACCGGCCGTGCAGAGTGGGTCGATGCACGTTAAATATGTCTAGGTTCAGACGTCTTCTCGTTGGTGTGGAAGTTTGGAGAGTGGTGCAACAGCTCAGTGTAGTCTTCATCACTTGACCGTGGTTCAAAATTACGAGGTCCTTCACAAATAGCCTTATCATGTGACATAAATATAACTCTCTCCCCTTATCACATAGTATTAGGAAAATGGTAAACTATTCAACATTTTCTTTAAAGTAATTCTGCTTCCATACATATTTATTCAGATTTTAAAGTATTATGTGTATTATTGAAAAATTATCAAGAATTTTAAGAATTACAAAATGTAAATTTCTAAAAATGTACAGAAGAAGCAAACAAGGATTTTTTTTCCAACCAATGGTTTTAATATTCTGTAATGGTTTTATATGTTCGTGAAAAATAATATGAATGCAACTATCTAATTTAAGTTGAGAAAAATAAGCTTTTCTCCATGCGCGTGAATAATCAAATAAGTACAATTTTACACAATCGTATTTCCATATTACATGAAATAGGAGGCTGTGAAAATAAAAAAGCAAAAGAAAAAAAGCAAAAGCAAACATAAAAAAAGAATAAATGATTCCTTTATCATTAGCAAAAACCTGAGATGGAATTTTATAACTTGAAATGTTAATAAAATAAAGATGTAAATATTTTTGTTCAATTTAATTAGTATTAGAATGTGATAAGTTTAAAGTCTGCAATTGAATCCTAAGAAATCAATCAAGTAGTTATTCAAGAAATGTACAAGGTAATTCCTAAAGAAGTAGACAGTTTCATTGCACTATGAATCAAAAACAATTTAAGATATTATATGTTACTTGTAATAGAATTGTATGAGATTATTTAGTTAGAGACAGTCACAGACAGGGACGTCTTAAGACTTGTTCAGACCCTGGGCCCTTGTGTAAAAGTAGGCCCTGGGCCCTTACTCAAATGTAAGCCCCTATGACCCTTAAAAGTAGGTAGTACATAGCTTACGTTCTCAAATTCAACAGTAACCCGAAACAAACAATTGTGCATGACTTACAATCACAAAAAACGGCTCGACCGACTACAGATCTTTGACTTAATGAGTAATGATGGTGTATAGTGGTAGGCCTAGGCTTACATATGGACGACGGTCATCACATAAGAATACAATTTGCACTATATTACCAGTTAACATATCGTCCAAAATTCCCAGTTTTTCAGAGAATACAGCAGTAAATATTATTTGACCGTTACAATTATTCGAATTATGATCTTATTAAGACTCAGTCAAGAATGGGACGAGCCCTCCCCGCCTCCCGAGATCGATGCCCTGAGCCCATACCTTAAAACGTTCCTCGTCACAGATGTTGCATGTGTGGACGCTTAGTCTCACGAGACACTCTAGCCAGTAATTATCTCCGCCCAAACACTTATTAAGGTATCTGAATCAAGTCCATCGATAACCGTTGCGATACGCTTTTTCAGCTCCGCTAGATCAACAGGAAGGGGAGGGACGAATACCTTATCCTTTACGTAATCCTACAGGAAGAAATCACAAAGTGTTAATTCAGAACTTCTGTCTGGCCATTGGATAAGTGGCATGCTGTAGTCCATGACTCGTCCAATTTATAGGTGAGAGATAGGTATTCATCGAGATAATCTCACAGGTTGGTTGACCAGTGAAGGAGTTCGCCATCCACACACACAAACAGTTGGAGAATGAAGTTGTCGATGTCATCCTTTAAGTGTAGCATCAACCTAAAAGAGTTAATATATTTATAAAAAAAAAGGTGACTCCTGTGACATTTTGCAAAATTCAAGAACACGAAAGGCCTTTTCCACTGCAAACGTTTTGACTGCTAATCACATGACACGCATGCTATTGCCTACGTCACTTCCGTCAGAAGCGAGACAACTTTTGAGAACATCTAACTTATGATTCGATGAGGTGGTGCTTGTTTTTGATTGTTACTGTTTTACAATATCTAGAATGCGTATACTTCTTTATGAATCATCCTGTATTTCAATAAAACATCAGATTTATGGATTTTTTTTTCCAAATAAAGTAAAGCAAACTCACTTGACTTTGAGAAAAAGGCAGAATATTGAGTTGGTGCAAAATTTGATACCAGACGCTATAAAATTTCAAATTATGAATAAGGATGAAGAAAAGATATGAAAAAAAGACATTTAAAATTCCATTTCGTAGGAGATCGTAAAGTTTTAAGTATTACTGATAACCGAGACGTCTGGACTAAATTTATTCAACATATTAATGCTCCTTAATGTACATAATTTTGAAAACTACCGCTAATAATGTTGCTTTACTTCATTTGCGAGAAGCCATATATTGAAGTAATCTTCAGTATCGAAACCTAAGCTGGCACCTAGTCACCAAGGGCACACCTAGTCACTATGGCAACGGGCATGGCTTTGGGCTCCGACACATTTAACACACATCAGTCCCCTACACGGAGGATCTTTAGTGGCACTAGGTTTTGAACCCGTGACTTGAAGCTTTTCATAGCAATGATATATAACCCGTTACATAAAACTGTTGTGAGGTGTGAAAGTATTTTCAAACTGACCACATGTCGTTCACATACAATCAAATATAATATATTGCGTTATGGAACAATTTGAAAAACATATGACAGCAATGTCTGTAGTCATATGTTTTCTTCAGTGGAAATAAATATTCTTTTTAAAATATAGGTTAAAAAACATCTAACATTCGTATAACAATGATTTACTTATAGACAATAGAAATTATGAAAGTATGATTAAAAAATAATTTAATATTTACCACATAATATTTATGCAGCAGCTATCAAATTAAGCAATTTTCATAAATTAATGGCATGAATAGAACCTTTTGTTGATGTGATAAAATATATGCGAAAAAACGTAAGCAGCTT
The DNA here is from genome assembly GCA_019973955.1 of Trichonephila inaurata madagascariensis. NCBI lineage: Eukaryota > Metazoa > Arthropoda > Arachnida > Araneae > Nephilidae > Trichonephila > Trichonephila inaurata. The sequence goes on from BMAV01002892.1 coordinate 22,910, forward strand.
TCAAAAAAAAAAAACTTTTTTCTCTCTTTTTGCATTTTAATGTTCCGGTTCTTTTCTACGTACGTCTTTGTGACTTCTGTTTTATTTATCTTGCCTGATTTATTCTCTTTATCAATTTCACAAATCTAAAACTTTATTTTTTTTACGAAAAATATATTCACTTTTTTTCCTCAACATTTTAAACTTTCAGTTCTTATTCATTCGTTTTGTTCATGACTCTTTTATTTGTAATAGTTACTTCAATATTTACGATTGTACTCTGTTTTCATCAAACATATGTAAAAATTCTATATTGGAAAAGCAAACAGCATTCACCGTTAAAACTGCCTTCTCACATTTTGCTTATTTATTTTTACTTCTTTATTTGTGTTTTGTATTTTCTGTATTAGTAAATTTTCTTGTTTTTTTCGTCCGACCTGCGATATAAAGACAGACGTGCGTCAGACAGACATTATTAAAAAAAAAGTTAAATAAATGATCTACGCCTAAATTCTGAGCGTTTATTTTGTATTTCATCCGTATTATACCAGCACAAGGATTGTTTTAATGCTTTTTTCCAAGAGTTTCACTCATATTTTTGTTTATTATCACAAAGTCAGATGCTATTCCACTTAAAATTTACGTTTAAATGATTGTGTAAATAAATGACCATGATTTTTAGAATTGTTTTCATTTTCGGGCATTTCTCTTTGTTCCAAAACTTCCAGTTACAAGTTCATTTTTCCCATAATGGTTCCAATACCCTTTACAAAATGGTTTTTATACATCTAACAGCATTCATATCATTATTTTAGCATCACTGTCTAGAAAATCATTATAAGCCTTGTGCAAACGTGTTGAAATATTTTGGGGGTAAAAATTACTACACCATTCTTAAAAGAAGGCGAAAAACAAATTTCAGAGCATACTTTCTAACGCTATAAAAATTGTGTCAATCTGTGGAATCTCTTTAAGAACAAAACTTAGAAATTACTACAGAGAATTTTTCAAAATAATGCATTTTTTAAATTGTATGCCTGAGCAATAATATCTCAAAGGTCAAAACAGCATGATAAAAACAAGAGAAAAATATTTTTAAAAGTTTATTCCCAGTTAATAATGCTAAAATTTTTATTCTGTACAAATAACTTTATTTTAAATCATTTTTCGTCTAAAATAAAATGATAATTCTGAGTGTAAGAAAAGGAGAATTTTCAGACGTATAAAATAAAGTCAGATGATTTGAAAAAAATAAAATATTTTTTGAAAGTTCTTAACTGTTTAGTAACATAGCATAATAGGCATAAGAGTAGGTATAAAATAGTTTGTAAAAAAGGTTGAATTTTTAAAGATCTTTCACGTTTTGTGTCTCTGTTAGAATTATCTTTTTAGCTATATTTCAACTAATGTTTAGTAAATCAAAATATCAATGAAAAAAAAAATCTTTAATTGTTTAATAAAAGCACTTTGAAGTGTGCTAACATTTTTGAAAAATGGCTTATTATAATTTTTATTAATTATACAAGATTAATTTGGAAAATGTTTATACAGTAATTTATTTTAAAGTAAAAATGTTTTTACTTGCTTTCATTTCTAATTTTCTAATATCTTTAAAAGCGCTGTAATAAAATGGTATGAAGAAATGAAACACTTCATGGAAAAAGATCTAAAATTTAGTAAATTATATGTTTGTAAACAATACATAATTATTTCCCTTGTATAAAATGCGTATTACAGATAACTTTTATTTTCTTGTTATTTGAGCATTCACCATAAAAATATAATCTCATTTCTTTTTCATAAATTAACAAATGTTACAAATCCTCATCATTTCAAATCAGCATTAAAAGTACATTTTTAAAAAAAACAATTCATAAATTGTTTCTCTCCGTTCCCGTTTCTTGAAAAACACTGATTTATAATATCAATAATAAAGCTTTTTCAAAATAAAAATTCTGATTACTCTTTAATTTTTCTTTGTTTGTTTACAACGAGTCTCAAAACTCTTAGTAACATCAAAATTACATCACGCCTGGGAATAAAAACTCCGGTTTCTGCTTTTTAGCCAATCAAATAGCTGCGCATAAATCTCTAGTAAATGGTTCGCTGAATTGTCGTTATAATGGCTCCCTAGATGCAAATGAAATACAAAAGTCCGTGTTTTTAATAAAAATAATTCATTCCTTATCTACTGTAAATAAAGAAATTGTTGGCAGTGACTTTTCGAATTCAAGCACTTTTCTAAAAGAGTAAATGGAATCACAAATTAGGAAAGATGATTAAAGTAGCTCATCTTCTTGCACGATTTTTTGTTCTTAATCCTATTCTAAAAACTAATCAACATTATATTTCAAAGCAATTATTCGAGAAGCAAAAGCCGACAAGTTCTAAAATAAAAAAAAATAGTAGTTTCATTCAGTATAATTCATCTGCATCCCAAAACATTATACAGTTTCTTGTATTTTAAGCAGTAGAAAGAGAATAAAAAATGCTTTCTTAGTTGTTTATCATTTTTAAAATGTTATTTTTTTTTTTCAAATCTCTTTATAAATAAAACTCATCATCAGAATAATTCGAATTATATTTCTCCTAAAAAGATTAGATGACCGGCAACAATCATTGAAAATAATTAAATAATAAACTAAAGCAAAATTTATATAATTTGTTTAACTTCCATCAAAAGTTTCAATAATCACACCAAATTGTGTTTCTTATAACTGTATTTTGTGTGATTTAACGTTTGTTGTACAAACTAAATTTATTTAAAAATAACTCTCTTCAAAAAAAATTTTAACTGTATACTTTTTAAATTATTGAATTAATTTTGTTCTTTTATAATTATTATTCAGGATAACGGCGCTGTGATGTGGTGTGCGACAAATATTTACAGGAAATTAGTTTTTACTTGGCATCATTTTTCGATTAAAAAATCACCGATCACAAAAAGTCATAAGATATAGTCTATGCCTCGAATTTTATTTAAGAATCAAATGCATTTTCTGTGTATTTGAGAGGGATTAAGCACCTAAAAATGCAAACCATTAAAATGATTGATTTGATTATTGCTTTGATATATAAAAGCTACTTTCCAATTATAAAAAATCTTTTGAAGAAATTCTTTCAACTTATTATAATTAATCAAAGTAATTTCATATCCATCCCTCAAAGAAAGATAAAATTCTTAAAACCACTTAAAGTGTGGGTAGGGAATAAATAAACACTATCGGTGCTTCTTTTTTATAAAAAAAAATAGCTACTTTTATCAAAAGCCAAACTATTTACCCCCTTTCTAGTTTCAATAATGCATTTCTCTTTAGCATTAATTAGGAAAATATTCTTTGAAATCAATATTGGAACCACGTAAGCCTTTTAAAATACTTTTTTCGTAATATTATGTTCCTAAAGATCTCACGTTTGACTATTTCACAAAGCAGTAATAAATATTAAGTCCATATTTAATGAACATATTCTCAATCAACAGCGGTGATAAATTACACATTACGTTGCTTAGTTTGATTTTTAATTCACATCGCCCTGAAATAACACGAGGGCTCCTTGTGACGGACCTCTTAATTTTGAACCATGATCAAGTTACGAGGATGACATCGGAGCTTGCACCCCCTCTCCAAACATCCACACCCCTCCAACGGGAGAACTTTTTAAGCCTTGACAGATAAAAAATGTACCACCTCATCAACATGGTGGTTCTTCAGTGTCACTAGGTTTCAAATCCGAAACTCGACAACATCGGTCCCAAGTCATTACCATGAAAACTCCGGCCCCATGCAGCTAGCACTGGCGGGGCCTGCATCAAAAGTTCCTTTGAGACATTTTTCTGGGGCCCCTTAACATTTCACAATTTTTTGCTTAGATATTTTGGGGCCCCAAGTAAATGGCATGATACAGCTGATACGGCAGCAGCAACGCCCCAAGCCACTGGCCAACAAGTGACAGCACGAAATGCAGGATAATTTCACCCTTGTGTTTCAATAATTTTATCATTATAACAAAAGATATCATATTACATATCTTATGTACAAATGTGTACTTTCGTAAAAGCCAGTGCTTTCCAACCTTTTCATCGCCACCCCCTGGTCATTGTTTGATCATTTTCCCACTGCCCGCTGAAGGTGGGACGTTAATTGTTTATTTTTTAAATTGTTTTGATTTCTAATAAGCTAACTTCAATTATATTTCTAAATATGCCCCTTAGAATAAAATACAAGTTTGTGACAGCCGACCCTTCCCCTACCTGCCAACAGATCCCTTGCCCCTGCCGACAGACGTTGCGAAAATTCCAGGCATTTCCCTAATTGCCGGGAAGAAATTCCCCGTAACCTGGGTGGTCGAGTTTCGAACCTTTTTCCTGAGCTGACCGGACTGTCGAAAAGAGGTGCCCTCAACATTGTGATTCTTTCTCCCATTTCGGTGACGACGGTGCGTCTGAAAGAAAAATTTCCCCCAGCCTCGGCGCCTTTTGGACTTGTGAACGGAAACGAACCGATTTGGCGCGGCAAAAGGGGAAGAGATCAAGAGCCGAGATGGGGAAGGCGGCAAAGAAAAAGAGGTTGAGGTAAAAGAGACAGAAGGATGACTAGGAGAAAAAAAAGGATATAAAAAAGGGTGAGAGTCGGGCTAGAGACTGGGTTTTTTAAGGGCCTTTGCGCCCTTTGAGCGATAGAAAAAAAGAATAACAGCCAAATACGGCGGTTCCCAGCTTGGAAGATCAGGGAACGGAAGAGATATTCCCCAAAAAGAGCACTGCGAATTTGGGAAACCAAAGAATCACTCAGATTTCGGTGAGGAATTACCGAGAGTAACCCCTTTTTATCACGTTTTGAATGGGATTTTCCCGGGGGCGCCCTTTTTTATGGAAAGAGATTTGGAATTTCAAGGCCCCTTTTGTTTGAATTGGAAAAATATATTTAAAAAAATTCCATTTTATTTTTTTTAGATTTTCATTCGGGAAATAAATAGTTACCCAAAGAGCTGTGGAAATCATTACAAGTTACAGAAAAAAATGAGTAAAAAGGGGATTTAATATGGAAAGTTCCAAAATTTTTCCGAAAAATACACCACAGGGGAAAAAAAAAATAATTTAATTTTCCCTTTGGGGGGGCCCCGGGGTACTTTTTGGGACCCACGGATGGGAACCCAGTCTAGGGCCCCGGGGCTCGGAAACCCACTGGATAAATTTAAAATAATTTTTTCAAACATCAAATAAATTAATGCCGGGATTTTTTTTTCCCGAAGTAAGTTTTAAATTTTTTTGCAGTTTCAAATTTTAAAAGGGAGTTTTTACAAATAAAACCACGTTGGCATCTTTTTTTTGGCGACATGTGAAAAAATTTTTAAAAAGGGTTTTTTTCCTCACGTTTTAATGCATTCAGTTGAACTAAAATTTTTATTTTACACATTGTGTTGGATGAAAATTTACGATATTTTTAATGATTTAATAAAAAAAATTACCATTTTAATTTTGGGATTCTACAATATGTATATAATATTTATAGTTTTTGTTTTTATTTAAAAAAAATTAGTTAAAAAAAAATTTTTTTTTTTTGTTGATCTAACTGGGTTGAGAGAGAGAGACAAAAAAAAATTTTTATATTTTTTAATTACTCCCCCCCCATTCAAACACGTGTTTCCAAAAATTTAAATTCTTCCATTTAAAATGCCAAATTTTTATGTCAAAAATTTTTTAGTATTTTTAATTTTTTTTAAAAACATTATAAATTATAGGAACCCTTTATTTTTTTTAAAAGATACAATTTAAAAAAAAAGTTTCGGGGTTTCACGAACGGAGCACCCATTGGGGTTTTTTTAAAAATGTTTTTAAAGGGTATAATTTTTAAGTTTATGCTTTCAAACTTCACACATCGATTATATATATATATATATATATATATATATAAAATTTTTATAAACAATGGTAATTTTTAAACAAAATTAAAAGGGAAAAAGAATTTAAAAAGTAATCCTCAAAAAAAGTCTATTTAGAATGAAAAAACTTAAAACTTTTTTTGAAATCCCTGAATTTTTAAAAAAATTTTTTCAAATTTCGGTTTTAAAAAAGAAAAGTAACATTTGACACGTGGCAAAAAAGTTTCACGAGATTACTTTTATAAATTGCAAACTTATTAAATGTCCAAGTCGAATTTTGAATAGTTTTTAAATAACTCGTTTAAAAAAGTTTTGGAATTTTATTTTTTAAATTATTAATAATTAACAGCTCCTTGGTGTTTAATAAAGAGTAAAATACACTTAAAAATGACTTCTAACTTAGTTTGATATCTTAAGTGATATAATTTGCATAAGGATCATTACCATTAATAGGGAAAATTTCAACAAACTTACCGAAGAACTAAAGATAATCATAAACAAAAGGCAAAAGAAAAAGAAAAAAAACCATATTTATTTTTAGCTTCTATGTATATTTCATACCTAAAATGAAATGGCTACTTGAGAATTCTAACTAAGTGTATTAAATGGGCTTTTTTGGGGAAAATTTTTAAAATTTTTTTTTTTCCTTTTTGGGTTTCCCAAAATTACCCAAATTTTTATACAGAGGGGGAAAAAAAAGAAGAGAGAAATTTAAATATTAAAAATTAAAAAAACATTATTCACATTTTTCTGGATGTGTTTCTTGAAGAATTGATTCATAAATGTCTTGAAAGTTTGAAAAGGACTTTGTGTAAGATCCCTACATATTGTTTCACACAAATAAAAAGAGGTTATGTCAATATTACTACTTATGATTTAGGAAAGGGGATAGTACACTTTTGTGTCCCCAGGTAGCCTATTTTAATAAAAATGATTTTTAGCCAAGTATTCTCTTGTGCTTTTAAAAAATAAAGAGAAATAAATAGTAGCTTAAAAAACTAAAAAAAAAAATTGTACTTTATCGAACTAAGAAATTGCTGATGCATCCTCCCCCTTTTCACATAAAGAACACTTCTTTTGTTATATTTGTGTTAACCCTGAGCGTTTTCTCTTTAGAGTTCTAACTTAGTCTTTTTCTCATCAAATCTGGAAATGGGAAATTGTTAATCCTGATGATCCTGATCAAGACAATGGAATAAAATTAAAAAAATTATTGTATTGTCATCAGTCCTTGACAAGTGCGCAAAGTTTTGAATTAATCTGACCTTTTAATGCCCTTGTATTTACTTGGCTCTTCCTGTTCACCCCTAGCATTATACTACATAGACAAAAGAAATTTTGTTCTTGTGTGTGTGTGTATGTGCCCTTGTATTTACTTGGCTCTTCCTGTTCGCCCCTAGCATTATACTACATAGACAAAAGAAATTTGTGTGTGTGTGTGTGTGTGTGTGTGTGTGTGTGTGTGTGTGTGTGTGTGTGTGTGTGTGTGTGTGTGTGTGTGTGTGTGTGTGTGTGTGTGTGTGTGTGTGTGTGTGTGTGTGTGTGTGTGTGTGTGTGTGTGTGTGTGTGTGTGTGTGTGTGTGTGTGTGTGTGTGTGTGTGTGTGTGTGTGTGTGTGTGTGTGTGTGTGTGTGTGTGTGTGTGTGTGTGTGTGTGTGTGTGTGTGTTTGAGAGAGAGAGAGAAAGACAGAGCAACATACTCAATACAACTATAAAGAGATAACATTTAATAAAAAACATGAATAATTTGTTTGAAGATTATTTCACTTTTTCTTAAATGCATCTTATAGAACATTTTCATTCTCTCATCATGTTTAGAAATATTTACACTTAAGTTCCTTTTTCCGTTTTTAAGGGCGTATAAGTGGATCAATATATAGTTAAATATTAAAAACAGCTATACTTCCCCTTGTGGTCTGTTATTTTCCGATGATAGATTTAACTTGCAATTATTACACGCTAATTACCTGAAATTTTGAATTCAGTGGTTTCCAGTATGAGGAACCCTATTACGTAAAGTCTGCATAAAAAATTTATAATAGTGTATAAAAATTTCGGTTTCATATAAAATTCATATTTTAATTTTTCTGCTCTTGGAATTTGACTAAAAATATTCATTGATGGTGCAAACATTTTTAAAAACTATTGAGTAGAAAATTTTGTATCATCAAAAGCTTCAAGCACTCAATTAATTTTAGGGGAGACCCCTATCTTCGAATTCCCATAAATCAGAAACCTCCAACACAATTTTTTGAAATTTGAATTTACGCTACACTTAATGTAGTAAATCGTATTAAAAAAAAAAAGACAGTATTGAAAAAGGAAACAAAACTTGGAAATTAACAAAAATCATATTGAGGAAAATAATAGTATGATTTGATTTGTAAATTCCATACATAAATACTATTCTAAAAACTGAAATTTTTATTTTATGTAACGCATTTTTAAAAGATTATTTCAAATGCTATCATAAATGCAATAATATCTTAATTAATAAGAATCTGTGTGTTATATTTAATTATATTTGCGTAACATATTTTTCAATTCTATTAGTCTCTCTCTCTCTCTCTCTCTCTATTAGCTCGCACTCTCTATATACTTATTTATTTATTTAATATCTTGGTGGAATTTTCAATCGTTAATAAAATACATTTTAAAGCGCTCAATTGAGCTGAAATTTTGTATACATGATTATTTTGGATGACAATACGATAATTTAATTATAATTAATAAAAATTAATTGATTAAAACTAATTATTCAAAGAATTACTAATACAGCCATGTTGGCATCATTTTTGGTGACTTAGTGACCCTTTTGCCGACTTGTGTCAAAACTTGAAAAGGTTGTTTTTTTCTCACGTTATAAAGCATTCAGTTGAACTTAAATTTTATATACATGATTGTTTTGGATGACAATACGATACTTTAATGATAATTAATAAAAATCAATCACCACTTCTTAATGTTGTGATACTGTCATATGTATACATATGTATATTAATTGTTATTATTTAATAAAAAGTAGCTAAAATACAATTTTTCTTTGTTGATCTAAGCAGGAATTGACTTAAAAAAAAATTTATATTACTTTTTACTACTGCAAAAGGTTTGTATAAAAATGTCCATTTAAGAAATCTGAATTAAAAAAAAAAACTTCCATTTTTTATTGATAATTTCTTACCTGTCTCGCCTAAAATATACGTTGATATTTGTTGTTCCACATACTTTAAAGCTCGTGACTGTAAAGCCGCATTCGCCCGAGAAGAAGTCTCTGATTGGCTAGACGCTTAACACTCGACGTTTGTACGCCTTGATGTGAATGAGCCTTAACTCTTTGTGTTACGTTGATATTTTCTTGCCTTTTATTGAGTTAAATTTAGGTAAATCTCATATGAAATATACACTGGGAAGACATTTTTTCATCTTTCCGACCTTCCTCGTTCTTGTGACAGAGAAAAATAGCAAACACTGGAGATCATGATTAATCACTTCCATGATGATGCTCATATGAATCAACTTTTGATGGGAACAAATGACTTAGTAGCATAGATGTTATCTTGCTCTCAAAAGTTGTTTCTTCCGTATATCCTGCTTTAGAGAGAGTACTAAGTACTATTTCACTTGAATCTCGAAATTTGCAAAAGCAGGATGTAAATTCATATATCCAGATATGGAATCAGTTGCCTATATCATGATCTATTGATGAATAAAATTGCATGACTTGACACTACTAGCTCGCCCCTAAGTTACAAAAGCCTTATTCCTATCAACCTATGAACCAAATTTTGAAGTCCATGACCAAGAATCCATTATTATAGCTTTGGAAAATGGTATTAATTTGTATACCATATCACAGTGGCTCTTAAATTTTTTACCACAATGCCCCTTCCCCCATGTATGCGTTAGACTGACAACATGACCTCTTAAGATTTTGAGCACACGTGTTTTAGTAAAGTTTTTCATAACCGGCAATTTAGTGATCTAGTCTAGGACAGCATATCTTTTTTAATTTTCAAAGAAGCCTTTGAGAGTCTTTAAAAGAGGTAAATTATAAAATTAAATGAGATATTTTCGTAGACTCGACTTAAAAGGCTCTTTGGTTCACGGACCACAATTTAAGAGCAGCTATCATATTAGGTTTAGTCTTTTGGATGTAGACTAGAAAATATTTTTAAAAAAAAGGCTGAGTAGAAGCATTTATAAAAAAAATTGTACATAACTGACCGCGAATAATAATTATTTTGAGAAAATTCAAAATTGTATTAAATCTAACTATTAACCCCCAACAAACAACTAAACATGGAAGAAGCTATTATCATGAAACTTCTAGTTTCGGTTTGGCAATCTATTAGGAAAGAAAATCAAAATATTTATTAAACATGCCAAAAAGCTGAATACATTTACCGGCTGCTCTTACGCCAACTAGGCATCCGACATTGCTTGCTCGAATGCAGTTTTGTATGATATTTTAAAATGGAAGACATCAAGCAACGTCTGAAGTTTGATGATGTAACAGTTCGTTCTAAAGTAAGTTCCGCATATTTTTTTAACTTCATAAATCGTTTGGAATTTTTAAATTTTATATTTATCTATTATTTTTTACAGACCACTATTGATTATATATTGTGAGACAAAATTTACAGTAATAATGAAATTGACAAATGATAATATAGTAATGTGTGTATAATATCTTGATGTTTATTTAAAAATTTTTACAACCTTCATTTTAAATGAATTAATTCAAATACTTTAAAAATTTATTCACATTACCACATCCATTAATTGCTCCTTTCATACTTATACCTAATTTTTTGTTTTTCTGTAAAGTTTGTATGAGTTAGCATGTGTTCTGGTTTTCTTCTCATTGTAACAATAGCAATTTAAAGTAAGTTATTTTTTGTATATCTATTGGAATTTTTTTACTGATCTTGTATATAAATGCTTCATTTCAAGTCCTATATTCTAAAACTTTTCATTTTTCTTGATTATTAGTTAAATAGTGAATTGTTGATGAATAGTGTATTTTGTCTTGTTAAAACACTTTTGAAGAATTATTTATTTTGATTACATTTCAACTATTAAATGAGAATTGTGATCAGTAAAATTTTGCTGTATAAAATTGTAATGAAACCAGTTCAAATAGGTTAACATCAATTTAATTAAATGTTTAGTTCTATAAAGGATTTATTACAATTGTTATATATATATAATATGAATATTAAAAAAAAATATATTTATAAATCCATTCATTTTAATTTAGGAGAGGCATCTTCTATGAAGATAGTACTAATTGTCTTGAAAATGTTCCATATGGTTTAGTTCTTCTCTGGAAGAATAATTTAAATAAGACTTCATTTTAATATATTTATTAATCATATCATTGTCTTTTTGTTTATTTTACATTGATTCTTTTCTGTTGTATAATTTTCAAGCATTATCTTCCATTATTTTAAAAATATTTCGGAATACCAGTTTCTTTACCAAAAGAATTTTTCATAAAAAATGTTTTGATTGTCTATGTTTCATTACATTTTAGAAATTGTTATGCATTATTGTCAAAGCAAACTACTTCTGCTTTGTTTTTATGAATATCTATAGTTTTACTAATAATTAATGAAGCCTATTAACTACGCAGAGGTACAAAATTAAAGTTTTGGAAAAATACAAAAGATGTTTTCAGTGATTTTTGCATTATTTAGTGTGCTGATTTCGAAAATGACTTCCATTTTTTTCTCATCATGTTCAGGATTTTTTTGTAAAATCTGTATCAATATTTTTTGCTAAAACCTTATTTTAAAAAGAATTCTCTCAAACAATTTAGCCTGGAAAATTTGGCAACAGGGGTTTTTATTCAGTTAAATCTATGTAAATATTGGTTCTTGGTGAGGCAAATTAACTTCTCAGCAATTAGATGAAAACCAATGTTTCTAGACCTCACAAGCTGTCTTTGATGGTGAGGAAAACAAAAAATTCCTCTAAGATTTATACATTTTACCACCAATTATGGTATAATTTCTAAAAGAAAATCACACACCAATGCACTATTTTAATTTGTTTTTATTAAGGTATTTACATAAAATAGATGACTGACCAAGAGGAGTAAAGATTATGCTTGTGTACATACAAGTTTGAAGCAACTTTTAAAATGTGCAAGAAAGCAAAAGAAGTAAAGTTTCTCCTTGGCTGCATTCTCTTTTTCCTTTGAAACTTCTTTTTGATGTTCTTTTATATTTAATATCAGGCCTATCTTGTGTAACATTCAACAGTAGTCGGCTAGCATGCTCTTGTCCATTCTTCCTTGAAATTTGTGCTCCATATCTTTGATACCTTGATGGAACCTTCCCCCCTGTTCTTCACTGACTAATCCTAAATTTTCTTTGGATAAGTCCTCATGTGAATGAAGGAAATCTATTTTCACACTTATGAAGCAACCTAACTCTTAAAATTTCTCCATCTTATTCATTGCAATTCTTTTACAGTCAGGATCTTTGCAATTTCCAAGAAACTTTCTGATGACATCTTTGAAAAGAACTCACACTTCTTTTTCCTTTGCTGTCATGCAAGCATCAAATTTGTTATCCTACATAAGCTTGTGAATATCTGGACCAACAAAGATTTCCTCTATTAACTTGGCTTCAGATATACCTGGAAATTTGTTGCAACTCAGTTGGAGACAAAGGCACTCCAATATTAGGTCTGAGAGGAATGAATCATTTGACCGATGGAATATTATCAGGATAATATATCAACTTTTTATTTTTGCAGTTATACCTATGGATAAGACAGGAACAAAAGTAACAATCATCAGAGCGGTTTTTCGGCTCCCTCTGTGTCATAAAAACTCCAAATTGTACAGCAGTCTTCTTTCCTTTGAGGCAGAAGCATAGATCATTTAGGCACTTAACACAGATTTTTTTACAAGTCCATGATTTGTCTTGGTCTCAAATTCCAAACCAAAATACACAAGATAAAGTTGTTTTACATGGTCTGTAATGCTTCTCATGCGATTTTTAACTAAACTATGTTCATTGTATATGTAACGAAAGTCATCTGGCAAATTTTTGTAATGTCTCAAACTCAATATCATGCTTCACGAAATGCAGAGAAATAAATACAATTGTTAAAAATGTTTCTGGGATGAAGTTCCCATTTTCACAGTACATACACTACAATAAATTACGCATGAAAGAAAAATTGTAACCAAGTTCAAAATTTCAGCATCTTACATTCAGAATCAATCCAGATGAGCGACATTTCCTGCGTTATCAAGCCAAGGTAAGGATCTAAGTTAATGATTCGTGTGATGCTATTGGTAGAGAAATATTGTAACAGGAATAGAAGGAGGCAAAGTGGTATTCTGTATGTTTCTCAAAAATGAATGAAGGTCAGCCACAGAGGGAAGAAATCCAACACTGTAAAAAAATTTTGGTAAATGTGTATAAAAATCCAAGTAAAATTAAATTTTTCAAAAAAATGTGACATGATGTAAAATTTTCATTGTTATTTCTGAAATCAGCACCAGAAAATACACTAAGTTCAGCTATCACTGCTCATGTATTTTTTCATTGTAACCCTGTACTATTGATACATGTAGTGTATGGGGTGGAGTTCAACTTGTATAGATCAGTGTGTACACATAGTATTATGTTGACTTCAGTGAATCCGAGTTGTTAAAATAATGCTTATACCTGAAGTTCTCCTTTTAGCTTAAAATAATCATTATGGCAGTGAACCTTTAGGTATTTGGACTCTACCATTTTATGTGTGTTTATTCCTACCATATAATTAAAAATTTTATGCTTTTCTGTCAGACCAATGGATAATTTGAATAGTAAAATTTTCTTTACATTCCATTCATGGGTATATTTCCATTTCAGGGAGACGTAAAAAGGCAACAAAAAAAAATCCCCAATCGATTGTATAAAAAATTAACCTTTTTTCTTCTGTGTTAGAAGAAATTAAAAATTTTGTTCCTCTTGTTTTTGTTTTGTTTTTTATCACACTAGTGAATAGGATTAGTGTTGATTTATGAACACTGACTATGATTTTTACTGTAATTTAATCAGTACTCTAAATTTTCTGGCATGTCTGCTTTTTAGCAACAGAGTAGTCAAGTGGACTGAAGTTCTCACATTGGAATGGTGGGGAAGCTTGAAAAGTTGGATGCCAGTCTGAAGTGCATCATTAATAAATAAATAATTAATCAATTAAGGATTTTATCACTATAGTAATTTTTTACCTATAATTTGGTTGTTACAGCAATGTAATTTTCAGAAATATTGAAGTATGTACAGTAAAACCTGTTTTCGTGCAGTCCCTTTTTATGCCATTTTATTATGCAATATTTTTTATGTGGTATCATGAATTCCAATGACTTTTGTGCCACCACTGTGATATTTTCAATCAATGTATGTATATACACTTCAAGATACTTTGTGTATTTGTTATAAACAGTCTATCAACAATGCACATTAAATTCCTTTTTCCCAAGACACTAGCAGCTTTGAAGACGATATTTGATATATAATCTATCAATAATTTGATAGATTATGAAGATGGACTAGAAGAACCATATTGTTTGACAGTGGATAAAATATATTCATGAATCTAGCTTTCCAACAAATTGAAAAAGCATTTTTTTTAAATAGATACCCCAATTCCAAAAGAAATTTGAAATTTTAAAAAAAAAGCTTTGTTCATGCATATCTGGTTATGGTGACATTTACCGGCGACTGACTAACCAACCATCATGGCAAAAACTTTCCAGTGCCAAAAAATAATTCAATTGAAATTGTATCTTCTAGTGGCGAAAGCTATTTTGAATTAATCCATCATAGAAAGATGCATGTTTTAGATTATAACAAGTTGAAGTGAATTAATTATATATGTGCATTTTGAAAACTTCTCGATGTATAATGTAATTATTTATTTTGTTTAAAAGCACTTTCTCGTAAGTTTCGTAAATAATTGACGTATTTTCTAAGTGCAACTTTTTTTTATACGGTCCTTCTATATTGCATTAAAAAAAAATTTTGTAGTATGTTGACAAAGATGCTTGTTATATGTAAGTATTTATAAAATTTTCATTTTTTTTAATGCAGCCCTTATGTACCACACATATAACTACCTATTTTCTAGTTGTGTGGGGAATATCATTTACTGTTATATAAGATGAAGCCCATGATTCTTATATGCCCTTACTAGATTTGATTTTGTGGTGATAGTCTTTAATGTGGATTGAAAACTTTTGTTAAGTAAAAAATAAGTATTTTAATAACATATAGAAGGAAATTATGCTTGATTAATTTATGTATAGATAGATTAATCTAGATCTCATCAAAGATTCCAAAAATAATATTCTTGGTATTTTTATAAAAATGTATATTATTCTTGCTAGTATATATAAAAATATAAATTTCTTTTTTTCCCCCCTAGCATACAAGCAGTTCAATTAAAAATCACATTTAAGTAGGTTTTAAAATTTAAATAGAAAACTAAAATAAAATTACTACTGTACTATTTTTATATATATGCAAACTTTTAGATTCTTTGAGGAACTTATTAAAAAAAAAATTTTATTTATAGTGTGTGCAAAAGTTGGTGCAAATCATTAAGAAAAAATCAAGGGAAATAATAACAGCATCTTCTGTGCAGGTATAAAAATTATTTTTTCTTTGTTCCATAATTCTTTGCATTACAACTACTCTTAATGTAGTTATGCTTATTATCCTGTCAGTCTTACTTTTGGTTATGAAATTAATCTAATGTGGGTGTTAATACTTCATTATTCATTCATTGGTGGTTTAATTTCCTTTCTTGAATAAAATCATACCTTTTTGAAAACTTTTTTTTAAAAATAAAATCCCTGTTTTTTGTTTGTTTTTGTGTGTGTTTCACATTTAAATTCATGCAGGGGCATGTAAATAATATAACAAGACCTGAATAATAATGACTTAAAAATTACTAAAAATAAACTATGAAACTCTCTAAAGAACTTGAAAAAATGTTTTATAACTTAATGTTATAAAGAAAATTATATTAATTAAAAATATATATATAATGGTTAAAAATTGAATTTATTTACTCTCTGTAGTACAATGCTTCGAAATCTTCCACAGAAAGACAGTAACAGTAGAAAAAACAAGCTATATTTTTTCTTCGATATTCATTACTCAATTGTTGTATTTTCAAAAAATCTAAATTTAAAGCCTCTATAAAAATGCCTTCGGTTTCTTTAAAAAACTACACAAAGACAAAATTGTAACACATGCCTTAAAGTGACGTAAGTGTGAATTCTTCAATCCAAAAAATCATTATTAGAGTAAACAAACAATTTAATAAAGCCTATGATTTGTTATTAAAAGTATAATTATGTGTTCTTTTAAAATCATGGGGGTCTTCCTAATAGTTATATACACATTACATTGACTTCCCTTAATATACAATTTTATTTTTTAACTATCATTTTTTTTCAGTGTCTGTTTTTCTGTTGTTTATTAAGAATTTAAGTTAACATTTTGTGATTATCTTTAAAAAAATTCTTGATTTACTATTATACAATTAGTTTCTCTTTTTCATAGATACCCGAATTGAACTTTTTATGGGAAATATGTGTTGATGATTCAACCTCTACTTCCAGTCTTGCTGTGCGTGGAATTATATATCTAGTTACTAATAAGCACCTTGATGTAAATTATGCTATAAACAGATTCCTTGGATGTGTTTCATCGGGAAGGTAAATAAAATAATTGTTGGAAAAATAATTTTTTATTTATAGCTAATTATTTGAAAGAGATTCACAATCTTTTTAAGATAATTTTTTTTTAAAAATTCAGTTTTTTAATAATTTAAATATTTTTTCTATTTTATAGTTATGTGTATGGTATTGTCAAAGGAATAACAAAATTGTTAATATATCAAAATAGCCAAAACAATGAAAATAATAGAACATGTTACTCGCTAAGGTAAGCTTTTCCTTAATTTATCCTTAAAAATTATTCATTCTGTATGGATTTCCTTTTTGATAATTATTTTGCTCTCTCCTTTAGTCGACCCAAACACCCCTTAATTACAGTTCTGCTGACTAGTGAAGATTATTTACCTTTGGTACTTGAAAATATTGCAGATGCTATAACTGAAGATAATCTTAGGTATATTAAAAAGGAACAATTCTTTGTTTGGTTTTTAATAATTATTCATCATTTTAAATTTAAATGCCATTCAAAGTACTTTCTTAACCAACATATATTCTTTTTTAGAGGTTTCCAAGTTATGGAACCTGTTATTTGTTACATTTTGTCCAATCCTGTCACCAAAAGAAGGAATGATTATTCTAAAAGTTTGTTGATTGAGACTCTTCTTGATACAGTAAAAAATGAACCTAAAACTGCTTTCTATATTCTCCGTTGTATTCCTTTATTACAAGTGAGTGAAATCAAAGGAATATTATCTAGGTGTCTTTTTAAACATATTGGTTTTAAATTTTTAACACGTAAAAATTATTTTGAAAATTTAATGGTACCCAAAAGACACAAATCTTTCCTTCTCAATATAAATCATAAATTATTCTAAAAGTCATCTATCTCTTTCTTTTGGTTCACTTTTTCTCATCTATGAAAGATAAAAATTTTATCCTTTATATCATACTTTTTTAATTCTTGTTGATCATATGAAGATACATTTTTAAATCATTTTTATTTAAAATATCTTCATTAACTTGAATAGTGTTTCTAAATTGAAAAAATTTAATAACAAAAATTTAACTATTTGGTATTCTAAAATGAATGCTTTAATCGAAGCTTCATTAGTTTTATTTTATAAAATGAGCAAGTATGAAAACATTTTTTATTAGTCTGAAGAGTATTTTGTGAAAATAATAAAATTTCAAGAAAGAGAGAATATCAAAATCATGTATTTTTTGATTAATGAATACTATTAAATTCTGATCACAGTGAGCTTTATTTTGCGTTACATTAACAGGATTTCATTTTTATTTTTGTTAAAGTACTAACTTATTTTATTATCATAAATATGCAGAATGAAGAAACTTAAATAAAATATTTATTAAAAGTAATTGTTTTTCATGATGAGTTTAGTAATGTTTAGTAAATAATATATTGTTAAAGATTATATTTAATCAATGGTTCAATTATAATTTATTTCATTTTATGAAAAATGATTTGAAACAGTAAAATGACTCATCTGTTCATATGTTTCATTGGAAAGCTAAGAATCATGTTTAAAATTTCACTTTCTTTTATGAAATGCTATTAAACTGATATTAAAATCTAATTCCAAAAATTACATTTGTATGGTGTGAAGAAGTTTTGAATATTTCAAGAATAAAATTATATCTTAATTTGAAATTTAGCTGAAGAAAAATCAGTGTTATATCTTTGTAATCTTATTTAAGTTCAGCGAAAAAAAATTGTACATGCTACAAAGTAATTTTATGGAAGTGTAAATAATTATAAGTATGATATTGTTTATTTACAGATTGATGATTACAATCAAGTTGCAGAAAGTGCCAATTTTATTCTTAAGGCTCAAAAGGCTTTTGTCTCTTTAGAATGTGATGAAAGTGATTACATTTATATATCTGAATTATTATTACTCTCAGCATTATCTCTTAGTGAAAAATGCTTAATTTTTGGATATGACCCAATTCGATTGCTGAACTTGGCAATTAATGTGAGCAAATCATTATCAAAAGTAAGTCAGTTTGAAGAATATTTTTTTTTTCTATTTTTACAATTTATTAATAATTTTGAAATATGTTTAGTTTAACTTAATAACTGTGGGGTTTTTTTTTTAAATTTTATTACTGTAGGTCAATTTTAGTTCATCATATATTAATATATATTTGATCTCTATATCAATGATTTTAAAGAAAGCATCTGGAGAACTTGTTGAAAACTATATTGCTTTAGGTAAGAAAATTTTTATCAATATGTGATGAATTATAAGTCAAATGATAAAATACTCATTTTGTTCTTTTATTCTGAATTTTCATTGAAATCAAATTCATTTTAACTTTTTAATAATTTATTTGGAGCTTTTGTATTAATGGAATGGCAACCATAACTCAAAGTGGTCAATGATGGACAAACAGGGCTTGGGCCCTGGGCCGCAACCTTGGGGAAGAACCTTGTCTTAATCTCAATAAGATCATTATCTGAATAATTTTAATCATCATATTTTGCATATATCCTCTGAAAAATTGAGAAATCCTATGAGTAAATCACATTTGAAAACTTTAAGCTTGATGAGTATTGAAAATTAAATATCATTGACATTTTTTTTCAAAGATATAAAACAATGCTGTGATATTAAAATGTATAAAACAAATTTTCTAATGAAACTTCATTTTATTATTGATTTCTTTTGCTGAACTTACTATGTATAAAGAGTAAATTCAAAGAAAGGGTTACAGATGAGGCTTATTTTTGCACAGGGCTTCAAGAAGTTTTAAGATGTCACTGAATGTGTGTGTAGTAACATGTTTATTTCATGTCAATAATAATTTTTCTAAAATATCAAATATAAATCAGCAAGAAAAATAAATATCGAATCAATCTTTTGCAATAGCTCTTTCACATTTAAAAATGAATTGTATCTATAAAGGAAAAATGCTAAATATTATGTATAGCTTTTAATTATTTTTTTAAATTTAGAGAGTATAATAGTTTTTAATTCTAATGTTGCTGTACTACTCTTTGAAAGTTAATTTTATGCATTGAACATGTGTTGCATTTTTGTATTAGATTTGACTCTAAACAACCTACATTTTTTTTTCATGAGAATACATCACATACATAAGTTCTGAGGCTTCCAAACAAAGAAATAGTTTATTGGTTTTGTTTTCTGAATTGTAATTATATCTAAATTCTCTTATAGAATGTTATTTTTTTAAGTTACTTCATAATTATTTTTTTTATTCTAGCCTTAGTTCTTTTGGATTTTCATTGCATATCTCCTACCGTGGCAGCATTCTTAGCAGTATCAATTATTCAACTTTTACCTGAACCTTCAGTGATATCATTCAATGAAACTTCTTCTTCAACCTTATCTCAGCTACTCCAGAAATTAGAGAAATTTTTTTTAAGTGATCATTGTCTAGAAAATTCTACATCTGCAAATGCTAAATCATCAGAAGATCATTCTGTATCAGCAGCCTATAAAATATGTAAAGATGCAAATACTATATATATTGAAGCTTTTTCATTTTCTGTCCAATCATCGCAACAGTGTGCCAAATTTGCTTTAAGACTTGATGAAAGTGATGTAGATTTTAAAACAAGCTGGTTGAAATCTGTTGGAGACTCAGTGAAATATTGTTCAAGTGAGGACTTGGATGTCGTATTTTCTGTTGTGGCTGCTCTTTTTATTATGTCTCCTGATGATGAAACATACATTAAAATATGTCTGGAGACACTTGAAATTGTTCTTTTGAAAAATACTTATCTGGTGAGTTTAATTTTGGAAGCAGACTTTTTTCCAAATAATTTTTATATCTACTTAACAAATCTTTTATTTCAATGAAGCATCATAAAATGTTAAAAAGATTTTTTTATTCAAAAATACTGTTATATACATGCTTTTTAAACATAACTTTTTTTTTTACTTCACAGTCAACAAAGATGTTTTCATTACTTCTATACAAGCAAAGTCTTCTAAAATCACCTGAATCAAAATATTTGATTCTAGATTTCCTACCTAAGTCTGCTACCCATAAAGTAAGATTCATTATTATTAAACATTTTCTCTTCATGTAGAAATAATTGTTTATGCATTATGTAACTATATTCTTTCATTGTAAAAAGAAATGAAACACAGTTTGCTATTAAATTTCTGATGAAAAGCCCTTTAATGAAATGTTATTTTATATTTTTATATCAACATTCTAAATATAATTTGTTACTGTATGATCTTTTTTTCATTTGCAAAGAAATTTCAATTCTGAACTGAAAGATTATCTTTAACATCCACGTTTTCCTTTAAAAGAATGATTTTGCTGAACTAAACACTTCACAAATATAATCATATATTTTTTTTAAAAAAATTAAGTTTTCATAATAAATGTATAAATAAATGTTTAAAAATATATGTGAGCTATACTTCCTTTATTTAGCATCATTATACAACCAAAGTACTATAAATTATATATAAAGAAATAAAGAATTTGTGGAATTTTAGATTTATTTATATTTATGGAGTAACAAATTAAATTCACAATAAAAAAATTTTTAATTCAATATTAAATCTTAAAAATAAAATCAAAAATGCACTGCAAAGATACTGACCTGTTACATTTCTCACAACACCTGATTGGAGAAAACAGAATCGTTTCCATGTACTTTATTATAAAAGATGTATTGCTCTGTGGATATTAAAATTTGTATTGTAAATATAATTTAACCATTTATATGTTCTACACTTCACATTACTTTGATATTACCAAATTTAGAATCTAGATTTTTTTCTACTAGCATATGCCTTCATGTCATTAGATCTGTAATTTTAAGTAAAGTTGCTAAAGCTAGAATCACAGTTAGCAATTTCTCTTGTTAATTGAATATGACTGTATAAAATGTTTTCAAAGTTCTGTCCCCAAATTTTAAGTAAATTAAAAACTGTTTCTATTTTTAAAATATTGTTTTCTGGTTTTATGCATATTAATGCAAAATGCCTGAAATAATTTATCTAAATGTATTGTACAATCTACATCAGTCTTGTAATTTGTGAACATCTCAAAAACATCATATCAATTTATTATTTATTCTTGAATAATAATTCTTTTCATCAAATTCTATGGCAAAATTTTTTATGCATCCACTGTCTTTTCTTCGGCATAATTCTAAAAATTGATAAATACCTCAATATTTCTGAATTATAAATGTCTAAATCAAAGTTCTCTTAAGAAAAAAGTAACTGTGTAGGCTTATTATAAATATAAGTAAAAATTATAAATATTGTATACACACATAATTATATTATAAATTCTGAGCAATGTATGATGTTTTCTTAAAAATAACTTATTTTTAATTGTGTAATGGGATCTTTCAATGTGTTTTTAAAATTAACCTTGAGAAAAATCTTTTATAAATTGTATGATTAATCTTGTAAACCTTGCCTTGTAAAGGAGCTATACTTGATGTTAATTAAGATTGCTGTTTAAAGAATAGTAAAATGGAACTGTGGAATATGTTGAAAGTAAAATTATAAAAGAAGGTAGTAAAAAAGTGTAGTTGTAAAAGTGATTTGGCAAATATTTGCCTTTAGTTATCAGGACTTGTAAGTTTAATGCTATTCCACAGAATGGATATCTGAAATTAAAGCAATTGTGTTTTGTATTCCAAAGCATCAAATCAAAGATAAAGGAATTTTTATTATTATTGCTATGGGCTCGAATCTCATCTAAGTTAGGATGTTTGTTTCTATCAAGCTCTGGTTTATACAGTATTAATTCATCAAAACTTAGATTTAATAAGAGGTGTTAAGTTTTACAATTATGTCTATTGATCCTTTACTCTAAATTACTAATATTAACTCAGGTTCATTTTAGCTGATGTAGTTATTTTCTTACTTACATGTTCTGATTATCTTAAATATTTATTGGTTAATACTGAGTTTATGATTGTGTATTCTTATGATAAGAAAACAAATGTATAGGTTAGGATTTGATTTTATTCGTTTGTAGTTTGCCATTCCACCTGTTTTAAGTATCCTGAAAATGATGTCTACTGATACTGAATTGAAACCACAAGCAATTTACTTAATGCTACAATTGTGGAAAAAACATGACAGATGCTTTTCTTACTTACATAAGCTGTTGCTTGAAAATAATAAAACACTTAATAAGAACCTCAGCATAAATGAAACCTTAGTGTCTCAAACTGCAGCTATCAGAGAAATTTGCCAAATAGCGTAAGTATAACTTTTGTATCTAAATTGGAATGGTATTTTTGTAATGCAATATATATATCTATGAAAGGAACTATTTCAAATGTCAGAAACAAAAGGATCTTATAAAAAGTTCTATTTACATCACTTTTGATCACTAGAATCTCAATAAAAATTAACCCTATTCATTGAGTGGGCCCTCTTTCCACTTAAAGCATGATTTTAATTTTCTCTTTAATAAACCTGAAAATACTCTTGCTTTCTTATATTTAACCTCCTGTTTTGTAAAATTTATATATAAGTTTTAAAAAGTAAATTTCCTTTAAATTAAACACTATGAATTATTTTTTTTAGAAGGTGACAAATTCTTGTAATTTTATATTTGTAATTACTCAGGATATTCTTTTTTCTTTTAATTTGTAATTTAGGATTTTAAAAGGCAATTATGTCTATCCTTATTAATATTAGTATTTTATATCTGTCTGCATTGTGTTAATATTCATACCGCATTGTGAAATCTGAATTTTTGTTTTAAATTAAATTTATACCTGTATGTATAGTTAATTATTTATTCTTATCAATAATTTAAATGCATAAAGTCTCCTTTCTTTCTTTACCAAAGTATGTATCATAATTTGGAATTATATATTCTATATTTTTTTCTCACTCACAATAACTATGTTTTGATGGAGTTTATTATGCAAACTGGTATGACAAAAAAAAAATTTCTAAGTATGTTTTAAAGAACATTTTGAAAATATGTTCCATCAGAATTTAAAAAGCTCTATGAACATTTATTCTCAGAAAATTGCATGGTTATTTTTAAAGATTTTTTTTTAATTTGTGTTATTTGCTTACTAATTATGCAGTTATCAAAATAACTGGATTATGTCACCCATTTATTTTGTTGCAAATTATAAGTCTTCTTTTATGTTAAATAAGAATGGCTATTTTTAAAGGAGTTCACTTTTTTAAGGAAACACATGTAAAATCCATAGTATTTGAAGTTTTTAATGTGATAGTTTTACAG
Organism: Trichonephila inaurata madagascariensis; assembly: GCA_019973955.1. NCBI lineage: Eukaryota > Metazoa > Arthropoda > Arachnida > Araneae > Nephilidae > Trichonephila > Trichonephila inaurata. Next base: position 46,703 of record BMAV01002892.1, read on the forward strand.
ATTTTATTTTTAAAAACTGGCTAATTATTAAAATGCATATTTTTAGTTTTTTTTATGCATAAAATATCATGGAAACTAATATAAGCAGTCTTCATAAATTTTTTAGTTTTACTTTTTAAGCTAAATTATTTATTTCTCTGTTAAAAATTGATTATGTATAATAAAATTTATTGAAAATGTTACATTAAAAATCTATAATTGTGTTTTTTCAAAATGTTCTTTTGGTAGTAGGCTTTAGTTATCTGATTTAGAAATACTGTTTTTGTGGTTCTTTCTAAATAAAAATTAGTTTTTAAAATTTTATTTATTCTCATTTCTACTTGCAGGCCAGAAAAACATGGAATTGAATTTTTAGGAATTTTATCCAAAGCTTTTAATGAATCAGATGATGAAGCAAATTTGCCAGTTGCTTGCTTAGCATTGGATGGTGTAATTAGCCTATGTAAATCTGAGGTAAATGCATATTTTTATCTGAAAATATTTGCATCCTTCCAATGGCATTCACAAAGGGAACTGACAGTTCAAGCCATTCATTCCCAGACAAACAGATTTTTAATTTAAAAATCATGCCTCACTGCTTTTGTCTACTGGTTTGTTTTTTAAATGTACCCCTCACCCATAAGAAAAGTCTGTGTGTGCCACTGTATCCCCTTTGTTTACTTCTTAAATTCATATTATTCAAATGGTTTGATCTTATTCAAGGTATATTATTAATCCTTTTTACATGTGTTTTGGCTTCTGATTCATTTAAAATATTTTATAATCTGGTTAGCAAAAACCTGTTTTTAATTATAAAACAGAAGATTTAGTCTGTTTTGTTTCTTTGCTTATTTTTAAAACAAATTTAAAGAAATATATTTTTTTTTACATCATTCTGATGGGAAAAGAAGCCAGAATTTATACGCATTGTTTTTAAATTGTAAAAATATTTCTAGATACTCTATAAAAATTGATTTATCATAAATTTAGATCATCTAACTATATAAATTAATGATTTTTTCATTCTAAATTTTCTTAAATATATATATTATTTAATTTTAATAAGCTTTCTGATTTTTATATCAAATTTTTCTCATAGAATATTGTTTATTTGAAATTTTGAATCATAATAAATTATTTGAAATTTAAATTATAGTGGAATGTGTTCTTGATTATTTTTTCAATTTTAAGATGAATCATAATTTTTAGTTATGGGTTTATGTCCAAATGGATTTATTTCCTCTGTAGTATGAAAAATTCCATGCAATAAATTTATTCCTTGTAAAAGGCACCTTGTGTTGCTGTTAAAAGAAGGATCTATTTCAAACTGAATGCTAATATCATTTTCAATTTCTGGGTTATTCTCCTTGTTCAGGCCAGTATGTGTATGAAAAACATAATCAATCTACTGATTAGCATTAAAGGTTGTTTCCACATGCAACTAATTAGCTACAAAAATAAAATTATTTGAACTGTGAGACTTTTTTTTATATTTCCTTTCCTCAATATATATATATATATTTACTTCAGAAAAGAAAGAATTGAAGTCATGGAATTTTGTCGGATTTTCTGAGTCTGTGGTTCATGAAAAATATCGTTTAATAACTTAATTGCTTTAGTTAGTACACATTTTGTAAGGAAATAGGACATATATCATTTAAAGCAACAGACGTCTTGATAAAAGATCAACTTTATGCAAAAGAAATAAGAAATTGAGAATTCTCTGTTTTGAAAGTAAAGCATTCAAAATACTGAAATTTTCTGGAATGATTTAAAGTTGAATATAGATTCCAAGTTTCTTGATCACTGATTCTCAACTACTGTGCCATGGTACTTTAGTGTGCTGTCAAATATTTTTAAAATTATTAATTATACTCTAAGAAAAAAAAATTCCGTAACTGAATCATTCAGCCGTTTTATACAAATAAATTATTCATAAATTGTTATTGACCATTTTACAATCTTAGAGGAGACAGTTATTCATTATTCTCCAAAATTAGGTGTAAAAAAAAATTTGATTGGGTTCTTAATCCATTTATGATTATGGATACATCTGTATATAAATTAACTTTGAATGAAGAGGAACTAGTTTTGCTCTGTAATAATCAAGATTTAATTTCAAAACATTCAGAAGAGTCAATTTATTTGGATTAAAACTAGAGGCAATTCCCATAATAGCCAACAAAAAACTTTAAAAATATTGTTACCATTTTGTACATCTTATTTGTGAGAATTTGGATTTTCAGCATTAACAAATATAAAAAAGATCGTAACTTTTAAATGGAGATGACAAAATGAAAGTGGCATTGTAATTTTACGACCGGTCATACTTACAAATTATCAAAACTTATACTTATGAAATTATCAAAATTCATCGAACTCAGATTGCGCATTAAATGTATTCTTACAATTAATTACTTTATAAATATTTTGTTTCCTTTGTCCTACATATTATTTTGTAGTTCCAAAACACTTTGCCTTGTTCCAAAGCATCCCAAAGATGCTCAATTGGATTTAAGTCTAGGCTTCTAGGTGGCCAATTTATGACAGAAAAGTTAAAGGAATGCTCCTTCAACCACCCTGTAGCCAACCGGGACTTGTAAGATGTACAGTTGTCTTGCTGGAAAACTCCATTACCATGCGGATAACAGAACAGCATAAATAGATGGAGCTAATCACTCATAAACTCTGCATACCAAATTTCATTGAGGGAGGTTGGTATACGCATTAAAGATTCCAAACAGTGCCATGAAAAAACACCCCAGACCATGATTGAGACACCATGCCTTCCTACAGTTCCAACCTAACATTCAGGATCCATGGCTTCATGAGCTTGACGTCATATTCTCAGCCTCCCGTCGGCATTAAGTAGTCAGAATCAAGACTCATTACTCCATGCTACTCGTTTCCTGTTCTCTACATTCCAATCTCTGTGCTCTTTTACCCAGGCAAAACGTGCAGCCCAATGAGGAGCATTGAGCAATGGTACTCTCATATGTCGATGGCTCCTGAAACCCATACAGTGAAGCAGGCTTTGCACAGTCTGTTTACTGAGTGTACAACTGGCACCGTCATTCAACTGAGTGGTAATTTGAGCTAATATTTGGCTTTGCTGGCTACGTACAATACGCCTGAGCCGTCTCTCACCACACGCTATCAAGGCTAATTGTCCTTTGCAGTTTGCCCAATCACTAGTTCTTTGTCCACCAACCATGTATTCTTGGTATACTCTTGACACTGTCAACCTTGGAAAATTCTAGCTGTCTGACAATTTCGGAAATTGAGTGACTCATTCGTCTCGCGCCTACGATTTGTCTGCATTTGAAGCCGTTAAAATCAGATAGTTTACCCATACTGGCAATTCTAACAACTAATTCAAAACAACCAGAGTATACACTATATATGCAGTTACCACAGTGCCTTCACTTCTGCATAAATGATGCACAGTGCTACACAATTTGCACAACCCTTGCTATCCCTAATTCAGTGGTATTTCAGTGTACTTATTAGTAGATAGTGTATTACAGTGTAATTTTGATGTCTTACTCTCTTGCCGAATCTATGTGTCAGCCTCAAATTGCAGCCAACTGAACCAACGTGTAGCCTCTCATTTGCTTAGAAGCATGTGTGTTTTTCAATAATGTGAAGCATTGACTTCTCATAAATATAATATCTTAAGAAAAAGTATGACTAGAAACATCAGCCCTGATTTAGAGTATGCTGTTGGTATTTTGACTCTAAACAAACAAATAAGCATTAATACTTTTATACTTTACAAATAATTGAATTTAAAAAAAATAATTTTCTTAGTTTCATTGTTTTTACTTCAGAAGAGAAATTGGTGAGAATTAAATGTACGGCAAAATATAGGATTGGATCTCTGAATAAAATTAATAAACTTATTTTTTACTTTTAAATGTATTTAATATAATTTGATTTGTTAAGGAATTGTCAAAAGTGAAATTAGTTAATTAAATTTTTTTCAGTGTGTGAGTAAATTTTAAAAAGAAAAAAATCTAAGATGCTCAAATTAAATGTTAGCTCAATCAAAAAAAAGTTTTTTTTCTAGAAAAAAGTTTTTTTCCAAAATTTTGTTTTTGGGATTCTCCTATTTATTTTAGGAGTTTTACTAAAACAAAAAAATTTTAGAAACCCAAAGACTCAAACCCACAAAAGATTAAATTTTTAAAAAAAAAATTAATGAATTTAAAAAAAAATGGCGTTTCTTCAAAAATTTGGTGGAAATACAAATAAAATTTTTCTTGAATAAAATAATTTTAAAAAAAAAATTAAATTTTATAAAAATTTGGGTAAAATTCAGTGAAATTTTTAAAATTAAAAATTAATTTTGTCTTTTTTAAGCCGATTTTTTAAAATTTTTAAATTTTTTAAGAAAAAGGTTTCCAGAACCCCGGTTCGGGGTGCTTTTTTTTCACAATTTTGATTTTTGAACTTAGATCTACTTGGAAAATGTTGGGCCTCAAGCTGATTAAAGATAAGAGGTATGCATTGTATATGTAGAAAGAAACAATTACATTTCATTGGGTTTGTATACAAAATTTTCAATTTTTTTTTTTTTTCAGACCATTGGTTACATGTCGAATGTATAAATTACTTGCTTTAGTTCCTGAATTAGAAGTAAAATCTTGTGAATATGACAAATTTATGAACGAAATTGCTACAAATATTTGGAAGCGAATAGCATCAAGCTCAATGGCTCCTGAAGCTATTGCTGAAGCCTATAGAACATTAGCAAAATTTCCTCTAGATTGTCATGTATTGAAATTGCTTCCATCATCTGTAAGATTTTTTTCTTTTACTTCTTATGTTGTATTATTGCTTAATTATCTTATATTTAAAGGTGCATATTATGTATATTTTATTAAAATTATCATCTGTCGAAACATATTGCATTAATACTATGAATGTTTCATAATGGTTACTTCGTTGTTGTTGTTGATGATGATCAAGATATATAATTCAACGAACTTTAAAAATCCTAATGCATAGTGTATAATTAAAATTATTCTCATATTTCAATATATAATACATTCTCATATGTTGATTCCCAGCAGTTAAATTCTATAAGAGAATTGAAAAAAGGTTGATTATTGATGAATAATAGAAAACCATTAGATTAAATTCTGGGAAATCACACTTTCATTGAGATTGTTATTTATTATCAAATTGATTACATTTGAAAGGAAATTGCATTTTGTATATAGATACTGTTTTCTTTTGATGATAAAAAAAATTATATATGTTTAAATAAAAACAGGAAAAAAATAAAGTTTTACTGATTTTGTTCATGTATACATTACCATAAAAATATGTCAGTGTAGTAAAATTTTTATAAAAAAATTTTTCACTATATTTCACTCTAGAAATAATTTTTATATTCTTCTTATTTAGAATTCACTTAAATAAATTATTATGTTAAACACTTTTTTTTTCTAGGCCAAAGTCAATCTTCGTCTTCCACCTTCAATGAAAGCAACACCATTTGAAATGGGTAAACTGCCTGAAGATGTTCTTACATATATCCCTGGTTATTGTTATATAGATTTGCTGAAAAGTATACAAAATGAAATTATTTTAAAAGGTATATTCATATGCTTTGTCTACTTTGCTGTAACTTCTTTGTTTAAATTGGTATAATGCATTTTTAAATACAAGTTATATTTAAATAAATATATTTGTTTGTATAAAAGTGTTCATTTTTTTAGATTCTATTTTTATTCTATAAAGATATCTTTAGATTATGCTTAAACTAAGAATTAAACTTTTAATGATATAGATTAAAGTAATTTAAACTGAATGATTTTATTCATAATAAAAAGAACAAATTAGTATAGCAACATCTTTCTATTAATAAGCTCTTAAGTAACAGGAATTTAAAATACCAAAAAAAAAATCATAATCTTACAAAAAATTTGAAATTAAATTACATGAGTAATTAATTATATTTTCAGAAGTAAAGCTTAAATGAAATCATATTTTAAAAAAGTAGAATTATGTATTTTTTTTTCATCCCAAAAAATTGGGTCTTTTTAGGAAGGAAAACATTTTTATATGAGAATGTTAAGATTATTTTGATATAATTAAATTTGTGTATATTTTAAGATTCTAGCAAAAAAAATTAACTTTTTGACCTTATTTTTGTAGTTTTAGTTGTTTACTAGGAATGTGGAAAAATATGTTAACATTTATTTAGAATAAACCATGATTCTTGAAATTATATTTTTCTTCTGCTAGATCTGTTTTTAAATGAAATAAAATTTTGTGACATTTTCAAGAATGTTTAAACAAAATGAAAAATATATATATATTTATTAATGAGGAAAAAAGTAATTTATATTTTGTTCCATCATATTAATCAAATTATTTATGGTAATACATATCCTGTTGGATCTATTAGTTATGAATAATTTTGCATAATAAATTTCCAAACAATTTTACATTGTATACATTTTCATATATGATATGATTAAAACACTTTTAAAAAATATGGAATATGTAACATTATCAATACCAAAAAAAAAAACGGAAATGGTGGCTAATATTTGATTATTGTCCCTTTTATTATATATTTTTACTATATATGATTTGATGACCCACACAGATATTACTTTTGAGAATTATGTACTAATTTTCTCATTTTTTTAAAGAAGCCTTTATTATTTGTGTAATTTCAAATTGAAAAATATTAGCATAATACATTTTTTGTCTTGTCAAAATGTTATTATTTTATTTATTTATGTGCTCTTTGTTGATTTGAAAACTAATATGCATCTATATGAAAGTAGTAGTGCATATTTCTTCACTAACTTCAAAACATATGTTCAGTAATATGTTTTCAAGTTTTTGGAAAAAATGTGCTTTTTTTTATTATAATATTCATTATTTTGGCTTTATATTTATGTAGGATATGCTGTATTTTTATATTCTCTCATAAAACAAGAAATTTATGATCTCCCTAGAAGTGCATATAATCTAAAGAAACATTTGAAAAAACAAAATACTAATGAAGCTTTATCAAAGGTTCCAAAATTTTTATGTAGTCTATTTGAAGCAAGAAAATCACCAACTCTTCAAAAAAATATAGCAGGTACTCAAAATCATATTGATAAATGTAATTATATTATATATATAACATAAAAAAAACCATATATCAATTTTAAATATTTTTTGTCTTATATAATAATGTTTTCATTGGTATTATGATACATTTTATAAATGATCTTGTAAATTTTGTTATAAATATCCTAATGACAAATTATTCATTTTCATATTTTTATATTACATTTATAAGTATCTTTATTATAATTTAATAAAATTGCACATATATAACTTGTTACAATAAAAGGAAAATATTTTGCCTTTCTTATGTGATATTATTGCAATTTTTACTTTGATTTTATTATTCTCATCTTGAAATTGCATTAAAAATATTCAAATTTATGTGTATTCAAATTTCTAGCACTGTTTCAGATACTTTTAATAAAAATATTAAAATGCATTAGTATGTGTATATCTGTATTAAGCATTTAAAATCATCCCTTTTGTGTGAAATAATAGTATAATCATTCATGATTTGATGTTTATCGCAAACTCATGGTCTACATTGCTTCTGATGAATTGAGGGCTAAAATCCTAATTTCACCACTATATAGTAGAGAAGCTGATGCATATTAAATGTGTCAAAAGTCCCCATATTGGGATAGATAGATGTTTGGAAAGGGACATGTCAGCTCAAGTGTTTTCCTCATCACTTGATCATGTTTCAGAATTACAAAATCTGTCATCAATAGCATTCAGGTAGCTTCAACATGCAATGATAATAAACAATCAATCTGTATATTTGAGGATTCAAATTCTGATGTTAAAAATTCGTCATGTAGAAAGGCTGAGACACATTAAATCTTTTAATGCTAAAAACTCTCACTTTGGTATGGCATAGACATTTGAGTCTTGAACTCTCACAGATGTTCTTATCATTTGACACAGTTTAAAACTCAACTCCCAGAAATAATATTCAAAGTAGATTAACATGTTTTAGATACTTTAATTAAAGATAAATTATGAAAATACTGTAGTTTTTATTTAAAAATTTTACATAATATTGTAATGCACTGCTATAGCATCAATTCATACTCCAGATGTCTTCCTTTGCATTATATTTCGTAACAGGGATATAGGCTCACATTTTTTTTCACACATATACTTTTGTGATTGGGATATGGTGTCAAAGTCTTTATCTATCGAAGCTATCTACAGTCGCATTTCATATTCTGCACTTGTTTCTACAATTTGTTGTTGATACATTTGTTAAGAAATATTTTTTAACTTAAATACATTATTCAAAATGGCATTAAAAATGTTTATATATAACTGTGTGAGAAACTTATGCATATAGGCCTTTTTTTCTTTTAGAAATAATAAAAATGCTTTATTGTATAACTTTTAACACTTTGTTTGAATTAATTTTTTATTTTGTTTTTGATTAATAAGTAAAAATTTTTTTTGGGGGTTCAGGATCATAAACTGAATAATCTCAATCTATTAAATTAAAGAAAAATGATATTATTTTTTGGTATAATATATATATATATATATATATATATATAAAATTTTTTTAAAAATAATGAAAAAAAACCAAAATATACATTTCCCCCCCTTTACATCTCAACCCCCTTAAACTAACAACTCTAATAGGTTGAATTTTTGGGTTTAGACGTATTTATTAACAATATAATGTAGTCCAGTAACATTTTTGAAAAAAGATACTTTTAAGTTCCATGAATTTAAAATTCCTGTATGGAATAGTAATTTACATTTATCAAATTTAAAAATTTTTTTGAATTTTTATTTAAAATGATCTGCCCACAAAATAGATAAATTCAATAATATCAAACAAATTTTCAATGCTGTTTAGATCATGACTACCCTTTTAACTTCTTAAGAACTTATATTCATCACAAATACATTAAAAATCCACCACACAACAATAGAATTTCAAAGTCAGCATGTTAGTGGTCTTGCTGTGAAGATTATATTATAACACTCTTCTCACAGTTTACATTTTTTTTTTTTACACACACTTGCATCCACATTTTAAAAATTTCTACATTTTTGACAACCAACCAATTCATAGCCTACCAAATTTGATTGCCATCTCTCTTGTCATCTATCTTTGCTGGCTGGTTTAAAAGATGCGATTATGTATAATCTGGTTTTTTAACTCAGTGAATAGTAGCTTTCCATTAATTTCAAGGCTCTTGACTCTTGTAAAAAGCTCTGTGAGTAGAAATTTTGTAAAATTCTTTTTTGAAAAATCCTTTTCTTATGCAATTCTTTAGTATTTTTTTAGGAATTTTCTGCTTTAAGATTTTAGGAGAATTTGTTGCAGAATAGTAGTTGGTGGTTTTATCATACTTTCTGTGAGTTTTTATTTATTTTATTTGGTTTTTCCTACCGAGTTGCTAAGGAGAAGATTGTTGCCTTCAAACTAGTTTAACCCCACTTATTCGGTCCTAAGTCCGAAATTGCTTTCTGACTCGCTTGGTTCTTTTTTCTAGTTCCTTTTTTGTATTTTTCTATAAATTCGATCTACATGTTTTGTTTTTATATTTTTTTACATTATTTCTTGTTATGTTCATTATCTATTATTTCTTGTTTTTGATATATTATATAAATTTCTTTCATATATATATATATATATATATATTAAAAATAGCAAAAAAATTACTAAAATGAGGCTGTTTGACACCGAAATAAGTTTTAAATCTCCCCTCCTTGGGAGACCCTTGTTGGGAAACATGCCTTTAGAGACTTGTGATCATGCAAACTCCATTGAGAATGTAAATCTGTTTTAAATCCATATTTATAGTTTTTCTTTTCGAACTTTTATTTTGACTTGGGGAACCCCTGGGTATGCTTTGTGGAACCTCATGATTCTGTGGGACGGAATTTGAAGACCCCCTACTATAACTTATTGAGGACTTTACGTGAGTGATAATTAAGAAAGTTATGCCACACAGATTATAACTTCGTTGGCAATTATATAAGAAGCATTTCGGGTAAATAATTTTAAGAATTAATCTTGTATAATTATGTTATAAACAAGTTGAAATTATTCTCTGACTTTAATATTATAAAATTGATTTATAATGCACTAGAAAAATTGTTAAAATATACCAAAAAGGGAAGTGTATCTCAAAGTTACATAGTCTGTAACCGTTGTGCTATGCATTATACAAGTAATAGCTTGCAAATTTTGCAATTTCAGTTATACAAAAACTACAAAATGTGACATTATTAAATCAAAATGGGGTCACCTTTACAATTAAATTGTCTGCCATCAATGAATGCTATTATGAACAACTTTTCTCATTGAAAAGCTCTTTAGGAAATATTTTATTTTTTTGTGAATAATATATTGTGAAATTTGAGTATGATGTTAATCTTATTATTTCTTTTATAATTTTTCATAATATATGGATATTGATTATCAATATTTTAATTAATTCTTTTATTTTCTACAAATTATGCTTTTTTGAAATTATTACCAATATTTAATTTTTGAATTTGTTATCATTAAATTTATAGTTTACAAAAAGTTTGGTTTTTTATATTTTTTAAAACAAAAAGGTTTAACATTTTCTTTTACAAAATTTTTGGTTATCCAAGTAGTAAAAATTAGTTTTTGATTCAGTTACATGTGTGCTGTGTGTGTGTGTGAAAGGCATTTGATTATTACATACAAAATGGGTGTAATTCAAATCTTGTTTACTCAAATTAAGACTGTTTTTCAGTTACCTACATTCTAATCATTCTAAAAATATCAACATTTTTTTTTAGTGGAAATTAATTTCTTTAGTATCTTCAAAACTTGTATTAATTGAGTGAAATAGGAGTGCTAAGTTTCACAAATGAACATTTAAGTTTTAAATGTTTGCATTTTTGGCAGTGATGGAATTTTAATTGATACTAGTGTTGATGATCCATTTATAGTCATAGGTAATATTTGTTGAAAATTAGGATTGAAGAAAAAAATTGACTCTTTTATTAACTATAATTATTTTAGCTATTGTTTTATTTTTCAAATTTTCTTAAGACAATGCATATTTATATTTTTACTTTATTTTTCCAAAATATTAAAAATTCTATTCAAACTTAACTCAGTTGCAAAATATTGATTTCCTCAGATTATCCTTTCTGTTAATGATTTATAATAGTTTATTTGTGAATTTTTGATTTCATAAGCATTATTAAAACTTTTACTTAATTCATTTAAATTTAGTTGGAGTTCTGCTATGTTATGAACCCCCGCTGGAATTTGGGAAAGATGGTGAACCAATCAAAAGATCATTAGCATCTCAATCGCGGTTTTTTGAGCAAGTTCTTAGTGTTCTCCTAAATGAAGTAAATATTGATGCTACTGAATGGCAGAGATGTATTCTTCTTCCTTCAGCGTGGGGAAAATTTATGGAGCGCGCATTTTCTACATGTGAAGAATCTCGAAAAGCAGAACTTGAGTTACAGCGAATCTTGGCCATCGGGAATTCACACCTGAAGATTTTAATTTACAATGTAAATGTGCATGGTTATGGTTAGTATGGCTCTAGTTTTACATTTTTTTTAAATAATAAAGATTATTATTTTTATGTTGTTGTATATTCATTAATTTAAAATGTTCTTATATTTTATTAATGTTCACCTTCCAAAAATAATTGATATTCCAATAATGATTGCTTTTGCTTCCACTTAAGCAGAATCCTTCTAGTTTTGATTGAAGTAGCATAATTTTTGTTTTTAAATGATAAAAAGTCATTTTATGCATATTGTAATGCATATAATGTGTCATTTTATGCATATAATATCATGTCACTCTTATGTATCTTTAAATAAAAATTTTTATCATTAAATTTTATATTGTAATTTTTTATAACACATTTGTATCTAGAAAGAAAATTTATACTTTTGTCTTACTTCTTATTTTTGTAAATTTTTTATATATTTTAGGGTTCGAGATCGACTTCTGAATGTTATCAAGACAAGTGTAAAGTAAGTTTTTACTTTTATAATTTTTCTATTCTTATTAAACAGATATATTAATTGAACAGTAAAAGTAATTTATAAGGAATTAACAAATTAAAACTTTTAACAAATTAATCTGTATACACAGGTAACACATGTATACATAAGTATAACCATGATACTCTTAAACTGCATGATGTAGGTGTTGATTGTTATTAACAATATTTCTGGTTTTATAATTTGCATTGTTTTGTTTTTAAAATTTAATGCTTTTTAAAAGTACTTTTAAAAAAGTTCAACGTGCATTTGATTTGGGGATCAAAGTAAATATACAAAAATTATTTCTTCTTATTAAGTTCTTAAATTATCTTTTGATTAACCAATTGGTGCAAATTTTTGCAATTTCAAAGTGCAAATAGGCAATTATAGTATTATTGCAACCTGTGATAATCGTTTAAAACATCATTATCAATCTATCTACTGCTATAATTTTGTTTACTTTTCAGTTCATTAAATAGTTTTAGTGGACTCTTCTCTTTTTAGTTTTAACTAGTAAAAATATTTTCTGAACTCTACTAGTAAAATTTGTTAGTATTTGAGAAAAATCCATCAAAACACATGAATATTTATGTAATTTTATGCTATATTTCATTCGTTACTCTATATTTAAATATCAGCTAAATAAGACATCCATAGGTGAGGATTCTAAGCTTTTCTTTTCAATATTTTCCCACAAAAGAAATCCATTCGCAATTCTTTGACTGAAAAATCAAATATTATTGCCAGTTACATTTTGATTTTGTTTCTAGCCCTGTACTTGAAAATTTTACAGCTTTAATTTTTAACTCTTTCCCATTCTTTATTCAAACAATTCTAATATTTATTATGTGACATTTTTTTTCAGTAATTTTGTTATCAGTTGCAATATTTTCATTTAATATCAGCATTAAGTTTAAAAATCAGGCTCGCATCTTAATTCTTACTTTTCATAGTATATGTAGTTCAAATCACTTTCAAACTTTTTATTGAATTCATATACTACCTATTATGAATTTTTTTATTTTTAGTATTATTAATGTAAGGGCAAAACCAATCTTCCCTCCCCTCCTCTTCCCTTACATTATAAGTAAATATCAAATATTACAATTTATTTCAAACATCATTTTATGTAAATAAATAGAATAAAAATGTGTTCATATAATAATGTATTTTTCATTATTTATTTTATCAAGATTCTGAAAAAATTGCATACTGTTTATTGTACAAGAATAGTTATATCATGTATCTTTATGCTTAATCCATGAAATAATTAATTTCATTGAAATTATTTGAAGTTTTTGGTTTTTATAAAATATTGATTCATTGTTGTTTTTTTTTAACTAGAAATGCTCCTACATCCCATGCAAATGCAATTTTTGCAATTGCTGGTCTTATTCTTGCTTCAAATAAGTTCCAAGCAAGTCTTGATGACAGTACTAGGGCTTTATCAGACGATAATGAAAACTTTACCAATCACCAAATTTTTGTTACTGAATATACTGAAACAATTATTTGTGCCATGATACCTAATTACCAGACAAAAGGGAGTGTACATAGTTGGTTGTTAACTGTAAGTTTGCTTTTTATATATCTTAGAAAATTTAACTAGATAAGTATTTACTTTCAGTTTAATATTCATATTTAATTTGTGTAATTTAATAATCAAAATTTTAATAAATTTAATAATGATATTTTATATATTTTTTATTTAAAAAATAAAAATAATAAGTGCAATATTGTGTATTGAACATATAACAACAAAGTATGCATTATGCATTTTCAACAAACGAATATGAAGACCAAAAATATCAAAATTTTGAACAATTAATCACATTCCATGTTTTTATATTGCCACTAATAGTGCTAGTTATATAACAAGATTCTTTAAAATGTTATGTATTTTCATTGGATGGGGCTTATATTTATTTATGTACTCTTACATTTTGAAAAGTTGAGTAATGTTTTTTTTCTAAATATCGATGATTGGGATGTTGTTCAACCTTGTGTGTTTGTACAGTTTTGTCAGTATATTTAAAAATATCCAACGTTTTTTCTTCTCCATAGAGAAATTTTATGTCCCTAAGGTTTGAAAAAAAAACACTATGGTTTGTTAATGATTTAGAATGTATCATATGCCCTCTGTATGTTTAAAAGATGTTTTTTTAAAAAAATAAAAATTTTCAAATATTTTTATATTAAGGGAAAATTATTTTTTTATTAATGAAGAAATGAAGCAGATAAATTTATATTTATAAAACACTTTTAAGATAGTATGTCACATTTCATAATTCATATATTTAATTATTCTCAATACATTTATTGTATACAGGGTTTTGAATTTGACCAACAAATTCAAAAGGTTCATAGTAGGCAGCTTAGGTACAACAAATCAACATAGAACATGGGGTTGCAAACCATGTATAGTCAGTGAAAATCATGGTTATAGTAGCTGTTCAGGAGGAGGAGCCGGATGAGGGAGTGGCCCAAAGAATGAGGGTTTTGGAGTGCTATGGTAGGGATGAAGAAACATGCACAGGTGCAAATTTCCCACTTCTCCCAGAGTTGTTGCAGGGAGTAGTGGCCACTGTGAACCAAAACCTGTAATTCACCCACAATGGTGCACCAGTACATTTTTTAATTCCGGTGCATAACCACCTCCATGTTACATTTTCTGCAAAATAGTTTGGAAGAGATGGACTTGTTGTTTGGCATCTATGCTCCCCAGACCTCAATTCCATGGATTTCTTTTTCTGGGTCCACCTAAAATCACTTGTGTGCAAGACATCAGGGGCTACAGTGGAGAATCTCATGGCTCGGATCATCGTAGCTTCAGCTAACATTGCCAGCACACTGGATTTGTTTGAAGGCATTCGACAATCCTTCCTCTGTTGGTGTCAGGTTCTATGGCCTACATGACGACAATTTTGAACAATGCCTGTGACAATCACTTGTCATAGCATCTTTGACGTCAAGCTGTGATGCATTGTTCATATTGTAAACATGCTTTATGTCTAATAAATGTTTTTCTTACCTCTTATTGCCTGTTTTCACTCCACTTGACATCACACACACTCCATAGCTGTTTTTGAGAATTACTCTGACTAAGCGGGATTTGCAACCCCATGTTCTTTGTTGATTTGTCATCCTTGTGCTACCTACTATTGTCCCTCTAAATTTGTTGATCAAATTGGGTAACATCATGTATAAAGTAATGTTAAAATATATGAAGGAGTTTTTAAACATATGAATAGTACTAGAAATTTTAAGTAATCTAAACTTTTTGAAGTCCTAAATTGCTTGAAGTTTTTCTCTTTATATTTTGATGTATTTATATATTTTGTTTTTTTTTTTTTGTTGATGAAAATTTAACATTTTTATTTTTAAAGCCTGCATAATACATTTACTCTTTGCTTTATTTTTAATTAAACTTTTATGTATATTATGAAGAAGGAACTTGATAATGAAAAAGTATTTTGTATGCATTTAAAAGGCTGCTTAATCAAGATAGTAAAACTAATTAATAACTTGGTAGTCAAATGAATTATATAGTCATTTGAAAACTAAAACCATTATTTCCCAATGTGTTGTGCAGTTGAAATATAACATTCATAGAAAATAATTAAGTCACATATAGTGATTATTGATTATGATATTGCTCTAATTTTTAAAATTGAACTTTCAACCTTAAATATGTTTTACTTCCCAGCATTTATCTCGTGGAAATTCTAGTGCTAGCTTCTTAGTCAGAGGCTGTAGCAGTGCTTGCCTTTGTCATCTCACCTCTAGCCTCTTAAGCAGTCATAGTGATGCTATACCAATGTTATTTCAAAGTTTACTGGAAAATCTTTCTCATAGCTCGCCAGTTTTAAGTTTTTACTCTGGATTAGGTATGGGTCTTCTAATCAAATCTTTATGTGATGTTGGAAATGCTGATTCTAATGATGAACAAGTAAGCATTACATCTTCACTCACCTATAAATGTATTTAATAGTCTTTATAATTATTATTGCTTGAGAACTATGTGTTGTTATAATTATACTCATTGTATCATTTAAAGCACAAAATATTACTATACTGTATGCATTTGTTAACTTTTACAGCTGAAATTTCTCCTTGATACTTCTAAAGAAATTCAAAAGATCTGCTTGACAGAAGACACACCACCGTAAGTTTTTAAAAATTTACCGAATGCCAACTAAATATGGTATAGGTTTTATTCTTTCTCATGTAATGTAACACTATTAAAAGTAACTATGTTATATTTCAAGATGAAAAAGGTTTTCCTAATTATTTATGTTAGAATAATATCTTGCATTTGTATTTTTTAATTATGTGTGAATGATATTTATTGTACATTTTTCATATTTCTTTTGTGCTTTATTTATATTGATTCAGAAAACTGCTTAGTTATAGAATTATATCTTAAATTTTAGACCCAGTGCACTTATCAGTTTGACTATGGCTATTACATCTTTGTCTCATGTTGCCCAAGAAGAAAATAAAGATTGGATTTCGACTACTTGCAACTTATTCCATGAAAAGCTAATGGAAGAAGAGGTTTCATCAATGAGCTTTGAGGTATATTTTTATTTAATTTAATACCTGTACATTTAACTAGTCCATTAAAAGTATGATCGCTTGAAAATAAGCCAAACATAATATATTTAATAAATACATGAATATAAAGCCATGTAAATATTTCAGGTATTCAGCATTAACGTTAATCAGATTATTAGTAATTTTGAAATGTAAAGAAAAAAAAAATTAAATATTTGTTAGCTTATTAAGATAACATTACATTGATAAACTGAATAGTGTGTGGGGAGAGAGAATATCATATAAAACAAAAGAATGAAAATTAATGTTATATGTACTATCAAGTTTTTTATTCATTATTTTCTTTTATTTATTTATTTTCTATTCTTATTTTTTTTTTCTTTTATGTGCATTTTTTTGTATACACTTAAAAAGAAATTCAGTCATTTTCTGTAAAACTCAAGTATTAAAATAACATTTCATTACAGAATTGTTATATTGGATATTATATATTGTTCATATTGGAAGTTCTTATTTTAATAATTACTTATATTGTGCACATTTTTATAAAAGTATTTCAAGTTTCTTTTATGGTATGATTTGGTAAAATGAGATTGATACTTGAAAGCTATTAATTAAAAATTTATTTTTCTATCAGGTAAAACAAAAAATGTATTTTAAAATTTATTTTAGTTATGAAATCTTTACCCAAGCTGTACTTTGGGGGTTAATTCTTCTTGAAACAAATGATTTGCTAATTAAAAATCGATTGTATTTTACACAGTAATAAATAGAATTAAGACTATTATGAATGCCATATGTATTTTTTGTTATGTATGTAGTACCCTTTCAGTAATCAGACCAAACCACCACCAGATTATCAAGAAATTCTTAATAACTAAAGCAAAGATTATGAGAATTGTATAAAAATTTAACACAGGACATGTGAATATTTTCAAATACATAAACATATCTGAAACATTTGAAATTTTGTTTTAATAGCTTACATTATTCTATTGAAGTAGAAAGCATAAAATATTTTTTGATTTTCTTATCTCCCTCCTCACTTCCAGCTTTTTCAATACTTGTTCTTGAATTCACTTCAACATTAGAATGTCATTCACAGACATACCTTTTTATTCTCTGTGCAGACAATGGATGTAGTAAAGAAAAAATGGCTACATTACAATGCATACATGAATGGCTCTCATCAATTCTTCTTCACACCATCTGGGGGGGTCTGTTGAAATTGTGTTTTCTAGTGTGTCATTAACTGTTAAAAATTTGTTGCTTTCTACTTTGTTACCATTCAGCTACTCACATCTGTTGTCTGGACATTAAGAGTTGTATCCATGAACTTTTCATTGACCACATCTTACATCTGACATTAAGTGGTATCTTTGTATTTAGCTCACTTTCCATGCTGTATTTTGTTTTAATATTTTTATTTTATTTGAAGGAATATATCTGATGGTGATAGTGAATTAGTTATCTATTTTTTTTTTTGTCATCTTTTGAATCAAAATAATCAGATTCTGATATTTTATCAGATGAAGATTCCAAAATGAATGATTATTCTCTTTGAAAGGCTTTACAGTGGTCATTTGTCAAAATGAAGAACTTAACTGTGTGTGTGTACCACCCCCACTCTATCCATTTTTGAGACTGCCAGAAATGAAAGAAAATATGGACAATATTTCAAAAATCCACTTCTATTTCTTCACATTATGATAAGATCTAACATAATGGGAAGAACCATTATACATTAAACAACCCACAGAACAATGTATTGGCTTGTAAAAAAACCAAAAATGAGCTAATGGAATACAACCAACTTGGAAGAAATGTTTTCTTAGGTTTACTTATTTTGTAAAATATAAATGTAAAAATCGATATTTCTTTATAAAAAGTCCAATTCTTAGAAAAATTATTTAAGGGATTTATTTTCAATTAATTATAAAATTTGTTCACTTTTCTATTAATTGTACTTTTGATGAAAATTTGCTATGATATCAAAGCTAAAAGAAATTCTCCAAGTTTTTTCAGACTAGATGAAGTTTTTCAAGGATATATACACTGAAAAGGAATATTAGTGTAGATGAGAATTTGTTGCCTTTCAAAAGCAAATTATTGTAGGTACAATACATATAATTGAAAAGAGCTCATTTTGAAACTTCATATTAACCCAAACAAAATTTGGATTACATATATAATATGATAGTTATATTGGGAAAAGTACAATTTTTGATAAAACGTATGAAAACTATGGATTTTAGAGGACACTCTTATTCTTATAAAAGAAAAACTGGTGTGTATGGAACTCTTTGTCCTGATCTACATAATTTGCTATAATATTTCATTAAACTTTAAAGAAAGGCAAAATTGCCATCTTCCAACAAGGTAAAATTACTGGGTTGAGATGGCATGATAAAAAAAAATATCATCACTTTTGGTTCAATCCATACAGCTAACAGTTGCGAAATTAAAAAATATCATGAAGCTAGCTGCTTCTATTTTTTATAATTTGAAAACAGATAGTGTTGCCAGTGCTAATCAGGCCTTGATGTGCTACCCAACAAACCAAAAATGACAAAAGCCATGTTTCAAATTTTTGCTGCCTTCTAGACATGGCTGTGTGGAATTCTCCTGAATGAATAATTACCATCCTCTTCTAAGCTAAATATTAACCTCTTCTAACAAAAATGCATCAAGGAAATGTATAGTTAGCACCAAGAAAAAAGCTTGCCTTGAATCCCAATGTCAATGTGCTGAATGTGATGTTTGTTTAGGTGTTCAGCCATGTTTTATGATGCCATATGATAGCTTAGTGCAGTGGTTCCCAAACTTTTTTAACCCATGGATCTCTTTTTATAGTGAAAACGTCTGTTGATCCCTTTTTTTTTTTGTAATAAAAACTTGCCCACAGACCCCTTTTTTATTTTGAAAACTTTCCCAAGGACTCCTGAAAAAGCTACGTAAATGCATACTATAAAAATTACAAATTTTTAAAAATTAATCATTTGGGGGAAGTTGATGAGATATTATGAGTGTATTTACGTTTGTCTCAATGTTTGAGTAGCAATCACAAAGCCCCATGAGCCCATGTTTTTAGGCAGTTTTTGTGTGTGTGTGTGTGTTGTGTGTGATGAGGTTTTTTACAGCACTGAATCTACATTCTACCAAATTGGAGATAGTAAAGTAGTCAACAATTTTTGTACAATAACCCATAATGCAGGATATAAAATTGGGATCTGTTTTAGTTACCAGAATTAGTGGTATCCTTGTGTTCAAACATTGATTTGAGTCCCTCATTTGTTGATATTCCAATAAGATACTCCTATATTAGTAAAAATTCATCTGTGTGTTTGGGATCTTAGTCCAGATGCAAAAGGGGTTCAACACCCAATCGGGAATATCCAAGTGAATTATTATTTATTTAAATTTCCATAAAAATAAAAATAGATCACTTCACTTATTAGTTCTTATTTCAAATTTTTTTAATTTCATAAATATTGATTAGTGATAAACCTGTTAACACTAATTTAATTTTTTCACAAAAAACATGTTGAGAATTTGAGGAGCTGCTTAGAATTGAGGGCAGCTTAAATTCGAATAAATAAGGTATTTAATTTGCATTCTATTTGTTTTTACAAAGTTATTCTTAAAATAGCATCAATGATATATATTTCAAATTCACATTAAGGGGATTCTTTTTGATTGATATCTAACTTTATTCGATCTCAAACTTTTATTAATATTTTGTGATAAATAGTTCTTTAATAAAAAGGAAAATGTAATTCATTTAAATCATAAAAAACAAATAAATGTATATGTTTTGGAAGAGAATAAATATGCCTTATGATTATAAAAAAAAGAATTAATCTGATTTGATTACCTCTGAGCACTAAATTATTTCATTACTTCTCTACTTTCAGTTAGTATTTAAAAAGTTTATGAACTTTTTGACCAAGCTGTCACAAATAAACAGACGTGTTTTCTTTTCTGTTTAGTTTATGCTAATGATCCTTACAAATAGTTTCAGATTGTTGAATACACTAGATTTATGTTTTTCTGGTAGGAATAAATTAATTTTCAAGGTTGTCTGCTTAGGTTTTAAATATTAATTTCCAACACTTTATTATAGCATATATTGCACATTATTTGCAAAATAATCATTTTGAATTGTAGATATTTTTTCAGTGGACTTTATATTCACTGGTTATCTTACTTTTGATTTTGTTTATAATATATACAATGTACTTAAGAGTTGTAAAATATGTATAAAGCATAAAAATTGTATTATTCATCAGAACTTTTCATGGGGATATTAGTGGTCATGTAGCCAAGAGGTCATGGTTGCAAATGCATAACACTGTTGGGAGTCTTGGGTTAGAGTTCTGGTGTCATTGAAGATCTTCAATATAGTGGGGTTAGTGCACGCTAAATGTATGAAATCTCAAAATTGTTGGAAAATTTGTATAGTGTGGAAGTTAAGAGAATGGGGAACAACTCATGTATCATCCTCATCACTTCACCAAAGTTCAAGATTGTGAGGTTCATAACCAACAGCTTCAGAGTGTGACATTAATCTAGTCAAATCATGAGGATGCACATGATCAAACAGGGCCTTATTTAATCAATCATCAGCTAAGAAATTATTAAATATAGTTTAAAATAGATTGTCATTTAACAATGGAAACATAATCACATTACTGATCTGATTACTTTTAATTTTATTGCAATGTAAGATTTCAAGTTGAAATAAATTTTATAATGTGCTTATATATTGATTAATTTGAAGACTGACAAAAGTTAAAGGTTACAGTAAAAGAATTGTTCTGGGATTTCCTAATTTTCTGATTTTTTTATTTTGAAGACATCCTTATTAAGTTTTTAAAAATATTAAATCTTATTTATTAAATGTAAGTAATAACCCTGAACATAATATTTTCAAAAGGGCTGTATTTTATAATTATTTCACTACTATATATTGAACATGCAGTGTTTTATAAATTGTAATATTTTTAGATGCTGAGCGTCTGTGTAACAGCCATGTTAATTAGTGCTGTTGAAGGAAATTGTATGCCTATTGATAACATATGTAATTTAGCCTCTTGGTTTGAAGAAAAACAATCTGAATTACCTCAGGTACATTCCATTTTTTTATATACTAGCTCATTTAATGTTATTCTTATTATAATTTTAGTTAATTTATATGCTTTACACTATTATAGTTATATTGTTATTATAGTGTGTGTGTGTGTGTGTGTGTGTGTGTGTGTGTGTGTGTGTGTGTGTGTGTGTGTGTGTGTGTGTGTGTGTGTGTGTGTGTGTGTGTGTGTGTGTGTGTGTGTGTGTGTGTGTGTGTGTGTGTGTGTGTGTGGTAAGTACTTCAAAGATTTGTCATTGCATTATTTTTTATACCGCTATTTTCTTTAAAAAAAATTGAATAGAAAACTTGTAAAAAGTGTGTTGCACTTCATATCTTTGGCCAACTTATTTATTTCATGTTTGCTGGGTTTATACTAAAAGAAATATGTTTGATAAAAAGTTTAATTTCTTTCTTTTTTTCCCTTCCTATGTAGTAATTTCTCTTTCATAATAATGGTAAAATTATAGCAATTAGACTAATGTTATACAGAAGAAATATATTTTATGTTCCTATATCTTTGGGACTTTAAAATTTATATGATGTGTTTAAAATTTATTTACACATGTATTACAATTTTTTATTAGTAAATAAAACTGCATCATCATTTATTATTAATGTATTTTCATGCAAAAAAGTGAAAAAAATTTTAATTCAGTATTATCATTTTTTAATCATTTTTTCAAAATATGATTATTAACTTGGAAAGAGTACCTAATTCGTTGATTATTTTTAACTTCATAATCTTAAGTTATTTAGATTTAGTCATCTGATATGTATTTAATTAGAAGTCTTAAGTATTATATAAAAAAGAGCACTTCAAAAATAAAAAAAGAATTATTTTCTGATGCATTTTTAATTAATGTATTTAAAAGATCTAAGTTTTAAAAACTGACACCCTTCTAAATTTGGCAAGTGCAGTTTGTTTTTTTATATGAATTACTTATTTTTTATTTAAGCTTTGTTGATATATATTTGTAAAGGATGACTCTCCTTCCTTATATATATATATATATATATATATATATATATATATATATATATATATATATATATATATATATATATATATATATATATATGAGGAAAAGTAAAAAAGTAGTGACTTTTGCAATTTCTCTTTCCAAAGTTTGGCAACAGTGCTAAATGAGTGGCAGTCCGCAACACTTCTATACAACATATCATTTGGCTTCCCTCGTAGTTGTTGGAGTGTAGCAGACCATTAAACATGGCAGCTCCATTGTCAATCTGCATCAAGGAGGGCAGTTGTTCGCTTTTTGTTGGTGGAAAGTGTGAAACCTGTGGAAAGTATTTGTCACATGCAAGTGCAGTATGTAACAGTTGTTTATCATGAAGCAAGATCTGCGAATAGATAGAGCAAGCAGGGAAAAACTTCTTTATGTGACAATGAAAGATCAGGCAGTCCATTGACATCAATCACTGGGGACCATGTGCCAGTTTTTGAGGGTAAAGTGATGGAAAGAATGACTAGCATCCAGCACAGGTTTCACTCCTTCCTTAAATAAAAAGTGAATCACACTCCAATGATTACGAGGGAAGATGAGTGACAGTTAGTGAAGTGTTGCTGAATACCCCACATTCAGCACTGAATTTCAGTACTGTTATTAGCCTTGGAAAAAGAAATTGTAAAAGTCCCTGTACTATTTTATTTACCCTTGTATATATATATATAAGAAAGTGGAATGATACTTTATATGCATATATATAAAAACAATCTGAGTAAAATCTTTCCATATAATATGTTTTTAAACAGTAATATTTTCAGAATCTCTCTTATGTAAAATAATGTGGTTTCTGTTCATGTTATGGTTTCCAAATGGACAACATTAATGTGATTTTGATCTTTAAAATATTTGTACTTTGTATTCATATGATTTGTTTATTTAAAAATAATTTCCATGAATTAAAATTATTTTCTAGAAATAAATTTTCTTGCTGGAATAAATTAGTTTTCTTAGAAGTGATTTAATGGAATTCTATGTCATCTATTAATAATAAAATATTGCAGTGTTCAGGTGTATCTGTGTCTTCTGGTATGCTGATTGAAATATTAGAGAAACTTGGACATCCTAGAGGATCTGAAATAAAACAAAAATTACAAAAAGAATGGTTCAATACCATAGTTTCTGAGGTAGTTATAATTTCATTTAGAAAAGTATTTTTAGTACAGTCTCTCTAAATAATTGCAAACTCCAATCAACACATTATTACATAAAGAAACAAGATTTTATTTTATTCATATAATTCACACTAATTTGTATTAAGTTATTTTACTATCACTTTTTTGAAAAATTAAATTAATTCCCTAAAAAATTAGAAGAAGTGATTTATAGTTTTATGCAACTCTTTTAAATTAAGTGTTTAGAAAATATCTTATAAAAACTCATTATAATTTCAAAATCTTAGAATACAAGTACAAATTGCTTGTTGTGTTTTGAATAAAGTTTTGAAAAAAATCACCTCATACCATATCAAATCCTTACAAAAGAGGGAGAGAAGATCTTCTCTTTTTGAAAACTTGTGCAACAGTTTATCTTTGTTACTGTTTTCAATGAATAATTCATTACTTTTTCATCATATTCATAGTTGTAGAATTAAACTGAAATGAGATATTTAATATTATATTTAGTAAACTTTAATATTAATTGCTTATCAATAAAATATTTGTAGAAAACCTAACTTGATTGAACTTTTTACCAAATTCAATTATTTTTATAATTGTGTTTTTGTTTCATTTGCAGAAGAGGAATACTCTTCATAAAATAGCTGCATTAAATGGTCTATGTTCATTATATTCTTGTGGAAGAGGCCTTTTGCAAGTATAAAATGTTATATATATATATATATTTATATACTTCAGAATTTTGTTTATAAAGTGGGCTCTTATGAAATATTAAGAGTTTATTATAGAGGATGGAATTTTTAATGTCTATTTTAAAAGTTGATTTAATTTTAGTCTGTTTAAATAGCATTTTTTTTTTCAAAATGCATTGATAATGATTAAATTACAAAATATTAGTAATCCTTGAAGTATTGGCCATTTAACAAATGTAATTCATTTAATATTTTATGCAAAGTTTATAATTTATTTATCATAATTTGTACATGAACAAGTTTTACATTGCTTTATTCTTGAAAACTTTGTTTTGTCAAAAAAGCTTAGTTTGTAATCAATTTCAAGCTTAATACTTTACATTAATGTGTGTAAAATATCTAAAGTATAAAGCATCTTTTGTGAATTATTGTAGTTAATTTACTTATTGAACAAACATGTAATTGGCTTTTTAAACATTTAAATAAGTTTTATGTAAATTTAAAACTTGTTAATTAAATTATATCAATAGATTTGAGAATCCAATTTTTTAATTCTAAGAAATTAAATTGTCCCAGTATATCTATAGTGTGTGTTCATTTAACGAATAGTGATAGAAATAGTAGTTTGTTTTAATATAGTAAAAATACTGTTAATATTTTAAAAATGTGATTTTTGTATTGCAGAGTAAATATAGAGAGACAAAGGACATAGGTGCTGTGAATGATCTCATATCATTAATGTTTCAAATGCTTAATGCTGGTCGTGATACTGGACTACAAAATATTTGTTCTTGGGAAGTTGGAAGATTATTTTCAGTACATTCATTACAACAAGAAGATGATGTATCAGGTGAAAATTTGACTTTTCATATAAAATGACTATGCTATTGCTTTCATTTTGTTACTAACCAAAAGTTTGTTTTTTCACTTTAGTTCCAGTTAACTATTCATACCTCAATGAAAAGAGTGTTTTAAAGCCACTGATGAAAATGATTTTAACTTATATTGGTAAATATTTTATATCTCTTCTATTTTTCTTAATTATTATATTGTATATATAATAATCCTTGAATAAAAATAGAAAATAATTCACTGTTAACGTTAAATACAATATAGAGCTTTTTTTAGTATATTTTTCTTTGTTTTTTGTGCAATGTTAAATTATAGGCCTACTAGTTAATTATACTTTTATGAAAAGCAATCTAAAAACAGAATTTCAGTTATTTTTAAGATTAAAACTTTCTGGTACAATTCCAAAATTTGAAACTACATGCATTAGAACACAAAACATGTATATATGAGGAAAACATTCAAGAAAAAGAAAGTACTGCACTATATAGTAAATCAAATTATTCTTGCAGAGTATCTTTACAGTAATCTCTTTTCATGGAGAATAAAAATTCCCACGCATTGAAGTATTTTAACTGAATTTTCATATTATGAATGTCATAAAATATAAAGAAAGGCCTTGGTGCTAGATCATGATTAGTTGTTTTCACTGAAGAAAATAAGGATTATTTTCTCTGAGAATTTTCTAAACTTGGTGATTTTTATCATAGGGCTCAGAATCATAATAAACAAATACTGTTGCTCTTGAACTACATTGAAACATAAGGAAAGAATTTCTAATTATGATTTATTCTTTCAACATTCTTCTGAAAATAAAATATATTTTACTCTCTTCTGATTTTTTTATTAATTCGTAACTATTACAAAATTAACTTAAATGCTTGTTAACTTCATAATTATCAGAGTGCCATTCATAATATTTCTTTGCTTTTTGAAGCCATCTATATAAGAACTGTATATGTACTTCTTGGGTTATACACAGTATGTCAAATTTTAAGACGTCCCAGAATGCTGGTTCTAATGATACCATGATTGTAAATGTGCATGTGTGTTTTCCATTTTTGGGGGGCTATTGCCCCCAAGTTGTGTGCTTTTGGGTAATGCTGAGAAAAAGGGCTTAAAATAAATTTTTTTTATATTTTTTTTTTTAAGACGGAGAAAAGGGCTGTGATTAAATTTAACACAAAACTGATGGGTAAAAGTGCTTCAGAAATATACCATTTTAAGTAACAAATTTACAGTGACTGTTGTTTAAGTAGATGAAATGACTTTGGGTGGTACAAATGTTTTGTAGATGAAAGAAATACGGTAGAAGATGATCAATATAGTAAAAGACTAATTTCATCTAGGACACCTGAAATTATTCAGAAAGTATGACACTTCATGCCAAATAATTGCTGTGCATCTCTGAGATTAATGAAAGACTCTTTTAGCACTAACAAAGAAACAATTCGAACCATCCTGCATGAAGATATGGGCAAGACAAAAATAAACTAAACTTGTTTCCCCCCTTCAAAAAATAATAAAGTGCACATTGCAGAATTCATTACAGCCCCTGAGAACAATCCCAAACCGGTCCATTGAACAGTAGAATCTGATGTTTCCAATATTATTCTGAAACAAAGCAACAAAATGGAAGTTACAAAATTCGCTGCAAGCCAAAAAATCAAGGAAAGTTCCATCCAAAATCAAAACAATGCTCATTACATTCTTCAATTGTAAAGATATTATCCACAAAGAATTTATTCCAATTGAACAAACGGTTACATTTCAATATTACTTAGCTATTTTAAAAAAATTTGTGGAAAATTTGTCCCTTCATCAGTATATGCGAAAAGCAGTTGGTGTTTGTTACATGACCATGCATCCAGTCACACCTTATTGGTCGTTGGTTTTTGGCAAAAGTCTGTATGTTGAATCATCCACTGTATTTGCCTGATTTGCATTACACCCTTTTCCACAGTTAAAAAAGGTATTAGAAAAAATTTCCAACAAAGTTAACCTTTCTTTTAAAATTACAAAATTTTCAGCAGACTTTCAATTCATTAATAAATAGCTGTAGCAAGTGCATTGAAATCGGATGGTCCTATTTTGAATTTAAAATTTTTTTTAAAAAAACTGAGATTAATTTTTTGTTAGTATATAAGTAGAAATTAATCTGAATTTTCAATCTACCTAAAAAATTAATTATTGTTTTGTAGGATAAATAGATTAATATTAAAATATCCTGAAAATAATTTATAATTCCTCCCTCCCTTTAAAAATAAGAAAGGTATAAATTATTGGTTTTTTGAATGTTTATTTTATAGAAAATTATTAAAACTTAAAATTTTTTTAAAATGATTTAAGTACATATTTTATATTTGTAGATAAAGAATCCAATGAAGAGTCTAAACATGTCCTATCAAAATTTGACCCTTGGAGGAACGTTTTTTTGACTTTACCTCCTTTAAAATTTGGTGGGTTTAACACCGTTTTGCAACAAAATTTAAAGTAATCTTTATTATAAATATATATGTATATTTTGTAAATTAAAATATTTATTTTTAATTTTAATTATTGCATATTTTGATTATTTTCATAGATTCCTCTCTTGCTGAAGCTGCATTGAACATTGCTGTAAACCAAGCAAAAAGTTCACCTTATGCAACCAATATTTTATCTTCATACTGTTGCCCTCCTCTATTTCACACTCTACCAGTATGAATTTTATTATTAGTTTTTATTGTTTATATTTTTTTAAACAAAATAAAGATATAACTTTAAAAAAATTACTTTCTCCTAAAATTCTACAAACACTCCAGCCAATGCATTAACCACCAGATCTTTCATAACTCCTATTTTTAACCAGCTGTGTAGTACAGCAGTTATCAGTGATTCTAAACTAATTGCTTGAGAAAAAGAATTACTTTGTTAGCATTTACCCCCCCCCCTCCTTTTTTTCCCCTTGAATACTGTCATTTAAGATCTAAGTAGTTTGTTCTAAAATTATTTGAAATTTTTATGAATGCATAGACAACAGTTTTAATTTATCAGAACATGCAACTAGATATTATTTTATAAAAATATTCTTTTGTATTTTTGCTTCGATTTTCTACTCTTTTAAATATGTTATAGTGTTATTTTATACTTTAATTGATTTAATAAGGGATTTCCTGCTTTCAAACAGTGTTAGATTGATGTTTCTGTACATGAGGTTCTATTATATGTATATTAATTAATTGTATGATGTATGACTATATGTGTGTTTTAATTGAATGTATTATTTGTTTACAATAGCATTTTATATTATGGTTTTTATGTTATTCTAATTTTTTTTTTTTTTCATTTGTGTGTTTGTTTTTTTTTCAGATTACATGTCAACATAATTTGTTAAAAATTTTTAAGTTTATGTAAAATTTTTACAAAAATTTAAAAAAATATTTTTCAAACTATTATTCCTCTTACTTTTCAAAAAAAAAGATTTAAAAAAATTGGAAATTACAAATGCGGGAAGAAATTTCTTTGTGTGCTTTTTATTCAATTTGGATCTACTATACTGAATCTACTATTTAATATTATCTGCAAATGAGATTTTTCTTATAACAAATTAATTAATTTTAGGGTATCCAAGATGCATTTATGGATTCAACACTAAAGCCGCAGGCACGGACTGTTTTACAGGAGGCATTTATATCTATTTTCAAATATTTCAAAAAGGATTGGAATATTCTTCAAAAACACCTCAAATTTGTCACAGATATTTTTTGTCACTTGCAAGATAAAAAAGTAGACTCCCTGTTGTCTCCTTCTCAAAACAATTCTGATATTGCAAGTTTAACTGCAATATTATGTTATTTAGTGAAAGCAGGAAAAAGAAAACTCTCTGCTCTTAGACCTTGTATTGAAGAAGGAAAGCATGCACCACTTACGTAAGCTAAACTTTTTAAATGATGGCTCCATTTTTTTCTCTTATTTGTTTATTTATTTTTAGTCTGTATCTGTTTATGAAAATCTGTATAAAAAATCAAGTAATTTTATTATGATATTACAGAACTCTATTATTGTTATTTACTGCAGAACTGTTATAAAATTTCATTTCTAAGTATTCTATTATTTTAATGATAGCTTTAATTTTTATTTTATTTCAGAAATTGAAGTTTTTCAAAATTTGTGTTAAAAAAATTAGTATCAAGTATTTAAAGCCAAATCAATTAAATTCCTTAGTCGGATAAAAATTGCAATGACTACTGCAAAGAATTATGTTTTATATTATATTTTACATGTCATTGGCTAAAAGCTACTAATCAAGTATGTAATTTACAATGCTTACTTCAATTTATATTTTTAAGAGAAGTTTGTAAAATGAGTTATTATATTGCCCTTTTATGGAGTTCAACAATTTGACTAGCAAGCTGCTTGTATGTACATTAAAATTATAGTTGTTTATTATGTATGATCAATCACTGAAATTCTAGAATTTTTTTTTTTTAATATATAACTTTGTTCTACATTACAAAACTTTTGTAATAAAGAATATTGATATTTTACAAATTAATTACATAGAATTTTCCATTTTTTCCAATTATTTTTTTAATAGTGAGAAATAAAGTTTTATTTGGGTTTTACAATGTAAAATTTTAAATCTTTAAAATTTTAACTAAAAAAGAATAACCATTTTTTTTCTATCTCTCTCTATGTATATGTATACTAATCAAACAAAAATGATGAATATATTCAATATCCTCCTAAATTACTCACAGGGAACTTGAATTCTGAAATAGAGAACAAAATATGTGAAACTTATTATTTTAAGAAAAAGTCAGAACCAAAATGAAAAACATGAGCAGTGAAATAGGGTTAAGTATGTTTTTCCTTCCCTTTCAGCAGAATATTTATACATAATAATACCAGAAAAAAAAATTGAAAAATATAAACCTGAATTGAAAATCGCTTAGGGCTAAAACTTTCGTGTGTAGAAAGCTATTAGAAAATAAAATGATTTTGGAAGAATATTATATAAATAAAAATAGTAACAAAAAGATTACATTTAAAAAAGTCTAACAGAAATTCATAAACATATCTTAAAAATTAAAATTGTAAAGTATAGAATGAAAGTGTGTACTGTGTTCAAAATGACAGTTAATAATATACAATCTGTGTCTATGACGTCATTTCTATAACGTATTTGAAACTAATAGAATTCAAGAAACAGAAAATATATAATTTTAAAGTGAAGAATTTAATAATTATGATAATCTCTTGTTTGCATTATTTTTATAAGTATATGTATATTGTGTATATGTATAAGTATATGCATAATCATGTTCTAAACAGTGTTTATAATAAAAAGTTTTTAATTTTACCTGTGTTTTCAATAACTAGATCATTATTTCCTTTGTAGATAATTAAGAATAATATTTCTAAAAATCGAGGTGTGGAGACTGCTTGTTTAAAAAGGCACTTTAATTATGCTAAAATTAGACTTCTCTTTTTTATCATAAATATTATTGTTAAAAAATTATTGATTTTCAATTGAATGTTGTTTTTTTTAAGAAATCTACATTACTTATCTCAAAATATGTTTTTATTATGTTAAAATAATCTGGATATAAATAAAAGTTAGAGATGTTTTATCTAAGTTATTACTAAAAATAATAAATTCATCTTAATATTACAAGAACTAGTATTTATATTATCATTTTCATAGAAGTGCAGCCTAGCAATTGCTGGCTGGTCCTCTCTTATTGTAGACCATATGCAGCTTTCTGTTTTTGATTAAAGTACCCTTTAGTTTAATCACAGTATTAAGTTATATAAATCAAAATTTTACCATTACAGTGACAAAGAACACATTTATGCTGCACTCTATGACTGTTTTCTTACTGGTGGTAGTAATGAAGAAAGTGAAGTTCATCAACCTGAAAAATGCATATCTTGGCTTTTAGAAACAATTGGATGGATTAATGTGCTGAGTGATACTAAATCTCAATTCCAATTAATAACAGTTTCTGAAGTAAGTTTTTAAATACTTAACAGTGCATGTTTTGAATACAGAGTATACTTGCAAAATCAAACAGAGAGGGTGCGTTTTGATGTACTGCTGAGAGAGAAAAATTTGATAAATAAAGATTGAGTAAAAAAAAAAAATCTAATCATCATTGTGAGGAAAATCTATCTTGAGAAAAAGAAACAATCTTTTGTAATGAGTAATGTATTGCTCATAATGTTTCTCATGAATAAGTAATTATATAGATAATTTTTTATTAATTTAGATTAAACTGCAATGTGTGTGGTTACATTTTCTTAA
Source organism: Trichonephila inaurata madagascariensis (assembly GCA_019973955.1). Classification (NCBI taxonomy): domain Eukaryota; kingdom Metazoa; phylum Arthropoda; class Arachnida; order Araneae; family Nephilidae; genus Trichonephila; species Trichonephila inaurata. The sequence continues at coordinate 78,418 of BMAV01002892.1, forward strand.
CAAAACTAATTATAAGATGAAAATGTAAAATTTGAAATAATTTATTAAACTAAATTATGTAATAGAATGAAATACACATGCATGCTTTATAAATTTCTTGTTTTATTTTTTTAGAGAAATTAAACATCAGTTTTTCTCATTCTTCTCTTCCCCTCAACTAAAATTTTAATGAAATTTATCATTATTACAGGTACAAACATTAAATAATTATAAACATGTTATTCTTCTCCAAAGAATTTCTGAAATATTAAATCAGCAATAACATTAAAATAAGAAATATCAATATAAATATTATTGAACTATTAGTATACATAATTTATATTCCAACATGACATGTTTATAGAGTGAAGATAGTCTGGTAAGAATCAAACTATAAAAGTTTTATCAAATAAAAACTTGGTAAAAAAAAACTCAAATACTAGTAATAACATTTAAGCATTAAACTATTTCAAGTTGAATTTATTTAAGTTTAAATTTTTATCCTTGATTACACTTTAAGACATCTTTTTCAAATGTTTGCATTTACGGATATCTTTAACAAATTTTTTCTCATTGATTAAATAATTTTCTTCTCAAAGTATGCATTAGGTTATGCATACGTACATGATAAGATAAATAATAACATTACATATTTGGAGCCTATTATTAGTTTTGGATTTGATACAACGTCTATAATTATTATCACTTCTTTCAATTACTTTTCTTTTTACTTCCTTTAATTAAATAATTTTTTACAGGTAAAAGTTGTGCAATGTCCTATATTTTGTTGTCACATATTTTTATCATAGTTCCCCTTTTTCATCAACATCACTTTTTTGTTATGATATCAATAAGTTTTCTTACTGTAAAAAATATGTAACTAAAATGAGTATGTCTTCTATTTTATAAACTATGTACGTAAAAACTTTTTCAAAGAATAAAAAATACTAGGATTATTGAATGAAACAAAGCTAAAAACTTAACTTGTTAGGGAAAATATTTTGAAAAAGTTGCATGAAATGTAAGTAAAAAAAAAAATTTTTAATATTATCTATTAGTCTAATAATTTTGAACACCAAACCCAATTGTTAACAATCAGAAACTGAGAATTCACATGGAAAAATGGTAATTGGGATGACAAATGGCTACAGTTCAAAAAGGATAATAATCTTTTATTAGAGGAATTTATGTAATTGCCTTATCAGAAAAATAATTTTTTTTCAAAAAATAGATTGAAAAATGTATTACATTGTGGGGATCATTCATTTTTTTTTCTTTTTGTAATATTAAATATCTTAATTTTTTTCGGTAAGAAAAGATTTTAGAGGTGTAAACAGATATTTTTAGTGTGAATATTTTGCATAACTGGCTAGAAAAAATGAATTTGCTTATAAGACAGTACTCAACTCTTAAAGTAAATAGCCTCATGTCAATATTTTAATTTCTGACTGAAGAAAATCTGATCTTAGTTCTATGTAGGAATTGTGGGATTTAGCAAAATAAATTTATCATGACAAGAGAGAGAAGATTTTTTCTAATAGTATAATTGAAATCTATGATAAAAGATGAATGGCATAAAGATAATCCACAAAACAAACTTATCTTCTTCCATAAAAAAAAACTTGATGTTATTGAAAACAGTATAAGATTTGTTGTGTAATAATTTTAAAACTTAGACATAGATTGAAATGTCCCTTTCATATTTTTTAATTAAGGTGCTTGCGTTTATTTATAATAAATTTCTAAACATAATAATAAACATTGAGAAATTCTACCCACTAACTAATGATTTATCGATCTTTATCCAGTGTTTTACCAATCTGCAACCCTTATTTGAAAATACATATCAAATATTGTAGTTAAAATTTTAAACTATTTGAAGAAAAATTGTTCCTATATTATTTTTCTTTTCAATTTTCTATATCATCTCAGAAATTTGGTTAAATTTTAAAACATGGATTAAGTAAAGCAATAATACTGCTAACTTGAAAATGAATATTTTAAAGCCACTCAATTATGTAATGATTAATACATACTCTACCATCATTTTACTGAATGGTGAATAAGTAATATTAATAATTAAAATATATTAGTAAAATGAACAATAGTTGGATGTAACCAATTTATCCTTTTTAAAACTGATTTGCAGCATTTAAGTTACTCATAAATTGCTTAAAGTAAATCTTATATTTCCCAGGCGTTTTCAACAGTCATTTATTTATTTTATTATCTAATATTAACTACCAGTGTATGTCCTTGTTCATTTAAAACTGTAATTATTTTGTTGAAATTCATAATATACAAAAATGTATTTCAGGTATTATAAGAATTTTTTGAATTATAATTAATACTTTAACTCCTCAAAAAGTGCAGTCTTTGCATAAAAATATTTGTCATTGCTGTGTATCAAAATATAATTTCAATGATTTTGCTATTGATTTTAGTACAGTTGGAAAAATATTTTGAATTAACAGTCTGTATTATTTTTTGTTCTTCCCTCTCCTTTTTTCCTCTATTAACTTTTTATTTTTTGTTTCATTGTCAAACATGTTCCATTAGTAATAAAAGCAGAACCTACTCCTTTAAACTTGTTCCTTTTTTTAACAATGTAAATCAAAAAATAGAGCAAAGAATTACATTCCTGATAACCTTAAACAACACCGAATATAAAATCTTTTTTTTTTTTTTACATTAACTTCATAAACAGAAAAAGATTTTTTTTCTTTGCTTTTTAAGTAATTTGTTCTAGGCTGTGAGATAAAATTTACATTGCAGCTTTTAAAACTTTTTTAATAAAATATATAGAAGTATAGTAATGCAGTAATCAAAAGATAAACTATTTCAGTATTTTGTTGTATCAATTAACATATATTTTTCTTTGATTTAAATTGAGCTGACATGAATCATATACAGTCAGACCCCAATTTAATGAATTCATCAGGACCAAACATTTTGTTTGTTAAATAGGGGTTCAAACAAAATGCAATTTTTTTATATTTGCATTTTAGAAATTTTACAATAAGCAACTACACAAAAAATACTTTTAGTGAATTATTACATGCCAGCTAATTGGAAATTTGAACTGATATATGTTTAGAAATTTTTTATATATATTTCTGACTCGAAAGAGTTCTTTTTTCAACTTTAGGCAGAGAAGAAAATACTGCATCATTTACATCTTACTGTATATGGTATGTTTTCACAGTTTCCAAACAAAGCTATAGCAAATTTAACAGTTTTGAAAAGAGTTACTTTATGAATTTCTGCATCAGAATCACTATTCATTAGCTCTGACAAATCAAAATTTCCTGAACTTAAATTACACGGATAGGCAGGTCGTCATCAAATGTAACATAATCAAAATCTTAAGATATTCTACTAGGTTGTGGAGTGGGATGATATAAGAAAGGAGTTTCTTATCCTATTCACAAAACTCATGCAAGGTTACACTCATGACTCATCCACACCTGTTAAGTCTAATAACGCTCTGCACCCTTGACCGTCGAAACTCACTTCTTACAAGAAGAATCTCTGTTATGTTCCAGACAAAAAAGATGTCATTTGAAAAAAAAAATCCAACTTTTTCTAACACAAACTAATAAAAAAAAATTTTAAACTGTTGAAATAATTCGTTAAATAGGGGTCCAACTGCATTTTATAAATACTAATTATGAATTACAATTATCTACATAAATTTGCATTATATTCAAGATAAATTATAATACATATATAAATATTAATAAAAAGACAATTATTTTCGATTTTATGTTTAATTATAGATTTAAATATTTGGCATGTTTTCTCTCAGGTTTTTATCTTTTTGAATGATATATGTTTTGCTACCGTGATTGGGTGTTCTGGATTAGACTGCAGCTACAATTGGCTACCTTTACAAAGTCTGAGTCATCAGTTACTTCTAGAAAATTTGCCAATTGCTATTCAAAAAATTATTTTAATGGAAGAATGGAATAAAGTAACAAATAAAGTTAGTTGAAATTTTTTATAACCTATTTTAAGTGATAAGAAAAAAATTTTTAATTTTGTTTGAAGGATTATTATTATACTACTGAAAGTTACAATTTAAAAACTCAAATTGAAATATTTATTTATATTGAAGCATTTTAAAATGTAGTTACTTAAAGAATGTGTAAAATGAAAAATCACATTCTTATTGTAAATATTTAATCCACATGTATAAAAAGTAAAGTTTGTTTATCTTTAACTGAAAATTCTTATTAAAATCTGCATTATAAATTCACATAATTTTTTTGCTTAATATGACCAATTGTAAAGGATTTATAAAATATTTATTATACTTAAATTTTTTTCAAAAATCATGGCTTGATTGAAAAGCAAATCATTTTGTTAATCAAATACAGTAAAAAAAATTCCAAAAATTATCCAGTACCAATTCATTTACTTTGATCAATTTGTTAATTGTGTTAAATTTTTCTTGATAGTTATGAATTTTTGTGTTATATTTCTATGATATCATTTGAATGAGCTTTGACTGTCATCACAACTTTAAAATTTTAAACTTCTGAAGTATCGGTTTTGATCATATATGGTAGAAAAAAAATCCTTTTATTTCATAAGAAATTCTATCTATTTCTAGATCATTGAATGGTTGAAGCTGTTGCTGCTAAGCCCACATTTAAATGAAAATGAAAAATATTTTATAAAATTGAGCTTATATGGACTGAGGAATTCAAGTGAATTTAAAAAGTTGGATGTATGGACTGATATTGTATCTTCTATTTATTAACACTACATTTATGAAATAAATTATTTGCATTTATTTGACTAGACAGTTTATAAACACAAATGTCACTTCAACTACAAAATATATTATTCTTATTTACAATTGGTAAAAAAATGTAATTTTCTACATCTTTTTAAATAATTTATTATAATGTTGAATTTAACACAAAGTTGCACACACATACATAATTTTTATCACAGTTACATAGTTATACCCCAGCTGATATTTGTTGTTGAATTCGCATCATCATTCGTTGATCTAATTGTTTCTGACGAAAGGATACAATCATTGCTCCGATTATTGAAAAACAAGTCATGCAGCTTTCAAATATAAAAAAATTTCTTTCCTCCAGCCATAAAACTTTATCACAGCTACAAATAAAATCAAAATACAGGAATGTATATACATATCAAAATTTAATATCTGAAATCATATATAGTTATCTTCCCTAATATAAAATCAACTACATTTTCCATTAAATCCCAAACTGTTAGTCATTAAAGAATTATGAAGCTTGACACATCAGATTTCATAATATTTATAAATTAAACTTCTTTAAAATGGTTAATTAATCACTGAAAGTTAAAGTAAAAAATATTTATAATCACTGGAGCACAGATTTTTATTTTAAAAAATGCCTTCATTTGTTAAAAATTTAAAAAGGCTCTTTCCACTAATTATTTTATTACAAAATATAAAGTATATAGAACATTTGTCTTTAAAATAAATACATACATTTTGGAATGTTTTACCACTTCAATATGATTAAATAAGATTTTTTGTAAATTAATTGCATAAACAAAATTATTTTAAATTTATACTGATTGGTTTATTAATGACAAACAAGATAGCAAGAGGGTTATTTTGAACCTTGTTCAAGTGGCTAGGAAGACACCAAAACTGACACCCCATTCTAATTTGAAAATTTTTAGTCCTAATAGTTTTAATATGCATCAAATCTGCTCCTATCTAAATCAGTTTTAATACCAATATTTTGTTTTATACTTAATTTATTTAATAAATATTTATTCAAAAGAAAAATTGTCAATAAGTTATTTACAGTGATGAAATTTATTTTGAATGGAACAGTTAGAGTTAATACAATTTTTTTTAAAAAAATTATATTGGTTTATACTTTTTTTTTTTGTTGTTGTTGTTAAATATACTTGCTATTTTATTATGATTTAATCGTTTGTATTGAACTTATTCCACCATAAAAAAATTACAAAGTTTTTTCATTTCATACACCTTCTTTTAAATTAACAATAATGTTGCATTTATTATGAAATAGTAATTTTGAGTGGTTTATAATTTTACTGTGATTTAGTAACATATCCTGTAAAGCTTAGTAAATCCTGTAAAGCTTTAAAATAAAATATGCAGACCTTTTTCTATATGTTGACCAATTTATTTCAAACAATCTTTATATGCTTGGTCAACAATACACAGATAGTTAAAATTCATTTTATACATCATATTACATGAAAATCAAAGTATTACAAATGAGGATCATATGTATCTTAGCTTAGTAAAATACTCTTATAAAATTTAAATTAAAAGAGTTTATATAATAATTTAGGAAAGTCAAATTTCACAAAATAGTACATTACCTTCTATATACTTCACCAGACACTTTGCAAGAGACCATTTCTTTAAAACCAGTCAATACACAAGCTGGTAAATGTCTGCTCACCTGATAAAAGATTTTTCATTAAAATTCATTTAAAGCAGTTTAAAAATACTTTTGCGTTTATTTTAAATTAAAATTTAGGAAATAAATAATAATTTTAAGTTATTAAAACTTGATTTACCTTAATACAGGGTTTTTTATATTTTTTAAAGAGTATTATCTTAAATCTTGATTACTATTTGATTAAGTATCACACATATGTAATCAAATAATACATGTATAAATAAATGTAATCAAAAAACACATTTTCCTGAAAATATTCTTCATATATAATTTGAAAGAAAAACTGAACATCTAAGAATTCTAAAAGGCACAGTTAAAATTTATTAAATTTAAATGTTTACTCACTCACTACATTATATTTGATAAGACAAATCCTGGAGATAAATTTTAATAATTTTATTGAATAGTAATCTAATTATAATTAAAATTTAATTAATTTACTTATCTACACTAACTTCCTTATTGCCATTCCAAAAACAGATGGTTTATTTAATGATGGATATAAGATGGCTTAAGAAATATTCCTTATAATTTTATTTAAATATTGATTAAAAGAAATATATTCAGTTTTTTTTAACCTTATTTTACCTTATGGAAACGTCGTGACAATACATAAGATTCAACTATAAATTTCAATTTTTCCAGTATGCTAAAAGATCAAATGCAATTCATATGAAGCATTTTTCTTGTTTCCTCAGAAAAAAAAAAGAAAAACTGTCATTAGTATGAATTCTACAGTGTCAGAAATAATATAAATAGACATTTTCTTTTCTGTTTCATTGTGCTTTTGTAGTTTTATAATCTTAACACCTAAAATAATCTACACCATTCTGAAAATAAAAATGGTTTATCTAGTGATAGGAAAGAGATGGTTTTAATACATATTCTTTACAATTTTTGTTGATTGTTGATAAAAAAAAAATATTTAAATTACGAAAAAAATATCTTAATTGTTTTAACCCTAACAAATGTCAAATTCAATTTAGTTTAATTCCTCACAATCATAATTGAGAGCATATCTTTGTTGCCAAGCTGATTAATTTTGGGCTGTATCTCTTAAGATTTAAAAATAAGTGCATGTTTGGAAATTAGTCAATCATTTAAACATATAATCAATTGAATATTTTTTTTTAAGTTCTAGAGTGCCTATAAAATGTTTTGAAAAGTTACATGTTTAATAGAAGATATTTTAAATTTATCTTTTTAACTTTTTTAAAAATAGTATTAATGAAAATTGCCTTAAAATTTTTACCCTGCGATAGAATACAATTTGAAAGAAAATTCATACACTATTTATAGTAAAAATAATAATTTTTGTTTACTTATATGAATAAGCTAGATGGCATTTGAGATATTTCTGTTTTTTAAATGAACTTTACCGATTTTAAGAGAGTTTAAATATATATTATCTCAATATCAACCACAATGAGTTTTCAAATAAAAAGTCTAAAAAATACTTAAATTCTTTATGTTGATTTGTTAACCCAAGTAAAATAAATATTTTACACAGTTCATTATATATATTTCACAAAGAAGTTCTGTTAATTCTTTTGATAAGAGTTAATATTTCCTTGAAAATTCTAATTACATAAATATTTACCATTAAAATGCATCTTTGAAAAAGATTTTTATCTTTAACATAAAAAACTTCACTAGTAAATTCACAGTATATTGACAATTATGTTTAAAAAAGAACAATACAAAAAGCAAAAAACTTATTTTTTAAAATGTGGAGAAAACTAAAAATCTCTGAGCATTTCACGCACACACACAAGACCTGTTACTTTCATTTTCAATTTTATATTTTTATATACAGGGTGTCCCCTGAAGCTAATGTGGAGTGAAAGAGGAATTGTATCAGATCTCTGATAAATTTTCAAAAATTCCGTATCACTTAGTAAGTGATGATTAGCATATTTTAGAAAATGTGGAAAATTGATAGCCACCATCACACCACTAGGAACTACGACCACAATTTTACAGTGATATCATTAATCACTGTCACAAATCAGGCAAAACATTTTGCTGGTTTAGTTAAAATTAATGTAGTTTGTTTGAGAAAATGATGTCATCTGACTATATCTCTCTCTATAAAAAAAAATATTACATACAACTCCAGGCAAGTTTCTCAAAAGATGGCCCACTTAGTTAAGATTCCAAAATGGTACAACATTTATTTTTTCTATCCATAACAATCATTGCCAATTTTTTTTATTTGCAAAACATTTTAAAAACACCTCTGCTGACATTCTCCATCACATTATTAGGTACTGTGACCACAACTTTACAGCAATTTTTTCATTAACATGATTTTACATAGCCATGCTAGTAATCACGCACACACAAATGGAGCAAAAAACTTTGCAGGTCTAGTAAAAATTAACGTACTTTGAGTCGGTTTGAAAAAATAGCATCACCTAACTTTGACTCCTTGTAAAAAGAAAAATATTACATACTCTACTCTAGGCATACTATTTCAAAAGTTGACCCATTTAATTAAGATTCCAAAAATGGTACTATTCTATCCATAACAATTATTGACAATTATTTTTTTCACAAAATGTATTTTATTTTAAAAAACTCAATATCAAATGTGTGACTCAAACAAAGTGAAAAATTTCAGAATGAAGCGGAAAACATTTTTGTAATATTTTAATGAATTAATTGTTTGAAGTATTTGATTTCAACACAAATGCAGGCTCTACAATTTTTAAAAGTGATTGCCTGATGTCTCATAAGTAACTAGTTATATTTATTTTTTGCACTGCTTCTCAGCAATCATTAGGTGCAGTTCAGTTACATTTTCAATTGGCTTAAAAAATGTTAGAAGGTAGCAAACACTTCCATTATTAATATGGATTTTTCTGGGCAATTAAATTTAAGTAATAAATAACTAAAATACTTTTACTTTGAAAACTTATTTTATTAAATCATGATGCACTGATTGTACTTGGGAAAATCAACATAGAAATAAGCTAACAAGCATTTAGATTAAGGAACAGAAATCACTTACAACACAAAAAGTTTTATAAATAACTTCTAAAATTCAACCAAAATAAAATGGTCAAATGTATTGCTAATCTTACTGATCACAAGATCTTGAAAATAATCCCTCAAAAATTAAATTAATTAATTAATAATCTATAGGAATATGCAATTCATATATATATAATAAAAAGAAAAATATATTAATGTCTGCTCTTAGCAGAAAATCATGACATCATCTGAACAAAATTCACAAAATGAAATGAAATAAAAAGAATTATGATATATGTCCTGAAATAATATCACAAGCTTGCTTATCAAGGGGACCATGGTAAAATCACATTATGCAATCTAGTGTTTCACTGAAACACATTTGAATGGGATCTAGCTGTATTATATTGTTATTAACCCTCTAAGCGGTCTGCACAAAGTCTTGCCATTCTGGGAATTTCAAAAAAAGCACCCCCATATTTTTTGCTTTCGGGGGTTTCAAAAACGATTGAGCGAATTTTGAATGGGCCCCGGGGTTTTGGGAATCTTGCTTGAAGGCAGAAAAAGCATCTCTGGAATGACGGAATTTTACATGCAGACCGCTTGGAGGGTTAAACATAAAAAAACACCAATTAATGATCATATACTGTATAATTACCTTTTCAAATTCTGAGCAAGGAGCACAATGCTGTTTAACAATATAATCCTCATTTTGCCAACAAGGAGCACTTGATGTATTTTCTCCCTGACCACCAGGGTGTTCTGGATATTTACCATTTGATGGAGTAAGAAAACTTTCAATGGCAAGTACAACCAATGATGTTCTAAAATTAAAACAATGTAATAAATTCAAATAAAAAAACAGTAATATAAAAATACCTTCTTTTTTAAACTATCATTTTTACACACAGAATGGACTTTTAAAAATTAGGTAGTAAAATAACATTGCATAAGAAATTAATATTTTAACAAAAAAGAATTAAAAATAACTCAGGAGAAAACTGAACAGTTTTTTACATCTAAGTATTTCGTAGTCATATACTTTTACTGATAGACTCAGAGTGAGTGTCCTTCATGACACTTTTCACAGAGGCATCAATCTAAAAAAATGAAATCACAATTGACCATTTGAAGCTACATATTTGTCATCATTAAAATCTGTATCACACTTGGCCTGCTTTCCTCAAATCAAGTATTCTTTCTCATAGAACTTCAAACATATTATATATTCATTCCTTTCTTACAGTATTCTAAAATAAATTCATCTGTTAAATTGTTCTTTTCAGTCAAATGCTTACCATTCTTTCAAACTGAGCATTCCATATTAATCAAAACAAAATCTATAGTGATATATCATTGAATCACAAGCATTGTACCTTATTGCTCCAAATCATCAAAAAATATATATAAAAATTATACTACTCAGACATACTTTTCAAATCAATTAACAAAATCCAATGAAACTTAAAAAACAGGGATTTATATTTTGTTGCTGAGCGAGCACAAAACATCAGGCAGTGAACCCTTTAACAATGAAAGGTAGTACTATCACAGCCATGCTAACTTTAAAGATAACTCAACAAATTGGCAATCCCAAATTTGCATGTGTCGTAGGCACTGAATTGGTAACCATGTGCTTTGTTTCATATTTCTCCACTTGGTGTCATTCTAAGTCTAACCGTTTATTGATATGCAAAGCTTGAATACTAAATGTGAATCATTTTTATTATTTTACGTAATACTAAAATAATAATATAATATAAAGTTAACAATAATAATAAAATTCTAAAAAACAAAATTAAATAATTAAAATTAGTTATTCTTTTATTGATTGTTATGTATGTATAATTAATTATTATTTTTTCACATACCATAAAATTTGGCATATAATGCACACGGCGGTATAACATGTACCCATACTTTAAAGCTGCATTTTTTAATTTTTAGGTATATTCACAGTATAACATTGCATTCCCCTTTTTATGAAGAAACCTGAAATATACGTGTGCAATGTTTTTATATTTTGGTCATTTATTTTATGTATTATTTTAAGCTTTAGAAAGAAATAGAAAACTTCGAGAAATACAACCCTTTAAGTTCATTAGGAATGCAATTTCTTTAAAATAAACAATATTTTGATATATGTAGAAATCTGTTTTTTTCCCCTTATGCTCATCTTTTTTTTTTTTTATTTATTTTTGAAGTTCTCATTTTTGTACTCAGCGTATAATATGTATCTGTAAATTTGGATTTTATTTCTTGTGTTAAAAGTATGCATCATACACCATATTTTATCAGCATTATTCCGTTTTCAGAATTTGTGCGGTTTTATTCAATGTCATCAATATGATTGTGATAGTATGTAAGTACCCAATCAAATAATAATATAATGATATTTTTTGAAAACCAAAAGTTTTTTTAAGAAAATCACATCTATTACATTTTAATAATAAAAATAATCAAAAAAATAGAGCAGGTGAATTGTTCTGAAGAATTCCACTTTTCAATTTACAAGGGTTACCAAACTGAAACAATTCCTCAGTATAAAATCATAGCTGTGCCATGAAATCATCAAATCAAAGAGGCACCTATTCTTTACTTTAGATTAAATGAATTGAAGAAAGCTCCAGAGATATAAATCTTAGTTTTCTGAGAAGAAAAATTGGATTTTCCATTGTTTTGAAATTGGCAATCATAATACAATAACCTTTATCAACAGGTGATTAAAAGAATTGCTTAGAAACATAAAAAAGCCTTAGAAATGATTATTTTTTAGCTTAAAACAGAAGACAGAAATGCAAATTTATTCGAAAGATTTAAGACATTTAAGCATTTATGTGTCACAAATAAACTATTCACCAGAAGAATTCAACATCACAATATTGAATCAATGCAATGGTAAAACATAAAGAAGAGGGGTGGTCTAGACCCCCATCATGCTTGATTTTTTTTTCTCTCAATTGTGGTTATAATCCTACGTATATACTACCAAAAATAATTCTACACAAAAGTAACAATTTTGTTATTAATAACTTATTTTATTAATTAATTCTTCAATAATTTATTCTTTATTCTGTTTTACTCCCAACAATCAATAAAATCAAAAAAATATGGTTGACGAGGGAGAGGGGTATTTTGGGACATGATACGAGAATGGTAGACTTTTGACCCTCAACTCCCCTCCCTGTGTGTTCCACTGTGGATCAATAGTTTCCTTCAACAATGAAAATTATGATGAGCTTTATAACACTGTTTCAAAAGAAGACATGTCTACATTTGAACTATAGATTTTTGTGTGCAAGTAAATGCAATTTTCTGTATAAATAAATGCAATTCTTAAACATTAACAAAATGTAAATCATTATGTATGAAAAAGAAGAAATTTCAGAAAATAAGCCATAGTAAATTTTTTACAGCATAAGATGGTTTTATTTCCAGGAAAACATGTGATTGTTCCACTTAATTTTTAAATCAGCAAGTATACTATTATTTTCTCAAGATTGTGGAATTTTCTTCATGCTGAAGATTGCAATTACGTCAATTCTAAGCATTATTTCATATATATTAACACAAATTTTAATTTTTTGAGCAACACTGCTCGAAATACTGCAAAATGATTTCAAATCTTAGTCATTCTGAAACAGCTACATATAAAGATTAAATGTAAAAATCGCAAGATGTCTTGGGGATTATTTTCATCACATACACAAAAAAACACCATAACTTTCCATATAATAAAAGTACCCAGAATCCTGGTAGTGAAAACAAAATGCACTTGACGACCAGGAATATAGGATACCTAAGCCACATATAAACTGAAACCATTTTTGGGAATAGAAGAAAACTATTAAAAAGATGTCATTCAAAAAATTTAAATAATTTTCAACCTCAATATAAATAAAAAAGAAAACAAATAGAATATTTCAATAATAGTTTATATATAGATATAGGTAAATACATTATATATGGGATTTTCATAACGTAAAAAGATTATTTCCATATTAGTTTTAAATCAATAGTAATTTGAGATTTCCAACGAATTACATAAAAAGTAAGCTTCCAAGAAAATGGGATGACTATAAAGAAGATAAAATGTTACCACTCGATTTCTTTATTTTGGTGTAATGACTTATTGACATACCAAGAAAGTTTGTTTTTAACTAAAACATTAAGTATAAATTTGATTGATACTTACACGATTAAACCTATAATAAATAATACCATTCGTCGAAAAGTGCAAAATTCTATCATTTTAATTCAAGTAGATCTCAACGATATGTGATCTAATTTCCTCGTCATCTTCTCATGTTTACAAACAAGTGTGAGTATGTACATATTGAAAATAAAAAGAAAAAAAAATCTGTCAAATTATTGCTGATGGAGTTTAGATGAAATTTTGAAAAGCCATATTATTTTGACAAGGTTTTGTAATGCAAAACATCAATCCAAAACATTTAAATTATGTATCAATTATAATCAAAAAATTTATGCATTATGGGGTTTAAATAGTTTTTTAGAAGTTTTTTTAGTCCTTCAATTATTCTTAAAATATCTTAATTATTTTTTTTTGTCGAATTGAAGTGATTGAAGCATATATGGATTTTAAGTTGTTAAAGAGAGGAAGATTTTTCTCGAAGAGGAGAAAGAGAAGCAACAGGATCTGGCATTCTGCAAGGTTATACAGCTAATTCATTCTTTCACTCTTTCGACAATGCCCAATGTTTCAGTCCTCCAGGAGCGAGAAAAGGCGCTAAAGTGCCAAATAAGACGATCCTAGATACCTCATCAATAAATACGAGCCAATGAGAAATAAGCTATTTTCCTGTAAATGTCTGAAGAGAAATACGTCGAGAGACGCCTGACATTATATGCGTAAATTATTTGTTTTAGTTTCAGATTAGTAATGAATTTTGCAAAGTTCATGTTAGATCTTACGATATATTGTTGAATTTTATTCCGCAACTAAAATAATATCAGAAAAATGGGCAAAGGTTATAATAATTACATGTGTAAAAAACCATTCCATCCAGGATCAAAAGCCAACATTAAACGAGTAAATATTATTGTGATTCCTGAAAAATTTATGATTTTAAATATTTTACATGAAATTACAAATTTGTTTTTATGATCTAGGCATGGATGGCGGAGCAAAAAACCGAAAATGAAAAAAAGAAGCAAGAAGAGTTGAAGGTGCAGTATGAGAAGGAGCAAGACTTGTACAATAATAGGTGCGTTTGACTAAATTGACCCACGAATAATATTTTATTTATACTATCTCTGTTTTGACTGATATTTTTATTTTACTTTTTTATCTATTTATTGTTTTTTAAATATTTAATATTAAGTTTTTAAAAGATGCATATTGTAAATTATTTTAATCATGAGCAAGTTTGTCATCTGTAAAAGTGTCAACTGTCAAACAGGAGATAAAAGCCCAAAAGGGTTCAGCACACCATTTACCAAAACAACATCTGTTTCACTTTCATTTGGCTCTTATTTTAGCACACCACTCTGTGGCAAAAGAAAATGTTGCAGGACCAAGAAATTCATGCTAAAGATACAGGCAATGTATGCACAAAGAAATAAATGCCATAAAAATATATTAGTAAAAATTTCTTTTTATCAAATAGAAAAATATTTTTCCAATCAAAATATTGAAAGTTATTTTATAAAATATTTTGTATCTCTTCTAAAAACATTCTAACCTGCAACATGCCTTCTATTTTATCTATTAAATTTAAATTCATATATCTACACTGTTTTTCTCAAATTGCTTATTTCTGGTGTTAATGATCTTGATTCATGTGATATGATCACAAAACAAATGCTTCCATGTATTTTCCTAATGGTGATATCTCATGTTTGTGCGTTGTTGATGTGTTTTATAGTATTGTTAATGTAAACAAATGAAGTGATTTTAGTATTTGAAGATAGATACTAAAATTTCTTAAAGGAAATCAATTTTGACGTAAAAGCTACATTTTCACTAAAGTTTTAATTGAAAAGCAGCAGTATGATTAATAAGCATTTGTTTGAAGTTAATACTATAATTAATCAAACACAGTTTTACATGAATTGATGTAAATTTTCAAAAATATTTTAATTTCTTTCAAATTTTTTGTCATTCTTGCAAGTTATATCATCAATAATTTCGTCAAATCAAAACATGTCTCCAAGTATCACAGTATGTAGCTAATTATGGAAATCACTCCTGCTCATGTTCAAACATAATAATAACAATGACAGCATTTGGTAATTTTTTTTAAATTGGTGAAATTCTTGATGTTATGTCATTTTTTTTTTTTTTTTATACAAACAAAATCATATTGCGATGTAATCTGTCTCCAAAATATTTAATGTCAAAAAAGATAGATTTGCGTAGTTTATTTTTTCATTTTAACTTGCTTAAGAGAAAGAAGGGAAAATATGCTTGATTTAAAAATATCTATATTATATAGGGAAAAACAAATTACTATTTTGAGAGAATCTGAATGCTAGCCTATCATTTCTTAATTATTAAATTTGAAATTGTATACAAAAGTGTGCATTATTCTTTTCAGGCAGCTTAGAGTAATTTATAATTATAAGTATTACCTTTACTTATTGAACATCATAATGAACTTTTTGTGATAAATAAGAAAAATGTTATCTTGTAAAAAATATAATTGATATTTGTACATGCTAAATATTAAAAAAGAGTCTAGTAGAGAAATGCATGACTGAATGAGAACCAGGCAAAATGTTTCAAGAATCCCTTGAAGTATGCAAATAGTACAATAAGCATAAAATATAAAAAAATACAGAACATGTTTGTTTATTATAAAGATGTGTTGCTTAGTTGTTTATCCAAATATTATTTTCTTAATATCTTTATTTGTACTTCTACATATATTAGTTCAATACATTTATATTTATCCTTACATTATTTTAAACTCGGTGTGTACTTCGAAGAACATGAAAGAAGATGCAATCCTCAAAAATTTTTCATCATTAATATGTTCATGTTAAAATTACAAATGAGTTTATTTTTTAAATGCTCATTTATTTAAAATATTGTTATGTTGGTTGGGGTTCGACGATTTTATGCTAATCAGTCACAAGTACAAGGCGTATCTTCAAGAACGATAAGAATTTATCATCAGAAATCCAATCCTTGAAATATAGGATTCAACAGCAATATTCGCAAAGTAAATCTCAGAAGTAATCTTCAACAACACTCGGACACAATTATCAGTGTCTAAAATACACTTTTGTAAAAGATTATTCACAAGCAAAGCCGAGCTAATCGGTAATCATGGTCAAAACCAATTTACTAATCTCTGTTTGCAGAATGGGCTCTAGTGCCGGACAAACTGGACCCCTGCCTAGGGTGCAAATTTTAAGGGTGGCATTTCGAGTGAACTTGAAAAATATATATATATATATATATATATATTTTTTGTTACAAAAAATTTGACGTATTTTCTGAAAGATTATTGAGTGTGAATTTGGTATTTCATTTAACGTATCTTATTTCGTTATTTTGTACTCTGTATGTTTAATGACAGTTTTCTTTCATGTTGAAATTAGAAGGGTTCAAGGGGAGTATATGTTAAATCATGAAATTTAGTATGTTTACACATCTTTCACCCCGTCCAGTAGTGAGGTCACAACGGACATTTCTTTCACCCTTACGATGTCGAGTGTCAGCTATCCAAAATGGGACAGGGGTAATAAGAAGTTTTGGTAGATAGAGAGCCACATGAGATGTTTTATTTTAGTATTGAGTGTAGTTACTATAAGTTAAAACAAACGCTTGTGATCCCCACCATCAGTAGACTTTTTCAAAAAAAGTAACCTGCTTAAATGGACGATTCCTTCTCCTACATTTTACTTGTTTGAAATAATAATTATGTCCTTAACCTTTTACATGCCAATGTTCCATTATTGGAACATCAATTTTGACATTTTCTGAAAAATTCAATGTTATTCGTATTGTTCCATAAAAATTATTTTGAAGACAAAAACTTTTTCTTTTTTTCTTTTTTTTTTGGAGTTGAGTACTGTTGCTAAAGTAAACTGTCTCTCTGAGAAAAAAATTCTAAATTATGCATTTTTTTTTACTTTTGATCAAGCAAAATTTAAAAAATATTTTTATTATTTGTGGTAGAAGTAATTAAAAATTATCATTTTAACTAAAAACTGCAATGTATCATAAAAAATATCGTTATTTTTTTTACTATCAGGTAAGAAATTTCAATGTTCCAAAAATGGAACATTGGTGTAAAGGTATACTTTTTAACACAATGCAGTTACTTTATTTATGTATTTCACAGAAGAGCAGAAAGATTTCTGAATACTAAAAACATTAAGTATGTGTTGGAAGAAGATATTTATGACTATTCACGAATTTCTCAGCTGCAGCCAAACTGCATGTGCATTTGTTGATAGTTAGATATTGCATGTTACTTTATTAGTGTTACTTTACTGTGTTACTTTTATTTAGTGGATATTACCAAGTACCTGGAGAAGATTTTTACTGGAGCACACAAGATTTATCAGGCCCGATTGTTTCTACTGTATAATGCCTTGAAGTAGATTCAGAAAGATAAAAGAATTCTTTCATATTATCGATAATAACAAGTTGATATCAGGAGATAAAATCGGAAAAATATCTCCTTTTTATGCAGAACTTGAAAAACATTTTCAGCTGAGAATTTCTCCGATTTACCCAATCTGCCTCTTTCAATCCAATGATATGACCTCTTTCAAACTCTGACAGTTGCTCATAATAAGCTTGAATCCTGAGTCGAGGTATTTTTTCAGTCGTTGAAAGGTATCCTAAATTGCAATGCAACCGAAATTTTTACCATCAGATTGAGAATCGCTTCTTATAGACACCTGCTGAGTGCGCAATTCCGGTGCGCTGTAGCTCCCGCTGTTCATTCGTTGGGCACCAAATTTTAATCATTTGCATGTTCGGTGAAAATGTCTTTGCATAGGAAATTTCATTGCAATCGGGCAACTCCTTCTTGGTGCGAAGGTTTTTGTTATAGAGTGTGTATATATATATATATATAGTTATACGCTGCCTTTTTGTTCGTTGAATTCAAGTTTTATAGGTGTGTTTTTATGTAAACAATTTTCTTTTTTAATTGTAATTTTTTGCTTTGGAGAGAGGGGTGGCCAAACTCCTAGAGCCTGCCCTGTAACGGGATTCCACGAAAACATCTTCTAGTTCTGGGAATTCCGTGAGTTGAAAAAGTTTGAAGACCACTGCTGTAAGTAGGGCAGTGTCAACAGTCACCGTACCGCCCACTCATAATTGATGATCTCTTCGGCAATTGTTTCTCAATGATGACTTCTTTCCCCCTCCCCTCGCACTGCGACCTGCTATGTTGCACTGTTGCTTTGGTCTCCTCCGCTCCCCACCCCTCTCCTAACGCGGCGGGGTACCGTATTTTCCTGTATATAATCCGCGGATTATGTGTTAAAAAAGTTTCAAATTTCAGCGCGATTATACTGCCGCTGATTATCTTAGAAAAACATTCTAGATCAGAAAAGCTAACAATAAAGTTTTGAAAGAAACCGCTATGTTTTATAAAATAAATAATAGATGAGCTTTCACATGACTCGCTGGACGTAATTCAACCATAACTAGTTTTGTTCAATTACATTCAAGAACAATTGTTCCTCGGAAGGAAAAACAGTTACTAGTCAGCTGGCGCCATTTCCAATTTCTCTTGAATAGAGCTATTACGTCCTTAGAAAGTTTTCATCATGTTGAAGCGAAAGCTGCAAATTACACTGCAAACTTCAAGTTAAAAGCTATAGAGAAGGCTACCGGTGGGAAGCTGCAAAGTTTTTCAATGTTGACGATAATATTCGGTTGGGAGAAAAACAAGACCAACTTCGAAAATTGTAGACCGACGCTAAAGAGCCAAACATCGTGGAAAACCCCACTGGCCAGAATTAGAGGAAGAAATAAATAAATGGATTTTAAAGAAAGAAACAATGGGAAAGCAGTATCGATCTTAATTTTTTGCTGTTAACTTGCTAAATTGAAAAAGAAAGATTTTTCCGATGCAAAATTTTTTTGTTTAACAACTCAAAACATAGACGGCAGTAGCAAAGAATATTTTTGTTTTATTGAGATTATCATAAAAAATATTATCATACATGTTTAAAAAGACGTTTCGTAATAAATTTTCTTTTCTGTACAATTTCTTACTTCTGTTTTTAATTATATTGTGTATTTTTTATCTTATGTCACGCTCATTATCGGGAGTTTATATTTTGGATTATTCGCCATAAAAACTGCCGCGGATTATACGGTGCTGCGGATTATACAATGTTTTTTTTACTCGGAAAAAAAGGCTTTGCGGATAATACGCCGCTGCGGATTATATACAGAAAAATACGGTAATTGGTTTTCATTTTTCTCTTGTGTGGTTTTTCTGCTTCATTCAGAATAGAAGCCCTTCGCATTCGACAGTAGTAATTTCTGTTCCGGTTCAACGGTGCGAAGATAGTGAGGAAACAGTGCTTTATCTTGACTAACGTTTCTGCTGTTTTGAATTCTAAAGAAAAGATAGAGCCGCTTTTTTCACATATTTCTATAAGAAATAATAAATTATAGTTTTAATAAAACTAAAAAACACGCTTTTTTAATGAATCGAACTAAAAAGTAAAAAAATAGTTCTTAATATAAGAATAAAATGATTAACGAGAAAAGAAATGTTGGGATAAAAGCGTGGGGTGCTCTATATCAGCGGTCGCCAAACTTTTTGACCTCACGGACCACTAAATTCATAATTTAAATCTCGCGGACCACTAATAGGATTTTTTAAGTGTTAAATATATTTATAAAAAAAAAATTTTGATCTAAGAACTCATAAAATGTACCTAGTTAATAAAAACTATTAATTGTAACCATATTACGAAAGTTTTATTAATAAACCATAAACAAATAGACAAAAAACAATTAAAAAAATGGTTTAAGTATATCAAATTTTTAGCATTATACATTCCTAGTGTGATACGTTGGAACATAGCAATGGGGAGGGGTCTAGCATGCTAGCCTCTGTGGGATTCCAAAATGGAATCAACATTAAGAAAAATTAAAAACAAAATAATTAAAAGGAGAAAAAGAATTTACCATGGTCACTCAGCACATGGTGAGTGATTAAATTAATTGTTAGGGGAGGAGGGGGTTACGAGTCTAGGAGTATCTCCTCCTAGGTCTTTTGATGTCTGGCTCTGGATAGAAATTATTGAGATTTTGAACGTTGACATTATCGATATTAGGAAGATTATTGAAAAATGAAATTGCCAGTTTTTGTTTATAAGCTTTAAGGGGGAGACTTTAATATTATAAATATCAGAATTTTTGTGTGTATATCTATTGGCTTTAATAATGTTACGAATTAAAGAGTTCTGAGCAACCTCGAGAATTTTGATATTAGCATTTGCTGCATAGCCCTCCCCCTTCCCCCACCCCACACACAGGCGAGCCGTAAGTAATTATGGGACGCAAGGCGGCAGTGTAGAGAAGTGTCTTATTATAGATATTCATTTCTGAATTCCGGCCAATTGAGGGGTAAAGTACTCTTAGAGCATTCCGGAATTTATCGTGCTTATGAGTTTTGTTTCCAAGTGAGCTTTTTATCAAGAATTAATCCTAAATATTTAGTGCTCTGAGACCATTGTAGTTGTGTTTTCCTTCTGGTGAATAGAACCGCAACTGTTTTGTCAACATTGATTTTGATTTTCCATGTAAGAAATTCTGTAAGAGGTGTAGGTGTTTGCTGACTCTCATTTCGGCGAGCATCTCTATTTATAGACCCGGCGGAAACTTCCAGAAAAAAAATCCTGCTTGCGTCATAGAGCGTGAAATTAGTGGATTTCTCCACAAGTTTCTAGAAGAATCCAGAGGGTCCCGAACTTGCCAATATTGCCAACTCTGTCGCCAAAAATGATGCCAACTTGGCTCTATCGCAAAGATTTCGCCAAGTTCTCTTTTAATTGCCCTTATAGCGTAAGGGAAGGCATTGCTTGTGAACATTACAATTTTAACATAAAATAAATATAACATAGAAAAAAAATGCATTACACATACAAATATAAATTATTTACACCAAAATTCGTAACAATATCTTAGAGTCATCCATGAAATTTATTTTATGTTGTTTTAAAAATTTGTGTTTATATTACTCAATAGAAAAAATGCTAAATGGCAGTGTTACCCAACCATTTAAATGACGTGGCCCGGTGAATGTTTGATAATTTTACTGCAGTCCACTGAAGGGGCATAGATTGTTTTGACTTAATAATTTTAATTTAATTGCATTTAATTATGCCTTCAGGATAAAATACATTTGCACCAAAAAAAGAATATAAAGTGATTTATATAACATGGAATATAAACGATTTCTATGGAAAGTCATACAAGCCCTAAGATAATACTCTGTAGTAAATAAAATGGAAATTATTTGATGTTCTTTGGGTGGCCTGGTACCATTTGATCCATGTACCGGTCTAGGGGTTAGGGACTTTTTCTATAAGGGTTTAAATGCATTCCTAATAAAAATTTAAATTTCTCTTATAAATTGACAATTGAATAATGGCATTAGGAAAGCAGTTCATTCTGCCTCTACTGTGAATTTAAAAATTGTCAAGTTAGTTTATAATATTTATGTTAATTGTTCTAAGCATCTTATTCACACATCTATACATACATTGTATTTTATGTGCTAAGAATACTTTTTTAGTATTTTTTCTTTTAAATTTTGATTTTTGATGAATAATTGTATATATTTTTCAATTACATAGGATGCTTTTCTTCTTATATATGTATGTATGTGTGTAATAATCCTCAATCTCATTTAATCTTTAATAGATTTGATTTATCTATGGTCCAGTCCTTCACGACAACCATGCAATTATTTTAATTAGTTACCCGCTTAACGGAGACTACTGAAACTACATCCATCCACCCCCCAAATATGTAATTTCCCGCTGGTATTAATAGCGAGACTGGAAAATCCAGCGCTCTTCTCTCTTCTGTCTTTGGTCCTTTCATCTTGTAGTCAACTAGAGCACGTAGTATTTTAGTTTTCTTTGTTTTATGTGTCTTGTGCTTCTTGTGATGTTGGAACGCTATACGTTAAATGCTGAATAAACCAAGTTTTCTTTTGCAAAGGACTGCCTTGTCAATAACATAAATATGCAACATCAACCTTTTAGTAATCTTCACCACCGGCGATGCCCTGTCCTTTCGTTACAGTATCATTACCACTCGCCATGTCTTTATAGGATTACTGCAGTTATCATTACTACACGCCAAGCAAATTTAAAGAAACATTTCATATATATAAACTGCTGTTTGTAAAAAAAATGTAACACCATGAAGGAATCATCAGAATTAAATAAAATTTAATGCACAGACGGCTTGTATTAGTACAAATAAATGACGACATTTCAAAGCAAAAAAAAACAATATTAAGTGACCAAAATCAGTATTTGGTGTAGCCACTATGCACTCCAATAAGTACTGTTGTACAACATGGCATGGAGTCAAACAGATTTTGAATGTCTGCTTGTGGAAGAGAATTCCATATTGCTTGTATGCGCAGCAAAAGTTCGTCTTTTGAAGATGCAGGACATGGATCCCGAGCAAAATGCCGACCAACTAAATCCGATACATGCTCAATAGGCGACACATCCGGCGAATAAGCAGGCCAAGGAAGAAGTTGTTTGTGTTGGGCTGAATAGAAGTCTCGGACAGTCTTTGCAACATGTGGGCATGCATTATTATGCTGAAAGATAGCTCCAGGGATGCCTTGAAGGAAGGGAACGACTTTGGGCTGTAACCCTTCATGGACGTACCTGTTGCTATTAAGATTACTCTCAATTCATAGCAAATTGGATTGCCCATTATACGAAATTGTGCACCCTAAACCATAACTCCGGGTGTTAGGCCACTATGTCTTTCGATAACGCACTTTGGAAGGCAGCGTTCACCAGCATAGCGTCTAACAAATCATGGTTCCATTAATAGAAGCGTGATTCATCTGAAAAGACAACTTGGTGCCAGGCTCTGTGCTCATGAACCCATTGCAGAAGCAGCCGTCGATGGTTTGTCGTGAGGGAAGTTCTGTATAAAGGCACCCTTGCACGCAATCCACAGTGCTGCAGATGTCGACAAATGGACGAAGCTGATATAAGTACACCTGTAGCAGTAGACCAATGTGCTGCCAACTGCCTTGAGAAAGTCTACGGTCGTTCACCGCCATGCGGAGCAGGTGTTGATCGTCGCGTTCTGACGTCACCTTCCTTCATCCACTGCCAGTTTTTCTAGTTGTTCAGTGCTTGTCAGTCCACTGCTTCCAAACTTGCATCACTGTGGAACTGTTCCGCTGCACATGAGATCCTATTGCGCGATAGGAAAATCCTCCTTTTCAAAGGCCGATAATCCTCCCCCATTCAAACTCCGTAAGTTGTTGAAATTTCGTTTTATTTCGTCGTGGAGGCATACTTAGGTCTCACTAAACATTCACCACTAACAAATAATCATTAACTATTTTCAGTGTCCCATGTCAGCCCTCTATTTATCCGCTTTCAGCATCAGTTCAGAGGGTTCTGCGCACGCTACACATGTGCAGTGGCTCTGAAACTTTACTATTTTACGTAGCATCCTATAATTGATATTTGCTGCATAGTTCATTTAATTCTGATGATTCCTTCATAGTGTTGAATTTTTTACAAACAGCAGTGTGTATATATAAATGTGTTAACATGTTCTCAAATTGGGAATATCCCTACATATTATACTCTTGTTACAATGCATTGTAATATATGCATTTATGTTATTTATATTCATTTCTGAAGAAAAGTAGTGTTTTGTGTCTTTTTTAATGGATACTTAATTTTTTAGTAATATGAAGAGTAAAAAGAAAATTCAATCATTTATACCTGAGAAAAACTCTCACTGGTGAACTTAATTTAAATAACTTCTTTCAATTTCAGGGCTTTAATCAGTTCAGAAAGTAAAGATAAACTTGAATTGAATTTCATGTATGAAGCTCCACCTGGCGCAAAAAGAGGTGATTATTCATTTCAGTTTTCAATTTAAGTTTTATAATTAAATGCATAGCTATTGCAATTTTATGTGATTTAATATAAATGTTATTTTTATAACTGTGAGCGTATTTTTAGTTCACAGTTTAAACCTGCCAACTTTTACACTTAGATTGCAAAATGTATTCCTTTCATTATAATTTTACTCCTAGATTCATTTTTTATGCATTTGTGCAAAATTTCAGTCATTTGTTATTTTCTTCCTTTCAGCTCTTATTTATCATTTTATATTCACAGCTACCAGAAAATAGGTTGATGAAAATTAGAGCTCATTGCCATTTTATTTTTAAAAAATTTGCGAAGTTTGTTTTTCCTAGATACTTTGTAAGCTATTGGCTCCTATATATAGTTGATATGTAGCACAGTTTAATTGAGTGAAGTATTTTTTTTCCCCAAAGCATTTTTTTCTTTCTCTGTTCTTTTTGGAATTCAATTCATTTAGTGCTTTGCACAAGTATGTGTTTCCTTCATTTTATATTGCCAGAACATATATTACAATATTACAAACATATTAAGAATGTTTTAAAAAAGAATTCAATTGTACTAACGCTTCTCAAAAAATGAGAATTTGTGCATTTTGTGACATATGTTGGATTGATATATGCACTTGCCACTGTGATATTGGCAGTCTTTTAAAAATTCCAAAGCTTGTGACAAATGGTGGGTTAATGTCCAGTTGAATATAATCAAGTGCTGTTTACATTTCTTTTTCCCTTTGTGGAACAAAATTCCTTTTGACTACAGCTGATCATACTAGTCCTCTATTTTGGGAAATGTTTCTTTTATCTGGAATTGCTAAACAGTAAGAATTTTTAAAGAATAAAACATCTACTGTGAATTATGAGCTAATTTTTTGTTAGAGCTTATAATAAATCGCAAGTGATAAATGAAGTAACAAATATTGAATCTTTTTTTTTTCAATAATGATGTTCAATCAAATGTAGTTAAGGCTGAAGTACTTTTTTTCCTTTGTTTTATGCATCATAATATTTGGTTTGATTCAATCTGATTATACCAGTCCCCTTTTTTGAAAAATGTTTCCTGAATCTTGACATCACCAAGCTGTATAAATGTCAAAGATTTAAATATCTGTACTAATTAGGGAACTAACTTCTAGTCAGAGTATTTTTAATTAAATGCATGACACTAGGTCCTCTTGCACAAAGTAGTAATGATGCAAACTACAAATTAAATCCTATTTTGGTCACTCTCTTTGATCTAATAAAAATATCTAATTAAAAAAGTGGCCTTTTTACAATTCCAAATCTGATTATAAATTCTGTTGAATGAATTTTAAAAATGTGGAATATAATCAGAACATTTAATTTCATTTATGGTAGATAATTCTGTAGTAATGCAATGCATATTTAAAGATAAAATACAAGAAGTTGATAAGTTTGAGCTGCTGGAATTTCATAAAATTGGCATGAGCTGTGAACTTTGCACAGTAAAGAAATTTAAAAAGTGTTAAGCATTCATGTGTGCTCCTCGATGCATATTGCATAGTCATAGTCTTGACATCAACTTCTTCCAACTTGATCCTTAACTTTTGTATGTGTAATTTTTTTATATAAATATTACTCTATTTATTCGAATCTAAGTTGCACCCTAAATTCTCAACAAGTCTTTGTGGAAAATGAAAAATAGTTTAGAACCTATAATCGCTCTAATTGCCCCATCCAATGCATTTTTTTTTAATTCGATTCTAAGCCGCACCCAATTTTCAGTAGCCTTAATATTGGAAAAAAATTGTGGCTTAGATTCAAGTTAATACAGTAGTTTAAAAGTTGAGTGATAGTTTCACTGTATTTTTATAAAAGCATCTTTACTGTTAAATTGCTTTTTTGTATGTTACTAAATATTTTCTTTTAAATTTAATATGCATGACATTTTATAAATCAAGTTGATACAAAAGAATTTCTTATGGATACTTTCTCATCTAAATATATATATATGTGTGTGTGTATATTTAATATATAAAATATATTTAATATATAATTAATATTTTAAAATATATATCCTTTATTTAAAGAATTTGCCTAAAATGTTGATTTTCCCCCTCCAAAATTTAGCATTTATTACAGTATAAAAATTACCAAGTTTATTATTATTCCCTCATTTTTATATTTGTTGTGATTAATAACTAAATTGTGTGCATTGTTTTTTTATCTCATAAATTCATTTCATGTACAACTTATTATTATTCAAGCTAATTTACATGTTCTTTTGTTTCTTTTCATGGACATCTGTAGAACGTCAAGTAAGTCATTTGAATTTTTATTTTCAAGTATGAAGTGTATTTTAAAATATATATGTGAATTTTTATATCACTATCTTTCAATAGATATTTATTTCTTCAAGGAAAATGCTGCAAAATATTCATTATATTAATTTGAAAAATTTTGTGCTTGGTGTATCACAAATGCAAATATATTTATTTTGGAATATCTACCAAAAACTTTAAAAACAACAGTTATCTGTTTTACTTTATCTGTGAAAAAAACTGGAATTATAAATTAAGAAATATTAGTAATTAAAATATTTTATTAAATTATAGTTATGTGAAGAAAGCATATTTAACCATTGCATAAAGCTGCTAGTACTGATTAGTACTGCTAATGATGTAGTTCCCAATCTTTCAAATATAGTTTTAATAAGTACTTTTCCCAAAATTTATATAGGCTGTTTTTCTATATCATACAATTATATTTGTTGTATCTTCTGTTTTTTAAAAAAATTATTGCACAGTAATAATCATGTGTTGGGTAGCTTCAATTCTTAACAAAAACATATTAAACCAAAACTCTTCAATATAATTGTTTAATTTACAATGTGTCATTAACTCAATGGTAATTATGTTTTTAAAAGGAGGACTTTCTTATAAATGTGTGGCATAAATATCAAATTTTTTTTAAAAAATTTAAAATCTAGTGCTACAATTTTGTTATAGATTCTTAAGACGTGTAAATTATGGTAAAAATGTTCATTATATATTTTGGGGTAGTAGTTTTTTTCTTTTACCCTTCCTATATAAGTTAAGAGTTTTAAAGCAAGATTGTTGCAATTATTGTAGAATATATATGTGCATTGGTGAGTTTTATCTTCAATTCTTTTCTATTTCTCATTTTATGCATTTTCCAAGTAGTATAACAAAATCAATGCTTGTACGAATAACATATTTAGAAAATTTAAACAAATTCTGAAAAATGTTGGTTTTAATTGGAAAATAAAACCTACACAATAAGAATGATTATTATAGTTATTTTCTTTCCTAAATATAGCCCAAATCTGTAATATATTAAGTAAATACTTATATAGTGAAACAAAGACATTTAAATTATGAATATCAAATAGCATGTGCGTAATTAATTTTTCAATTCAACAAACATCTTAAAAGCATATAGATTTATACGTTTTTGCATGTACCATATAAAAATGACTTTTACAATAAAGTTTTCTTCTGATACAAACCAATATTTACTTATAAATTTTTATCAAATATATGTAATTACTGATTCTAATAATGTAACAAGCATCTTTTGATTGGAATACTTGAATATAACAAACTTAATGTGTATTACGCTATTTCAAGAATTTTAATTTTTTTTTAAAATTCTAAAACAAGTGTTAAACAGTGTCTTACTGTTTCAGAATTGTTTGAGATAAGGTATTGCTTTCTTAGTTTATGTTTTCAAAATGTGTAAGAGATTTGTTATTTTGAAAATGCAAATATTCCCATTTAAAAATTACATCAAAGAGAAGAAAACATTGTATAAATGTGACTAACAACTCTGATAAATGTAAAATAAAAAATAAACTCTGTTTTTGAGAGCACTTTAAGTTTTCTTCTTTCCATCATAAGTAAATTAAAAATTTTAGATAGAAAAAGAAAGATTTATTGCATATTATTTATTAAGTGAAATATTTGTGTTCATCTGATTTTTATTATAATTTGTCTTAATTTTAAAGAAAGAAGATGATGAGCCTGAGTATAAATTTGAATGGCAAAGAAAGTATAATGCGCCAAGAGAAGAGTAAGTAATATTTGAATTGTAACATTAACTCTAGGAATAAAAAGATTTTCTTAAATGTTTCTTAAGAATCCATTTTATATATGATCTTCAAAATGTAAAAAATAATGCAGAATAAATAAAAGGGTGCAAAATTAATAAAATAATTAAAAGGGTGGGAGGGTCTATTAAAGTATCTGGAGATTTTTTTTTCCTTCCTATTCAAGATTTCTTATTGAAATTATTTGCCAATAATATATATAAATAGAAAATATTTTTCATCTAATCTTTAATTACTAGAATCAATTCTATTAGAACTTGCAAAGTTAGTAACAAGTAAAATTACTTTGCATCTGGTTATTTATATTAACTATTGCATCAATATTTTATCATAGTATGTAAATATGCACATTTTGAAATATATAATAATTTCTTTAAAATTTGCAAAATGACTAAAATATGTTTTCATTTTTAATAAATGACAAGACATCTGTTTCTAAAAATTTATAAGACTTAAATATGCAAAGAAAAAAATTTAATTTTCATATTTTAAACATAATTAAAGATTTATTTTTTTTAAAAAAAAAGGTTAAGTTCCAGTTAATTTTTGTAATGTAATGAAATTTGTTCTTGGGAAGAGAGAAGGGAGCTCTTGCCCTTAGAATTAAAGACAATATGTGTGCTTCTGTTTCAGTGTATTTAAACCATTTATTACAAAGGCACTTCATATTGTGAATTTCTTTTAGTTTTTGAACCTTTCTCAAATGTTTTATTTTTTGGTCAAAATACTGTTGATACAACAATATCCTCTCCTGCAAATAACTTTGTACTCTTTTTCATGTAGAAAGAAACCTGATGTATCAATTATCAGTTTATTTGTATTTCAATCATTTTATTTAATCCCTTATTACATTTAAAAACTGTATTTGAACTTTAACATTCATTTCCAGCTATGCTAAAGGGAATGCAGATATCAAAGATCAACCATTTGGTATTCCAGTAAGTAATATTCATCTATCAACATAACTTTATTTTTGAGTTTAAAAAACTTTTGATCACTTCCTATTTATGTTTATTTTCACACCAACAACCATTCATAAAGTTGTTATTGTTGACAAGGAACTGTTTTCAAACTATTGTATTTGTTGTTGTTTCTAATTCTTATTGTGTTGATTACAATTTTTAACTTTGCCTGTTTCTCAGAATAAAATTTCATGGCATGTAACTTCAAATATTTGTGCTTCTTTGGTAAAATGTTATGCACTTGAAACAATTTTATTGTACTTCTTTCCGTTGGTTTGTCCCACAGCCACATTTTAAAAAATTTAGATTAAGATGAAAGTAAATTGGAAACCCCCATCAAAACATGGAAAATATTAAAGGCTAAACCATTTGTATAAATATAACTGGATATCTTGCATGATTGCTAGGAAGTAATGATGTTGGTTCATTTGGCTGTTTCCACCAGCATGATTCCTGTAACACATAAGAATCCTTTTCAATTTATTATATTTTAGATAAAAAAAATAGTTGAAGCATATTGCAATATTTGGAATTGGTTTAATTTTCTATTATTTCTAATTTTTTATTAATTTCCAAGATATATATTTCTAGGTGAGGAATGTTCGTTGTATTAAATGTCACAAATGGGGTCATATTAATACAGACAAAGAATGCCCTTTGTATAGTCAGGCGAGTACTTCATCAATGCCAACAAGTAAGTGTAATTGTCTACCAATTTATTATTATATTACAAACTGTATTCATATATTTAAATGTATAATCAAATCCATGTTTAAATCAGAATGCAAATTTTTTTTTAAATATAATTGGATGCAAAGGAGAGCCAAATATTAATTCTCATAATCTTGCATTTTATTTATTTCATCAGATTCATATATAAATATTATCACCAAATTTTAAGTAATAACCAATGTGAAAAGATAATTTTGTATCAAATTTCATTTGATATACTATAATATTTTTGTATTATATTTATACAGCTGCAATGGATCCTATGGAATTAATGAGACAGATGAGAGAAGATGGCTATGGCTTAAAAGGAAATGTTCTGGGGCACCATTTAAATCCTAGGGCTGTGAATCAAGTGAGACTCACATTTTATAATTATTTTGAAAAGAGAAAACATTTTGACTGTATATATATTATGATATAAATAATGTCTCGAATTACCGTAAAATCCGGCGTATAACGCACACCTATACTTTCAAGCAGCATTTTTTGATTTTTAAGTATATTCGCCGTATAGCGCACACCCACTTTTTACAAGGAATTCTGAAATGTACGTTTGCAATGCTCTTGTGGTTTGAAGTCATTTATTCAAGGTATTATCACAAAAGTCTTAGAAAAATAATATATTTCTAGAATTACTACTTTTCAAGTTCATTAAGAATGTCATTTATTTTAAAGAAACATATTTTGATATATGCTATTGTCAAACTTTTTTATGCTTATCTCTTTTTCTTATTTTTAGAGCTCTCATTTTCATACCCGGCGTATAACGCACACCCTTGAATTTCTGTCTTATTTTTTGTGTTAAAAGTGCACGTTATACGCCGGATTTTACGGTATGTGAAACATTTTTACATCGCATTTTTTGTATGCTTACAAAAATTGATTAAAAAATGGTAGATTTAGAAAAAAAATTTAAACAGATAACTTTCAAATTTTTTTTTTAAATATGTAATAAAAATATTAAATAAACTTTGCATTTGATTTTTTGTTGATAATCAAGTTTACTTTATCTCCCTCTTGAAAATACTTTGAATCTCTAATAAAAGTGAAAAAAAATTGGTTTTTTAGATCTCCCAAATTATTATGTTATATATTGCATGAATAATTATACATAATTTATTGTTTTATATTAAATTGAAATTAAATGCTATTTTCTTTTGAATTTTCAAAACTATTTGTGAGTTAAATTCAACTAAGCATAAAGTGATAATGCAATTCTTTGTTATTTAAATAATTAATTGAAATGTGTATCTTGTATCCTTACTATAGTCTTAAAGTCTTATACTTCATATATAAGTGTAAAGTTTGAGAAAGAATAAGTTAAATTTATAATTTCATATAATTATCAATCAGTCGATGAAAACTACTCATGATCTTGTTTGTTCTTCATTTATCCCATTGGGAGTAAAACTTTACCTTGCCTTTTTTTTAATTTAATTTTACTTTATCCAATATGTACAGGTGTGAGTTAGACAAAAATTTATTTGGGAGGGGGAGAAGATTTGTAGAATTCTCCCCCCCCCCTTGTTCCTTAGTTTCTAATTATATATCTATATAAATTATTACAATTTTCTGATTATTTTACTGTTGCTTTTAAATAATAAAATAAATATTTCACTTTTTTTCAAAGTTTAAAAAATATGTTTGTAACTTTTTTGTATAGCATAAAAAGATGCACTTGAAAATATTAAATCATCTTCAATGTGATTATTTTTCAATTGCAAAAGATTCAATCCATGTAAGAATAAAATTTAGTTATATATATATATATATATACATAATCAGTAATCTATGTCCATGCTTCAGGTTTTTAATTCAATCCTTTAATGCACCAATAATATATATATTCCCAGTGTATATATAATATATATATAAGTGTAGAACAGGGTACCTCTTGGTGAAGTTGGCAATTTTTTGGTGACAGCTATTACTGTTTGTCTAAGCTATATATATGGATAATCATTTGCTGATAGCAAAATATCAAATTCTATACAAAATAATGACAATATTAAGTTCAAATTTCAATGTTTTTAAAGGAGAATTAATGAAATTTGGTAAATTAAAGAAACATTTTAATTTTAAGATATAAGAACTATACCATTTCTAGAAAGAAAAAAAAACACCTTTTTTAGAATTTTGATTCTTCTAAAAGAAAATAATTTTTTTTTTATGCATCCTTTCTTTGTGTGTGTAAACTTGGTTATTTAGGAAGAGTTGATTATCGCATGAAATGATTAAGTTTAAGTTGTATTTAAGGAACTTGTTCTTTGAGACATTCTGAGACACATTAACCTAAAAAATGGAATTACAGTTGTTTCTTTGTTCCTTGTATTTGTTTTTATAAAAATATGGATCATAACTAATTTACCGTATTTTCCTGTATATAATCCGCAGCGGCGTATTATCCGCAAAGCCTTTTTTTCCGAGTAAAAAAACATTGTATAATCCGCGGCAGTTTTTACGGCAAATAATCCAAAATATAAACTGCCGATAATGAGTGTCACATAAGATAAAAAATACACAATATAATTAAAAACAGAAGTAAGAAATTGTACAGAAAAGAAAATTTATTACGAAACGTCTTTTTAAACATGTATGTTAATATTTTTTACGATAATCTCAATAAAACATAAATATTCTTTGCTACTGCCATCTATGTTTTGAGTTGTTAAACAAAACATTTTGCACGCGGAAAAAATCTTTCTTTTTTTTTTAATTTAGCAAGTTAACAGCAAAAAAATTAAGATCGATACTGCTTTCCCATTGTCTCTTCCTTTTAAAATCCATTTATTTATTTCTTCCTCTAATTCTGGCCAGTGGGGTTTTCCACGATGTTTGGCTCTTTAACGTCGATCACAATTTTCGAAGTTGGGTCTTGTTTTTTTCTCCGCAAACGAATATTCGATTCGTCAACGTTGAAAAACTTTGCAGCTTCCCGACTTCGGTAGCCTTCTCTATAGCTTTTAACTTGAAGTTTGCAGTGTAATTTACACACTTTCACTTCAACATGATGAAAACTTTCAAAGGACTTAATAGCTCTATTCAAGAGAAAATTGGAAATGGCCAGCTTACTAGTAACTGTTTTTTCCTTCCAGGAACCTGAATTGTTCTTGAATGTAATTGGACAAAAACTAGTTATGGTTGAATTACGTCAGCCAAGTCATGAAAGCGTCATCTATTATTTATTTTGTAAAACATAAACGGCATTTCTTTCAAAACTTTATTGTTAGCTTTTCTGATCTAGAATGTTTTTTCTCAGATAATCCGCGGCGGCGTATAATACCCACAACGAAATTTGAAACTTTTTTAACACATAATCCACGGATTATATACAGGAAAATACGGTACTTTCTACAATTTTTTTTTGCAAACTGCCTAATATGATGCTCTTGTCTCCTTTGCTGTATTTCTGCATAAATTCATCAGTTAAACCCTTCTAAATCAAATGAATGAACATTCAATATTATTCAAAATCTAACCTTGTGCAATGCATCATTGTATCACAGGTATTTTCCCCTTGCATTCCAAAAATTATTTTAAAAAATGAACTTAAATTATATTTTTCAGTTGTATTCAGGAAAATTAACTGAGGGTAAAGTAGAAAAAGTACATTTTTTCCCCCCTAATGGGCTACATATGGCAACTAAACCTTTGCAGACATGGCAAGTCTCCAAATGTGAGAGTAATTCCCTGATGGAACCATCTAGTGGCTGCCTCCTCTATCAAATTTGGATGCTTGAATTAATTTAATTCAAGCTGATTGAATGCGTTATATTACTGTGATTTAATTTTGCCAAGAGTACCAGAGCCAAATTGATGCTCAAGGGATTTTTTTACATGCTTAATGATCATATGACATGTGTGCTTATGATTTTCGCAACCAGAAAATTTATCAACTCCAACCGGGATCGAACCCACAACCTTGGATTTATGAAGCTTGCACACTATTTCTAAACTACCAAACCAACCAAAAAAAAGACCATGAGAAGAAATAAAGTGATGCATATTCTCAACAAAATAGCAATGGATACCAAAGCTGAAATCTTTATTAAGTTTTTCAACAACAAAAAAAAATGTTTATTCTAAAAACAACTTTTTTTTTAAATATATGGTGACTTAAAGTAACAAACAGCAATTGATTCCAAAAAAGTGATCTTAGAATAAATTTGTATTTGGTTATGTGTAGGTAAGACATTCTGTTCTTTTGTCAAATTCCTATTTATCTTAACAATACAAAAAACCCTACAAAAAGTGTGGTTTTTTTTTTAAAAAAAAAATATAAAAAATTCATTGCATTTTTAGCAACTTATTCCCAGTGATGATGAAAGTGATCCAGAAGCAGAATTTTTAAAAACTCTTACAACTGAAGAAAAAAAGAAACTTCTGAGGTATTAAATTTTTATTACTTTTAAAACTTAAAAGCAAGTTTTCATTATTCTTTATAAATGAATCAATAAGAAATTACTAATAAATATAACTAAAAAGGTGTTTTTGTAAAAATGAAATGTTGATTTTTTTTAATTATTTGTTACAACATTTGTATTACTTATTAATAATCATTGTCATAATATGAAAAAGTTAATGAGAGCAAGAACTGAGAACTTTGTCAAATCTTTGTTTAATATACATAAATTTCATGATTAATCTTGAAAAGCAGTGTAATTATTGTATTGTGTAATATTCATTGAAAATTAGTTACATTTTTCTTTATTGCTTAAACATTTTTTTTACTTTATCATTTCAGAAAATTAAAGAAGCTTTCAAAGAAGCAGGCAAAGAACTCCCGTAAGAAGAAAAAGAAAAGTAAAAAATCAAGTAAATCAAAAGAATCTTCAGAATCTGGTTAGTACAATTTTATTTACAAATACCAAAATTATTATCATGATTTATTTATGATAATGTTTCAGTAAAGGTATTCTAATGCACAAAAAAGGTGATTCTAATGGATTCAGCATATTATACTTTGTGAAATATTTCTTACAGGCTTATTAGTCAGTATTTTAAAATTTCCAATTAACTGGTGTGTAATGCTATTAGTATTTTTTACTGCTAATAGTATTTTTAGCTGCTGAATAAAAGGGATATAATTTCTGATGATGGATATTTTTTGTGTAGTTGCTAATTATAGAATTTCCAAAAGGTAAGTGCAAAAAATGTGTATTTTTTTGAACCCCCAATATTATATGAATAACCCTGAATTAATGAATAAAAATGTTCAGTACTGATGAATTCATTGAATTGGGGTTCAGCTGTAATTGATAGGCTACTCTTTAAATAACTGTTTATATACCTTTTTTACCATGAAGTAAATATCTTCTAATAGACTACAAGATAACTCACAATTCATTTAATTTTATTAACTTTAGATAATCAATTCTAGTTCACTTATAAAACAATCAGATAATACTATTTTTATACATATGTGTATTAATTACATATGCATAGATGGTGTATGAAATGAAATAAGTTTAAATTAAATTTACCTTTTAAATCATTCCTTAAATAAGGACAGCAGTACTACTTATTATCTAAGATGAAAATAATCATATTTAAAGCTGGAAAGTAAAGAAAAGAAAAAATTTGAACAATTGTTTTTAATATTATCTAAAATTTATCTTATCTTGTTATACAATTTTTAATGGCCATGTTAATTTTAATTTCTTTGTATTTTACATATTTTATGTCCTTGTGTTGTTTTTCTTCATAGGATAAATCTTTGTTTTGATAAAATAAATATTGAAATTTTACTATAAAAAAACATGCTGAACAGATTTTAAAGGCAAAGTTATTTTTGATATATAGAAGACAAAAGTCTGTTTCTATTTTAAACTTACATTAGACCTTTTTATTAATGATTTGAAAGAAAAATCGCCTTTTAAATCGGAAGAGGGGCAATCCTCTCCTTTGTTAGTATTTGTTATAAGCTTATTTTTCTGAGACTAGTTTATTATTGATTTTTCTGTTTTACTACTTTGGTAGCCTTGGTAGCATCATATCTAATGGATCAGGTATTGAGTCTCAAGTGTCCATCTAAATCTGTACAGTGTAATAATATGATTATTGTTTTATGTTAAATTTAAATGTTCTTCAAAGTCCTTGCACAACATAGACGGGAAGTTTGGAAATCTAGATATAAATCCATGTGTTGTGTGTGGAATGTATGATTGTAATTATAGGTAAGATATGAATGAATTTCATAAAAACACAAAATTATCTTTCTCTGGGGTGCATATCAAGTAGTAACTAAACAATTTAGAGGTAACAAGTATTTTACAATATGCATAAAGGAGATATAATAGGACTTTGAGTAAGTTTTCGCTGTTTCCTAATAGATTGCTCTACCAGAACTACGTGCATGTAATTTCAGATGGTAACGCTTATGCAGGGAAGTATTGTATGTAACCTTGAATTTAAAATGCATGTTAGTTCGCCATAGTGTAAACATGTCTAAAAATGTCTAGTTTTGTGCCAAAAAAAATGTATTTGCAGAGAATTTTATTGCACTATTTTATTCAAAAGAAATCTGCAGCTGAAACACACAAGATTCTTGTTGAGACTTATGGTGACAATGCTCTGTCAGAAACGATGTGCAGCGACTGATTTTGATACTTCAAAAGTAATGATTTTGAACTTGAGGGTAAAGAATGCTCTGGCGCATTGAAAAAGTTTGAAGACAAAGAATTTGAGGAATTGCTTAATCGAGACCCATGTCAGACACTAGCTGAACTTCGAAAATAATTACAGGTAAATTAGTCAGCGGTTTCAAAATGTTTGAAAGCGTTAGGAATGATCCAGAAACAAGGACATTGGGTGCCATACGAGTTGAAGCTAAGAAACATAGTAAGGCGTATTCTCACATGTGAACTACTGCTTCAATGGCAGAAAAAACAAGATTTTTTGCACCAAATTGTGACTAGATCATGGGGTAAGCCTGCCCATGCATCAACATCATCCATGAAACATCATCCATGGTTCGAAGCTTCTCCTCTGGCCAAATGGAATAAGACTATCATGGGAGATCACTGTCAACATGAATTGATGTATTTGAGTAGAGTTTTAAAGGAAATACAGCTTGTTATAGGAGCAGAGACACAACAAACTGATTTTACTGTATGACAATACTCAGCCACATGTTGCAAAACCAATGAAAATCTACCTGGAAATGCTTCTACGGGAAGTTCTACCACACCTGTCATATTCCACGGAACATAACCCCTTCCTATTATCCCTTATTCTGTTCAATGGCACATGTCCTGGCTGAGCAGCGCTTTCATTCTTACCGAGATACCAAAAAATGGATGACCTCAAAAGATGTATCGTTTTATTAACATGGAATTTATATACTGCCAGAAAGTGGTTTCTAGTAATGAACAATACTTTCAGTGAAATTAATTACTTATAGTATTACTAGCGGACCCAACAGACGTCCTGTACACACATCTTAAATTCAAAAATTCCAAATTTTTATGAATAAGCTTTAACCATTCTCGAGTCTACTGGAACAGGTGCAAAAAATTTCATCAAAATCGCTCCAGGCGTTTAGGAGGAGTTTAGTCACATACACATGCACAGAAGATTTTTATATATAAAGATGTTTATTACTAAGCATTTATTTTGTCAAAACTCAACGAGGACTTGTTCAAGACCCAAATATATGTTACTGAAAGTTATACTGGGTGTATTCCTAGCTTAAGAAAAATAAATGGTTGCAACGGTTTCGGTAGAATAAGTTTAATTTTCTTTTGAATTTATGTTTTGGTATTTATACAATATGTGTGGGAAGGCTTTGAACATTTCGAACCATTGTCAAGGTAGAAAATAACTCTGATAGTATTCTTGAATTATTTTTCACTAAATTTGTTAAGTTAATTTTTATTCTATATAAAGACCCTTTTTGAAATTTTTGTGTATGTATGTGTAGAAAAAGCTTAATTGCATATTTAAAATATATATTGTTCTTATTTTCAGATTCAGATGATAAGAAAAAGAAGACAAGATGTAAGGAATCCAGTAGCTCATGCAGTGAAACATCTAGTGATGAAAATACAGAAGAAAATGTTAAACAAAAAAGTAAGTCATGTGCTTCAATTTCCAAAGAGGACAAAAGAAGGAAAAGGTCTCACAGCTCTGACAGTGAACATAATAAAAATTCAAAGAAAATAAAATCCAAACACAAAATGCAAGAAAAATCTGAAGAACAACTTGAGAGCAAATTGCACAGATCAAAAAATGATAGAAAAATTGAACATAGAAAGTTCAATCAGGAATATGAAAGAGAAACATCTACAAAACAAGTAAAACATAGAAGCAAACATGACTCCAATATTTCTCCTAAGAAAGAACACACTGAATTAGAAAAGGTTACAAAATCAAAATGGGAGTCTAGCAGTTCATCTAGTTCAGAAAGTGAGGAATCGAACAAGAAATTGGTACATAAATCATCCAAACATGAAGCTGATGATAGCACTGATTACAGTACAAAAAAAGAAATTAAAGCTGAGAAATATCATTCTAAAAAAGATTCTCATAAAGGGAAATCAAAAAATAAAGATGACAAACCTGAGCATCCAGATGGTTTTAGCCATGTTTGTCCTCAAGCTAAAATAGATGCAAATTATATACCTTCTGAAGAAGAATACAGGGGTAAAATTCATGACAGGTTTCGTCATCTGTACAGAGATACAAGGTCCCCTTCTGTAAAACAAAAATATAAAAAATAAACTATTATTTTCTACAAGATTTGTAAATATAAAGTTCATATTAATATTGCATGCTATGTATCATTTGTTAAAATGAAAAGCATTAGTTATTGTGTCAGGAGTTAACATTATAAGTAGTTCATAAAATATGTAGAATTTTTCACAAAATCATCAGTCAGTTTTAATATTATCTGAATTTTATTACATTTTTATTTTCTACTGACAAATGTATAATAGCTTTCTAATATAAATAATCAATCACATAATATATTATCTTGTTGGAAAACAGGTTATGAGCCGAAATTCTGATTCTATCAAAAAAAATTGTTGTCCATGATAACAACTGTTACTTTTTTTAATAGTGTGTGATGTTAATTGTAGACTGATGTTGCAGTTCGGATATTGTCATATTCTGTGGTTCATAATATTGTAGCTGTAGATTATAGAATGAATGTTCCTGATTTTAATTAATGAGAAACATTAATTTGAATCAGACTGTTATATTAGAAAATAAAATAAGTTACTTATACAACTGATTAATTGCTTTGTTTTTACCTAATTAGATATTTAACAAAAGTATCCACACAAATTAAAATAATTTTAATGGTAATAGTTTAGATTAAAAAATTCAAAGTACATAGTAAATTAAGCCAAATTTAATTTAACTAAAATTTATCCAACACTGTTTTTAAAATTTAATTTAAATTTTATAATAACCTACTATGTACATCAAAATAGGAATTAAAAGCTAAATATATATTATCATGCTCAACACTATACAATAATTCTCTCTTATATTACACATTGTGTAAAAATAAATTCACTTAAATTTTACCTAAAATAAACAAATCTGGTAATAAAAATATTATGACAATTCAATTTTCATTTTATAAAATTTCCTGATTGATTTTGGAAATTCTCTATACTCATTGATCAATAGCTGAAGAATATACACCAAAATGATCACAGCTTGCGAAGATCTTTATTTTCACTGCAGTGCCTTGCCATCTCTCTCACTCTCTTAAAACCTCTTCCCTTTATATGCTAAAATCACCTTGCTTCAAGCTGGGCATGCACTAACAGATTTTTTAAGTAATACTTTTAAACAAAACAAAAAAGAAAGACTATTTGTACCGTAAAATCCATTGTATAACGTGCACCTATACTTTCAAGCTACATTTTTTTAATTTTGAGGTATATTTGCAGTACAACCTGCATTCCCTTTTTTGACGATGTGTGTGTGTGTGCAATGTGCAATGCTTTGAAGTCATTTATTTGCGGTATTATCCCAAAGTTTTGAAAAAAATATAGTATATTTTGATAATTCTTTAAGTTATAATTGTCATTTCTTTTAAGTGTACAGTATTCTGATCTATGTAAAAGTCTTTTTATGTTTATCTCTTTTTTTTTAATTTTATAGCTGTTATTTTTATACCCATTTTTAATTTTATAGCTGTTATTTTTATAGCTCCTGTAAATTTTGATCATATTTTTTGTGTTCAAAGTGTGCATTATATTCCGAATTTTACAATAATATATTTATTCTTGGTTTTAAATGGAGAAATCATTTAGATTTTTTTTTTAATTCTTTGAGAATGTTAAATATTAAAAAACACAAGAGATGTATTCAATTTTACATTACATAAAATTGATTGGGTTAAAATAGATAACTGTTTTTCATGGAATATCCCTCTTTTTAAAAATTTTCCAATTTAAAAAAAAATGTATGAATTATTTTTAAGTTTTAGAATTAGTTTTTCACAAACTATTTCATTTTTTAAACAAAGAATGAAATTCTTATAACTTTTGTAGTAAAATTTATTGTTGGTATATATGCATAGAGATTTTTTTTTAACTATACAATGTGGTATTTTTGTTATTTTAATGCTGAAAAACTTCTCTTATATTGAAATATAACAAACTAAATAAAGCTAAGTAAAATATATTTAATGCTCTGACTACTTGATTAAATATATAAAATAGATTGAAGTGGTTGTAAGTAAAATAAAACTTTTTTTTTTTTGTAGTTAAAATATAAATTTTCTCATTGTAAATTTTTACTGTTACTGTAATATACTTACTGTTGCTCATTTATTTCTTGAAGAGATTTCATTTATTTGTAGTAAGAATGATGTATTACTTAATTCCTTGAAAAGAAATAAAGTAAAATTATTAGTCTGCAAATTGACAAAAATAATTCATATTTGAATGGTTCCTATAGTTAAAGTACAATAAATATTAGAGTGAGTATTTAATTTATGCAATTTATCATTTTAAAACATCACCTACTTCATGAAAATAGTAATTATTTTTAAAACCTCTTAATTCTCTTACATTTTACAAATTATTTTAATGTGCATTATATCTTTATAACATAAAATATTGTATCTTTAAAACATAAAGAGTAAACTGTATACACACACAATATAAAAAGATAATACACTGAAATTTACTGATGTTTAAAAATAATGATGATCATTAATTAATTTACTGTACACTAATACAATTTTGGGTTTAAATAAAACAATTACAGAGTTTTGTCAAAATACATAACATGAAAAAATGTTTTTCATATTTTATAATTTACTAAAATTGGAATATCATAAACACAACTAAAAGTTTTAAATGACATTTGTTAGCTTTTTCTAAACCAGAGGTGACCAACTCGAATGACCTTGCAGGCCTCTTCAGAAAAAATTTATAATCCCGCAGGCCGCATATAAAAATATATATCTTTATATTAGATTTGGACTCATTACAAACATTTTTTGGATTTAAAATTGAATAAATTATTATTATTGTTTTCCATTATTTTTCATGTATACAAACATAGATAATTTAATAATAATAATGCAATTATGAAAGATGCTTAGCTCTAGCAATAAGCATCTCAATAAACTTACAGGAATCAAATATAATGCTGCATGGGGTGCTGCAATGCAATACTGCTCACTTCTGAGAATATTAGGGCCTCCCAGCAAAGTCAGGTTTTGCTTTTAATATTTTATACATTGGTTAAATACGTGCTTGGTGTCAATCAGACTTTGGACCCAAAGAGTTCTGCCCCCCTTCCCGCTACCTCCGATGCGGGAGTGTATGTTACGTCACTGACTTCCAAGTATGTAAAAATTAAAAACAACGCAAGACAGTTATGGGATACATTTTATAAAACTTATATTATGGGAAACATTATACCGAAAATATTGCACTAAATAATCATATTTTGTTAAGTTGTAATAAATCTCGCGGGTTGGGCACCCCTGTTTTAAACCATGATCAATATATATAAAAATGGATGTTTGTATATATGAAATCGCTTCACTCCAGCACCGATCACTATGAAAATTGGCATGTATATGTATATTTTTGTGGAGAAGGATTTTCTGCTATCCTATAGTTTTCCCACAGTTCGTGAACCTGGGGTGACTGTGCCCCACGCGACCGCTACCGGCTTAAAAGTCTGACATTGCACATGAATTTCACAATTTTTGTCCACGAATTTTATTTAAATGCAAATTATAACAATAATTCCAATAAACAGCGAATCACGTATTTAAAAAAGAAAAAAAAAGCATCGTTTGGAAACAGTGCATTCCAACAAATAGCGAATCACTCATCACAACTTTATTCCAACCGCCTGTACTAAAACCTAAGACGCACATACTAAAAAAAACATATTTATGGAACACCGACGCCAGCTAGACTGAAGAATCAGCTTTTCACCATCGATGTGAATCTCTTTTCTTAAACAAATGATTCGATTAATGTACTCTGATGACATATGTACCTTCACTGGAAGCGTATGATGGCGCTTAACATATTTGCTACCACTACAGAGGGGGGAACCAATCATCGTGATTCCGACCATCAAAATGAATGAAGGGGAAATTAAACGTTGATGAACAGCTCTTCCCGCGACAGCACGGGATTGGTCACTGAAACATTACCTTCACTCCTCGCGTTTCGAGGGATTGGGTACACATGTTGACGTCACGTTCCGCGACGGAGTGGAACCCGGCAGCAATACCTGCATGCGTAGGTTACAGATTCATTGGTGCACGAATATTCGCTGCATTAGATACGTCTATGCTCCATGGTCTAGCAGTCGTTCTCTCTCTCTCTCATAGTCGTTCAAATATTCAACTTTACAATTTTGTGTTACTTATATTTTTGTATAAAAAATAGTAATCTGTCATATTTTAAAAGATTTCGAAAACAAGTGTTAAGAAGGGAAGTTAAGATATAAAATATTGTAGACCCCTTTTTTTAGCTCATCACTCCTACGCCATTGGGTAAACCGCAACACCTTGAAAAAATTAAGAATAAGTCTGTACCTTGGAAAAGTATGCCTACCCCTGCTCTATAGTATGTATTCATTAATTTTCATTTTCATGTAGTATATATATAAATGCAGTTTGTGTGCCTTCAGAGAAAGTAAGTACTTTTCCTTTGTTTAAGGGTATTTGAGCTGTTTATTTTTAGTTGTATGTAATGTTTGCTTGAGAATACAATATTTTCTGAGGAAATGTACTTATTCTTTTTTTTAATCTTATTCTCGATAGCCTGGCATTTTCACAAACTCGACCACACTTCGGTTCATTTAAGGCCGAGTTTTGGGGACACTACGGTTTTAATACAAAAATGGGTGGTAAAATAAAGTTCCTTGCGTTGATATGAATTTTCTGCGTGGTTTCAGTTCGTATCTTGAAAGAAAAAGAAAATAACACCTTCTGTTTAAGGTATCCGACTACGTTTGGAACCGTGATTTTGCAAAAGCGCATAAATGGATAGTTTTCATGATATTTAGTGTCAATTAGATTAGAATACTTGTATACAATTGTTTTAAGGGATTTTTGACAAAAAAAAAATTATTTAAATACAATATTTTGGCAAAAAATTAACTTAGAATAATTTTTTTTTCAAAATGTTCTCCTTTTGGGAAAAATGCTTCCATTATAATAATTTGCCTGTATATAGCTCAGACCTCTCTACAGAGGCTCAACTAGAATTTTTGAAATATATAACTTAGAAATGGGTTTATCCATATTTTACGACAACGGAGGGGAGCAATTTTAAG
Organism: Trichonephila inaurata madagascariensis; assembly: GCA_019973955.1. NCBI lineage: Eukaryota > Metazoa > Arthropoda > Arachnida > Araneae > Nephilidae > Trichonephila > Trichonephila inaurata. Next base: position 122,486 of record BMAV01002892.1, read on the forward strand.
AAAAAAACGCCGAAAATTATATTTCAATGGGTTGTAATTCTGAAAATAATGTGAATTTTTCAAAAATCATAGTTGAGCCTCTGTATTAGGGCTGAGCTATATACAGGCAAAATACTATTATAATAGAAGCATTTTTAACAAAAGGAGAACATTTTGAAAAAAGATTATTCTAAGTTAATTTTTTGCCGAAATATTGTATTTAAATAATTTGTTTTGTCAAAATGTCCTTAAAACAACTTTATGCATGTAGTCTAATCTAAATGATACTAAATGTCATGAAAATTATCCATTTGTGCGCTTTTTTAAAATCACGGTTGCGAACGTAGTCGGATACCTTAAAAATTTGTTTTATTAAAATACACATAAATATCTTAACTAATGTAACAACAATTTAGAAACCACATTTTATCATTTATTGACCAAACTTATCAAAAACAGTTTACCACTAAACAAATCCACATCTGTGTAAAATTAACTGATTATATGGAGAAAATAAATAAATGATCAAGTATGAGAGAGAGATTAAAAATAATGGGTTTTTTAATATGTAAATCAACGGCATGTTACAAAAAAATATTTATTGAAAGAACACTTAAAATATAGGAAATCAATAGAAAAATATATTAACGTCTATTCTTTTATTAGAAAATAGAGGCGTCATCCGAACAAAAGACAAATCTGAATTTCATATGAAAATAACTAAAGGTCATATCACACGTTTCAAGCAATTTTTCGTTCAATTCGTGCAATTTTTACTCAGTTGCCATAGCAACCGCTTTAGAACAATTTTTTGCTAGCGAGCTCAAAAAGTTGTTCCAAATAAAATTGCTTAAAATTCCAGCCAATGGGGTTCTTCGGCGCTCTACGTCATAAACAAGATGGCGGCTCCGGTTTCGTCTAACACTTCAGATATGCCGTATATTTTACTGGTGTATAATATTTTAACGGCGTATAATATTTTAAATAGAATGGTGCTCTATTTTTAGTTTACACCCATCAACAATTGCGCAAGCGAAATGAAAGAAATAATTTTGGATGTTCATTTTCCGAAGCAGAAAAATCGGCGAGTAATTTTTCAATGTGGAGATAGAGCGCGGCTGACGTCAGAGCGTGTCGTTTTGTTTACGGCAACCCTTCCCCCTCAGATTCGGCCAAAAATTGGACGAAAAAATTGCATGAAAGACATTATAATGACTTTAAGACATTATAATGCCTGGGAATGATATCACAAGCGATTACAGGTCAAGGGTAGCCGAGGTAAAAATAAACTCGTCTTTTATTGAAGCAACAAAGTTTTACAAAACGAATCATTATTTGATGCTGTTTATATAAGATATTTGCTAAAAAAATGTTTATATTCCTATATCTTTCTGCTTTATTAATTAAAGAGGAAATTAGCAATTGACTTCGCCACTTTGCAATTTTTTTCGATGAATTGATTACAAAATTAAAAGCAGGATTGGCATCGAACTCTCCTCTTGCATCACGTCGAATTTCCTTTTCTGCTAATTCTACTCAAAAGAAAACTTCAATTAAAAATTGCTATACAGTAAAATATGGTGTGTGTGGAGGGACGTGCGTGCGATAGATAGATAGGGACCGCAAAAAAACGCACACAAAAATTTTTAAGATATATTTCATAAATTCTTTCACACAGCAAACAACTTCTTCGAAATACTACAGAAAATGTTTTTTTACGCGGTGGAAAGGAATCGCATAAAAAAAGTCGCAATTAGAAAATATGCCAATTTTTTTTACGAAATTTATCAAAAAGTATTTCCATAACAAAATAAATAATTATTTTTTTACACATGTAAACACTTTAAAAACATTTAATTTCTCATTGTATACATGGAGAAGTTTTCAAAATGTGCATACATAATTTATTGCTACTCATCGTAATCCAAAGCGTGCATCTTCTTGTGATGAATTAGTTCAAAACCACTTTCGTCACTTGAAGATACAATTTAAGTTGATTTATTTTTTGGCACCATAAAGTCAGTGATAAGTTTTTGTGACGAAGGTCGGTTGGTCAGTAGCTTGTAAATGTCACAATAGCCAGATATGCATGATCCAAACTCTTTTTGAAATTGCAATACTCCTTTCGGAATTGGTATCTATTTCACGAAAATGCTCTTCCAATTTGTTGGAAAGCTGTATCCCTGCATAAGTTTTATCCGCTCTCAAAATATCCGATTTGTCTTCTCCGTCTTTATAATCTATCAAATTATTGATAATGTTACAATCATTGGAAGTTTCGTCTTCAATCATGTGTGTGCTGCTAGTGCATTGAGAGAAAGCAATTGAACGTGCATTGTCGAGAGATTGTTTGTAACCTATGAATAGAGCGTTTTGAAGTGTATATATGTACATTGATAGAAAACATTACAGTGGTGCCAAAGCCGTTGAAATTGATACACCGCACAAAAAAGGTCACACAAAAATAAAATCGCATAAAAAAAAATGTGTGTGTGTGTACTTATGTACGCACGTAAGAAGTTATACTTCTTTGGCGTAACAAGATTAAAATCTTTCTAAAACTCTTGTGCAGATTAAGTTGGGCCAAGGACGAAAGGCGGTCACTAGCAGAGTTGAACGATACTAACCTTAAGTAAATCGGACCAGCCAAACCCAACATAATCACTATTTAAATAAATTTAAACACCCCCGCACAGGGACAATCAGACCAATAACATGGGGAGTTTTCGACAGACTGTATCTGGAGATGAGGTGAACTGAATGTGACACCTGAGATCTCATATTGAATGTCTCGGTGGGAAGAATCATTCCTGAGAAAAAATTGACATCCACATGAAGAGTCCCCAAGTTATGGTCATTTTAAAATAATTAAAACTATTAAATAAAATAGAAGGGCACCCAGCAACTCGAAACTCAGCCTGGTTGTGAGGAAACACAACAGGAATCCATTCGAATCGGTCCGGAGTCTATAACTGCAAATGGGGCGCCGCTTGCTCGGGAAAGGGAAACAAAACTAACTCCACCGGGGGACTGTGACGTAATGGTCTTGTACATCCCAACGATACACAGAGTCGTAGGTGATCCCAAAGTTTCATCTTTCTATTTCTGTAATATCGTGACGTCATCAAAAGATCAAACCCCATAGGAATAACATGGGGATTCTAATTTTAGTGATAACGCCCCCCTAGGCCCACTATCTATACACGAATTATAACAGATGAAAGAGCTTAACGAGGAGAACCTATGGTCCGAGTTTCATAAACGAAACTCAAAAATCCTCGGTGCTCTATGCGGGATTTTAAAAAATTTAAAACTTTAAAATAATTTTAAAATGTTAAATATGGGTGAAGAAATGGGGCTATTGTCCTGAAAAATATATCTAGGATGCTCATAGGGAGAACAATCGAATCCAGCCGGTACGGTCGACCAAGGTGGCATAGGATTCGAGTTATTACTGGGGGAAGCCCTGTAGGGGATAGCACCGGAGGGGACCAATTCCACGTAAAGCTCGCGCTAATACGAAAATATGGCGGACCTCTAAAAATCAAGTCCCAAGTTCAATTCCTTAGTGGGGTGGAATTTTTTCTAGTCCCCATTGGATTAACATTGAAGCATAATATTTTAGTGCTTAAGCCCTCCCCATGCCTACACAATGGGAATGCAGTAGATGACTGGATGGGTTTCGACGAGTGGAACAGGTGGTTCAAATCTCAAGTCCGAGACTCGAACAGGAGCCAAGATATTGTGAATTTAAAGAAATTTAAAAAGTTTAAAACAATATTAAAAAAATATGGAAGAAATAGTCATATGAACATGAAATTTCAATAACTGGAAGAGAAGAGAGAGACGGATCGAATAAGCCAGGTTTGAATGGACTTCGGGGCCCGGGGCACCGAGATTTTGGGCCCAAAAAAAGCTGGAGGGGGGGAGAATGCGTCAACAGATATGGGGTTTATAACAATACTTATTACGATCCCCCAAATAATCTGTCCCCTAGCACCAAAAAAGTGGTATGTTAAAAAAGGGACAAGGGTTTTTTGCGCGCATGGGTTTCCGGGGCGGTTTTGCATCACACCGGGTGACGGTTTTGCGTCACATCCGTAACGGTATGTACGCGCATCAAAAAAAATTTCCCCTCACCCTTTTTTTCCCAAAAACGCGCAATAAGAATTTAAACTTAAAAATTTCCTTTAAAATAATTTTTAAAATGTCAAATATGGAAAAAGGGGGGCTATTTCCTGAAAAATATTTTCTAGGATGCTCATGGGAAAGAACAATCGAATCCAGCTGGTGGGGGTCAACCAAGGTGGCATAGGATTCGGGAGTTATTTCGGGGGAAACCCCTGGGGGGGGCCCAAATTTTACGTGAAGCTCGGAAATTTACTAAAATATGGCGGACCCCCAAAAATCAAGTCCCAAGCCCCAATTCCTTAGGGGTAAAATTTTTTTTCCCAGTCCCCATAGGATTAACGTGGGAGCGATATTTTAGGGGCTTAAGCCCTCTCCATTTTTCAAAAAAGGGGGAATGGAGTAGATAAAGATGCGTCTTGACGAGGGGAAACCCAGTTGGTTCAAATCTCATGCCCGGGAGACCCCGAACAGGAGTAAAAGATATTGTAATTTAAAAAAAATTTTAAAAAAAGTTTAAGAAAATTTGGGAAAACTTTTGGAAGAAATAGCCCTATGAGCATAAAATTTTATAATATCTGGAAGTGCAAAATAGAGATGGACCCGAATGACCCCAGGTCCTAATGGACGGAGGTTTTGCCGGATATGGGAAAAAGCTGAAAGGGGGATGCGTCCCAACAGGTATATTTATAAAATAGTTATTATGATTCCCCAAAATCAGTCCCATAGCACCAAAAAAATGGCTTGTTAAAAAAATTACACAACGGTGTGCGCAGCGATCCCCTGACGGGTGTGCGCGCATCGTAAAATTTTTCCCTTCCCTTTTTCCCCAACGCCCAAAAAAGGGAAAAATAACTTTAAAAAAAAAATATACGAATAAAACACAAAGGCTCTTATAATTTGCTACAATGTAATAAATGTTTTTTTTGTTCATCGGAATGCGTTCGTAGTAAATACATCTAAAATATATACCATTATTATTTTAAAAGGGAAACTAATATTTACTCCCTTTTGTTTTATGTACCGGGAAAAAAATTTTTTTTAAAGATTAATTTCTAATTTTTTTAAAATTTTCCCGTAAGTATGTTTTTGGGTTTTAAAAATAAAAATGTTCAAACGAATGCATCAGAGAAGCCCGAGGCGAAGGGACCATCTTCCCTACTAGTAGTGACGGTCACAAATCAGCCAAAAACAAAAGTTCCCAGAAAACGGGGTTATAGCTCAGTGGTAGAGCATTCGACTGCTAATTTAGAGGTCCCCGGTTCAAACCAAAAGGGTTTTCCCCCTTTTTCAGGAAGTGGGAAAAGAAATATTTTTTTTTTAAATTTCGAAAAGGGGGTAAAAGATCTGTCCCGTTCTGCATATTTCCCAGACAAAGCATTTTCGTTTTCTGTTCCGACGGAACGCAAAGCAAAGGTTCCCCTGACACGGGTTGTATAGCTCCGTGGTAAAATTTTTCAAAATGCAAATTGGGGATCCCGGTTTTAAAAAACCGGGGTTTCCCCCAAAAGGGAAAAGGGAAAAATTTTTTCCCAAAAAAATTTTTAAGGCGGCAAAAGATCTGTCCCGTTCTGTATATTTCCAAAACAAAAACAATTTCGCATCCGTGACGGGTGTGCGCGCGCATCGTAAAAAATTTCCCCCCCCCTATTTTCTAAACGCCCCCCAAAAAGGGTTAATAACTTAAAAAAACGAAAATAAAATTTTTAAAAAAAGAAAAAACATTTTCACTTGAAACTAAAATGCAAAGGGTTAGAAGATTAGATAATGGTGAACGTCAATCTCAAATTTGGGGCTGCATTGGGTTTTGGGAACTTCAACAATAAGGACCATTTTAAAAGTAAAAAAAAAATACTGTGATCAGCAACTGCAACTACGACATACTCTGCAACTACACTGGTGTGCAAAACTTAAGCAACAGGTGGGTTTATTGCCATAACTTCAATGAAAAATCATTTTGGGGAGACAAGAAATTCTGAAATGAGGGGAGAGTATTATGTACGTAAGGATGACGAAAAGCATCGGCGCTGAAAAGGAATACAACGCATACGGTATGGAATCAAACAAAACAAGCTTTATTGAACGCATAGTATCGTGACTCATGATTGTCTATCCAACAGGAAGAACAACAAGCAGATGTGCCTTATTATGGTATATGCACCCCCCTTACACAATGGTTGCTTTGCACCGTCTCCGCATACCAGAACCAGCTGGTGCAACATTTTTTAAGGAGGTGCCCATTCCTCAATCAACATCTGTTTGAGTTGTTGGTTGTACTCCGGATGATTGAGCGTGGGCAATACGTCTCCCCAAAGCATCCCACACATGTTCGATGGGATTTAAATCTGGGGAGCACGCTGCCAATCCTTCGAGTGATATCTTCACTTTCCAGCCCTCCAACAGCAAGAGTGCGATGGGGCAGTGCATTGTCATCCATAAAGATGAAGTCTGGGCCAATGGCACCTCGGAAAAAATGCAGATGGGGAAGAAGTACCTCCTTCACGATAGCGATCCCCGGACAGACCCTCTGTCGAAAATGGGAAGCTCAGTTCCGCCGTTCAGCATAGCCAACCCAGACAAGAACCCAGGACCACCGAACGATGTTTTTTCCTTTATGTTACAGGGGTAAAACCGGGTCCCGATTTTCTCCAAACAAAAAGCGTTGAGAATCGCTTCTGGTACTGAACCGACTCTCATCCGTAAAGAGAACACGACTCCATTGACAGTTTCCCAGTTTTTGTGCTCTCTGTCCCACTGTAAACCCGGCTTCGGTGGCCATCTTTCAACGGGAGGCAGCGTTCAGGACGTGGGTGAACAGGCCCCTTTGTGAAGGCGGGGCTGGCCCAGTAAACCGCTACACTTGTCGACCTGTTTCTGTACAGAGTTTCTGAGCAATGGCGCTTGCTGACTGCTGTCTAACTTTTTTCGCCTGCAGGATGATATATCGGGCATCCCCGCAGTTGTCGTCCTCGGGGGGCCGCACCAACCTTTCTAACAGCTGTACCTGTGGTTTGGAACGCTTCCAAGCGCGCGAAACGACACTTTTGTTGATCGAACTCTGCAGCTACACTGGTGACAGTACGCCCTCCTCCAGCTTTTTCCGGATCATTTTTCCACATGTGAAGTCATCCAGATGATTTCTAGCCATATTTCACGAACTGACTCACTGGCACTTGCAGAGAATATGGTGAATTGGTCCCGTCCTCCTTTTCCCCATTCTACTGTTGAGCAGCGCGCGCCGACATCACGCGTTTTGCGTACGCTCACATCGCTTCTGACGTTTTGTTCCTGATATTTGCATACGCATGACGTTTCTACTGACTTACGTGTTCCCTCTACTGATCTCCAGGCCTCCTTTTCTGCAATTTCATGGCTATCTGCTAAATTTTTACATTGTTGCTTAAGTTTTGCACACCAGTGTAGAATTAACCGTTCTAGAAATAATAAAATAGAGGAAATGGAAAAGCGACTTTCTATATGGACTGAGGACGAAATTGAACACAATATGCCATTAAACCAAAACTTAGAATCTTATTTATTTTTATATGTATACTCGTTTATTATAGTTCTATATTTGTAAGAAATAAATTTTTGCTTTGTTATAAAAAAACATAATAAATTTAATGGTAAAATACCTGACCAAATTTTCTACTTATCTTCCCCTAACCCAGTGTTTCTCAAACTGTGGGGCGCGAGCATATCGAAAATAAAAGATTTAAAAAAATTAATTTACTGGAATGAATTAAAACAAAATACTTTCAGACGTAATAAAAAAAAAGCACTTTTAACTCTGATATAATTTATAGGCGATATAAGCCATCTCAAAAATAAAAACTTCTTCAATACCTAATTAGCTATCTTTGATTCAAAAAACCAAATAAAAAAACTTTTATTTGATTTGCTGTCATCTCAAGATGAGTGATTTTTACTACTCTTTCAGAGAAAAAACAAATCCCAGACCCAGAGTCGGAAAAAATTTAGGAACATAAAAAATTCATCACTGATTATTTTTGAAATACTGCACATTATAGCTGTAATCTGTTTGACCTTCTAAGTTATTGGTACAATTAGTTATGACCCTCTCTTATGTGTTTGTTTCTCATTTAGGGAAGTTGCAAGTAATGTATATTTCTTGTTGCGCTTTTTTCCATGCAAAAGAGTTTTATGATATTTGGAAAACCATGGAGAGCACTTTGAAGGATTACTTGGCCAAGACTTATTTTTATGAGTATTCTCAAACATAAAAGCATAATGAAAAACGTTTTACACAATTTTTTTAGCAGTAACATAAATATTATCATAATGAATACACTTTTAACCCGGAAGTGGTCGCGCGGGACACAAAGAGCACAAAATCGTTAATTCTGGCAAAACTATTTATTTGTTACCAAAGAAAAATTGAAAAGTTCTTGAAAGTAGATAAGTTTACTTTCTCTTAATTAAATTATTCACTGGAATCAAGATTTGTATCGTGTACAATAAAATAATTATTTAAAAAAAAGGATTGGAGTGACTCAGTCACCCCGCGTGACCATTAACGCTAGTATCGAGTGTGTCTGCCCTCGGGATAAAACATTTTGAAGTCTTCTCGCTTTAAATATTAAAAATAACACTATTATTCTTCAATGGAATTTTATGTTATTTTTCATTGTTTAACATTAATTCTAAATGCTAATTCTGTGAGGCTTAAAATTACAGTTCGCTTAAAACTAGTTATAATATGAGCATTCATTTTAAAATATCATTTTTACATTTCACAAACATTGTCGCTCATTTGGTTTATATTCTCCTGACAATTCAGCTAGTTTAGTTTTTTAAAAAATGAACTCGTTCGAAGAGCGGGTACTTCAGACTGTATAATTTTAATGTATCTGTGCTGCACAAGGTATTTTATAACTAATTTATTAATACTAAATTAAGAGCAAGTTCAATAAGTATTAGCGACTTCCATGGGCTTGTCTTGCAGAGGAAAGTTTTTCAAAAAAAGGTTTACGATTAGAAATTGGCACTCTGAGTACATTTTCTATATTTGGCTGAGATCTATATTTTGTCTTGAAAGCAGCCACACCGCATTTTACAATCTGTTCCAATTTAAAAATTCGAGAAAAGAAATAAAATATATATTATTTAAAAAAGTTACATATATAAAATTTAATATACTTATCTTATTAATTTGTACGGTTTATAATTAAGATCATTTTGTAGCTTTAGCGTCAAAGTGCATTATTATTGCATTCAATACATTATTATCGTATAAGGGGGGGATAAAAATTATGATTGAAAAGTGGGTCGCCAGTATTGAAAGTTTGAGAAGCACTGCCCAAACCCCATTATTTACATGATGAGGTAACCTCGTTTAACGCTGTTTCATATTACGCTCTACTTTGATGGAACGTATACCCCGCGTTAAGCGGGGTCTTACTGTACGCGTAATTCTCAAGTAGGTTCTCACGGAGTAAATAGAAACTGTTCTGGACCCTCAGTAATCACCATAGATTCCCTTTTATATAAAAGGAAATGTTTGATACACACAAATTCTAAATAGCCCAAATTCAAAGTTTGCACAAACATATAAAATGCAATCCTATAGATTGTAAATTTATGATGTCGCACCTAAAATTCTTGCTGGAATTGTTGGCTGTTTTGATATCAGCACAGAGTCTCCTTGAATATTTCACACATATATTATATTCAAGTTACATGAAGAAAGTTTCCATCCCAAAAAAGAACGCGCTTCATTCTGGAATTTCCTGCTTATACTAAAATTAAATTGACTTAGGCTGCTCTTGCCATAAATAAGGTCATTACAACACACACACACACTCTTTCTATTAACCCTTTAAGGTATCCGACTACACTTGGAATCGTGATTTTAAAAAAGCGCATAAATAGATAATTTTCATGATATTTAGTGTCACTTAGATTAGAATACATGTATAAAATTGTTTTAAGAATATTTTGACAAAAAAAAAATAAATAAATAAAAATATTTAAATACAATATTTCGGCAAAAAATTAACTTAGAATAATCTTTTTTCAAAATGTTCTCCTTTTGTGAAAAATGCTTCTATTATAATAATATTTTGCCTGTATATAGCTCAGACCTCTGTACAAAGGCTCAACTATGAGTTTTGAACAATTCACATTATTTTCAGAGTTACAACCCATCGAAATATATAGTTATCGGCGTTTTTTTCTTAAAATTTCTCCCCTCTGTTGTCGTAAAACATGGATAAACCCACTTCTAAGTTACATATTTCAAAAATTTTAGTTGAGCCTCTGTACAGAGGTCTGAGCTATATACAGGCAAAATATTATTATAATAGAAGCATTTTTCACACAAGGAGAATATTTTAAAAATGGGTCATTCTATGTTCATTTTTTGTCAAAATATTGTACTTAAATAATTTTTTATTGTAATACTATTCTTAAAGTTTTATATATATTTTCTAATCTAAGTGACCACTAAATATCATAAATATTATCCATTTAATACGCTTTTGCAAAATCACGGTTCCGAACGTAGTCGGATACCTTGAGCATACCATTTGAAATATCTAATGTTTTTTTGTTACTTCCGTTGGATGTTTAAATGTATCTCTTGCCTCTATTCAGAGTGCCCATGTATGCAAGTAAGCAAATATTGCTGAAAATATTTTTGGGAAAGTATTTTCTCAAGGTAGAATTTTTAGTAATAAATTGGACACTTAGTGCCTTAGAGTTAATTCTAATATTTTCACTCTTTCTCAATAAACTGTTCATTGAAAACAATGTAATACAGAAGCAATTGCCTTAAACCAGTCATATTTTAATGTATGAACAAATACAGGTAAATTTTATCAACAGATAACTATAAAGACAAAAGGAGAAAGGGAAAAAGTTTTTAACAAGATTATTTTTAAATAATAAAGAAGCCGAAGATAAGGAGTTTCTATTGTTTATGCAAAGAACCATCTGCGGCCCCGAGTCGCGATTTGTCGACTCCTACTCTAAGCCATTGGTCCTTAAATCCCGGGCCACGGACCGTACCGGGTCGCATAATGAACATTAAACTACCTATTTTATTTACTGTGGTTTATTCTCTGGGTTTTGTGCGACTTTTCACATTAAATCACTTTATATTCATTTTTTGTGTAGCTATACTTTATTCCGAAGCCATATTTAAATAGTGTTAAATTAAAATTTGAAACAACAATCTAAAATATAAGTATCAGTTCCCCCTCCCTTCAACAGGCCGCGGTAAAATTATCAAATGTTGACCACTCCTCTGGGATAAAAAGGTTGCATAGTTCTGCTCTAGACCAGTGCTCCGCAATCTTTTTATCGCTGCGGACAGGGCAACGTTTGATAATTTTACCGTGGCCCACTGAGGGTGGGACACGTTGATTGTTTATATTTTAGATTGTTTTCATTTAACAATTTTAATTTAGTTATATTTAAATATGCCTTCAGAATAAAATATAGTTACACCAAAAATGAATAAAAGGGATTTAACGTGGAATATAAAGTGATTTCCGTGGCAAGTTGCGCAAATCCGAGAGAAATGCGCCACTTTAAATAAAATGGCAATAGTTTAATGTTCTTGAGGCGACCCAGCACCATTTGATTCACGGACCGGTACTGGTCCGTGGACCGGGGGTTACGAATCACTGCTCTAGACCGTAGATTCCGAAAGTTGTTCCTACGTACCCCTAGAGGTCCTTGTGACTGATGAGGGGAGCCAAGGGGAAATTAAAATTAATTTGGTGGTACGTGAACAACATCAGGGGGTGCGTGTAAGGTTTATATAAAGTAAAATATTTGTAACCCATTTCCATTATTATAAAAGTTAAAATAAATTAGTAAAGATTTTTACGAGTTAAAATATTAAAACTTGTAGAATAACATTTTTCAGATAGGTACATAAAGTACTAATGATAATCGTCGCACAGGGGAAGTCGAGACGATCGCAGGAGCAAACTTAAACAGGAACAGAATCTCGTCGCTACACACAATAACTTGTCTAAAATATGTGACAGTCTAAAATAGAGATGGGTATTAAGTCGATCGCGATCGACCGGTGGATCGCCAAAACATTTTGGGGTGACCGCCTCTACTAAGATTTACGGTGTGCATACTAAAAGAAACATTTGTGAAACATCGACGCCAGCTAAACTGAAGAATCGGCTTTTCACAATCGATGTGACAGTTTTTACTTCAGCAAATTATTCGATAAATGCGTAGACGACACATGTACCTTCATTGGATGCACACGGTAACGCTTAACACGTTCACTGCGATGCCAGCCATAGAAATGAATTTTTTCCAACACGCCGACTGAAGAAAATAAATGTTGATGATCAGCGCTTACGGTGACAGTACAAAAATGGATGTTGAGACATCCCATACCCCGCGCTTTCATGGGATTGAGTTCTCAAGTAGTTTATTGGGTTGAGTTGATCGAGTTGATGTCCCGGAATGGCGCGAGAATCGGCAGGGAACAAATTGTGGAGTGCCAAGGCACCCACCTAATTCCTCTTAACTGAAACCAATCGGCGAGCAGGAGAAGTGAACTGATATGAACGGACAATCGCTCTAATTTCTCTCTCTGACTCGCACGAGGAAAGATGTGCTTTCCCCTTTATTCAATTTCCATGTTTCAACCTAAGTAATTGGTAATTCTTATAATATTTTATAATGCTGTAAATTAAAAATATGTTTAACCTTTTTTATCATTCATTTTTACTATTTATATGGCGTGGAATAACCCTTAAATAGATTCTCATTTCACGCCATAATTGGTGACTTGAACACGCGTGAACGCAATCCGTTACCATCCAGTTCATTTTAAAGATAATAACGTTAACTTTTTAATTTTCTAATTTTAATCTCATCCTCGGATTCTTCCCACCATCAATTTATGATCATTTCATGCCTGAGCTGTCGCTGGAAAAACAGTAAGTTTTTATACTTTTCTTTTTCATTTATGTGTGCAGTATGTTTTTTCAAAAATTTCTGTTGCACTCACGTTTAACAAACGCTGAATAATTTTTTTTCAAAAACTGTTTGCCCATTTCGCGAAGAAATAATTTTTTGTGTATCGCATGCGTGTAAAATTTTTAATCCTGTATTCATATTTTACGCAAATATAATTTCATTTTCCTAACGTTTATTTTTCAACGTAAAATATACTTATGTAAAAAGATTTTTATTTACCTTCCAACATGCCTAATGAATGTGATAGTAACCAGATATCCCACGTGGCAGTCAAACAACCACCTTTTTGGAAACATAACCCTGCGCTATGGTTTGTGCGATTAGAGGCGCAGTTCAATTTAGGCAAAATTTTAAATGATACCACTAAATTTAATTATGTTCTTTCTGCTGTTGAGTCAGACATTTTAAATTCTGTTAGCGACTTGGTTCTAAAACCACCTGAAAACGGAAAGTACGAAGCTTTAAAAAAGCGTTTAATCGAAGTGCATTCAGAAAGTGAGGATTCTAAAATTCGAACTCTCCTCCAGGGTTTAGAATTAGGGGACCAACGGCCATCACAGCTCCTTCCGCGCATGCGTTCCCTCGAAGGCGATAACGTTGGCGAGCCACTCTTGAAATCGCTGTGGCTCGGACGTTTGCCTAACGGAACACAAACAATTCTTGCTGCTCTCAACGAAAACTTAGATCAGCTAGCTACTGTTGCTGATAAAATCAATGACCTGACTTTTTCCCAAGGAATTAATTCAGTTGCAGCAACATCTGACAAAAAAACTGCACAATTAGAACAAATTGCTCAACTTACGCAGCAAGCAAGCGAACTAACTAGTTTCGTGAAGCGTTCCCGTAGCCCAGCCCGCAACTCAAACCATTTCCGCAATCGCAGTAATTTGCGAAATCGTTTTAAAAGGTACCAAGAACCCACAAATGGATATTGTTTTACCATCAAATTTTGGCAACAAAGCGAAAAGTGTGCTACTCCATGCTCTTTTCGTTCGGAAAACTAGAATGGCGATCGTCTCCTGGCCTCATTGGCGATCGCCTCATTAACCGCATTTTATTGGCCGATTATTCCTCTAAGATAACTTTTTTGATCGATACAGGAGCGGATATTTCTGTTATTCCGAAATCTTTCGCGCCTCATGCTAAAGTTCAACAAGACTTAACTTTGTACGCTGCGAACGGCACAAAAATACAGACTTATGGCACAAAACGAATTTTACTCGATTTAGGTTTACGACGCCAATTTACCTGGTCTTTCATAATCGTAGATGTACGCCAACCAATCATTGGGGTTGATTTCCTAAAACATTTTAATTTGCTTGTCGATGCTAAACATCATAGAGTTATCGACGCCAACACTAAACTTTCTTCGAAAGGCCAAATTCCAAAAATTAAGTCTGTAGTATCTAACCTAGCAATATTAGTCGGCAATACTAAGTTCGATATAAGTTTTTAAAACAATATCCCGAATTAATTAACCCTTCACAACCGATAAATGTTGATATTTCGAATCAAGTTTATCATCACATAGAAACCAAAGCCCCCACCCAGTATTTTCAAAACTCGTCGCCTCGCACCCCCAATTTTAAAAGCTGTAAAGAGTTCGAATACCATGGCGCAAGGTACGTCCGTCAAAGAGTTCCCTGGCAAGCCACTGCATGTTGTTAAAAATCTAATGGAGAGTATCGACCCTGTGGTGATTACCGTAGACTTAATTCAGTTACCGTTATATTCACTACTTTGGATTTGGCCCGAGCGTATCATCAAATAGCACAATAAATCCACCCGATATTCCTAAAACAGCCATAACTACCCCATTTGGTCTATTCGAGTGTACTGTTGCGAAATGCGAAACTCCCATCTGTATTTCCGTCTTGCGCAAGCCCGCACGGAATGAAATGAAGTGAAATGATGTCATGTTTTTTTTCTCTCTGTTAACTGTTTTGCTGTTCGCGCGTTATGTGTTCTTTCGTTTTGTCGCGTAGTCATTATGTAACTAACGTATATATGTTTAATATTAGAAATAGATGAGTGTATGTCAAGATTAGGACTCTTCATTTGATTTATTGTGATTTATTATGCCTCCCCCGAACGAAAAAAGAAGACAAAAAGATCCGGATTTTTTTTAAAGAAGGTAAGTCCAATTTACTTACCTCAAATGAATACCTATATTCAGGTTTAATAATATTGCTTAGGGATACAATATTATTTGGCATCCCCTGCCGGATCTGAAGTTTTGAAACAGGTTGGAATTTAGTAGCTTATTACTTTAATAATTGATCAATTATATAAAAAAGTTGACAACGCCGCTTAGAAGCGCTTTCACACGCGTCGCTAACTTGCTTGAGAACAACTTGAACGAAGATAAAAATATTGATGAAATCGAAATTTTATTTGCGCAGTTGGAGGGAAAATGGAACGAACTTAGTGTAAAGGAAAAGGAATTCCAAAATATTCTTTTGAATGATGAGAAGTGTTCTCAAGAAAATTTCGATAAAGAATACGAAAGCTTTAGTTTGTACGAAGAGAGATTTATTAAATTGAAAACTAAAGTTCAAAAAATTTTGAAGAATGTCGAAAATGGAAAATAATTCTCAACTAGTCGAAAGTCCGTTAAAACGGAAATTTAAGCTACCTAAAATAGAATTTAAATTGTTTGGGGAGATATTAAAGAATGGTTGGCCTTTTGGGCTCAGTTTAAAAATACACAATGACGAAGAAATCGCGAACGAAGATAAATATCACTATTTATTGCAGGCGACATTAAAAGGTTCAAGGGCGCGAGAAATTGTTGAATCCTATCCTGCCACTGGTGATAGTTATGAAAACGTCATAGAATGTTTAAAGGCACGTTTCGGCCGGACTGATATGTTAATCGAAGTTTATATTAGAGAAGTTCTTTCACTAATGATGAATAATGTGCAATAAGTAAAGGTTCTAAAATACCGCTTTTTAAGTTGTATGACAAAACAGAAATTTATTTGAGATCTTTAAATATGTTAGGCGTTTCTAGTGCAAATTCTTCTTCTATTTTATATCCTTTAATTGAATCTTGCCTACCAGTCGATATATTAAGAGTCTGGGAAAGAAATTATAACTCAATGTGCTTGACATCTAATCCGAATGAAGAAAATAATAAATTAGACGCCCTTATGAAATTTTTGAGGCAGGAAATAGAAAGTGAAGAAAAAGTGCGGTTAGAGAAGAATTCCGACAGCTGCAGAGCTTTATAACTCTTCTGAAAATAAAAAAGAATCTTGTATATTCTGCGGTAAATTACATTTTAGCAACCATTGCAGATATGCTCATAATTTATCGTATGTTAAGAGAAAGCGGATATTGATGAAAAAGGTCGCTTGTTTTCGATGTTTTGCAGTCACACAAACACGTTTTTCATTTTTGTAGAGCGAAAGTACCACCCTGCGAATTTTGTGGTAAACCTCATTATAAGGTCATGTGTCCTGAAATATGTATTAATGAAAATTCGAAAAACCCACGTCAGGAAGAAAAAGTAGAAAACGAAAATGGAAGAGATCCGACTCTCTCCAACGCAACACCCACTGCAAAGTTTTTTTTGAAAAACACTCGTTGTTCGTCTAGGGATGAAAATAAAATGAAACATATAAGGGTTCAATTGATTCTGGTAGTAGTAAATCATACTTGACTAATTTCGCCATTAAAGAAATGAGATATGAATGCATTGCTGAAGAGAATTTGACATAGTTTATTCGGCGGTAAAGAGACGGCAGAAACCCACAAAAGATATTTGATTTCCTTAAGTGACTTTTCTGATAAATACCGTTGTAATTTCGAAGTGTTGAATCAAGAAATAATTTGTTCCGGAATTCCGAGAATACCACGGGGTAATTTTATTAAGGAAATTAAGAAACATAAAAATTTTTCTGTCTGATTAAATAGCCAAGTAGACTTGCTGATCAACTTTCTCCTGATAAAATTTCCCATGGTTTAAATTTGGGGCTGATGTTTTGGTAAATTATACACAGGAAACATAAAACAATTAAAGTTTGACCTAGTTTTGGTGGAAATTCGACTTGGGTGGACATTAATGGGGAAAACAGACGCAGGAGAATCTACAGACAGCACGAATAGCGTCATGTCTCTTCATGTAAACGACGCTAAAATTTCCGACTTATGGCGACTAAATACACTCGGAATCTTAGACCCAGGAGAGAAAGGAACTTGGCAACAACTTGAGAAGGCCGCAGGAGAACATTTCAACAGAAGTGTGAAAATGGATTCTGATGGAAGATATGTTGTTAGTCTCCCATGGATACAAGGTCATCCTACCTTACCCACGTGCAGAAATCTAGCTGAAAGAAGGTTGAAAAATTGTATTAATTCCTTGAAGAAGACCGAAAACTTAGAAGCATACTAAGGAGTTTTCAGTGAATGGCTTCAAGAAGGAGTCATAGAAGAAGTGAAGAACTACGCAACGATAAAAGTGACCATTTACTTCCCCTCATAGGGCAGTAATTAAGAAAATTCCACTACAAGAGTACGACCTGTTTTTGACGGATCAGCTAGAGAAAAGAATTCGCCTTCTATCAACGATTGTTTAGAAAAGGGACCAAACACTGTCGAACTCATTCCAGCCATCATGAATAGATTTCGATTTAAGAAAATAGGCGTTGTTGCAGACATTCGTAGAGCATTTTTGCAGATTGGTCTGAGTGAATTGGATAGACCTTATCTAAAAATTTTATGGTGAGAGGAAGGGGATCCAGCTAAACCTAAAGTTTTTCAGCATCGGAGGGTTTTTTTCGGTTTTCTTGTTCTCCTTATCTATTGGGAGCAACAATTCGATTTCATCTCACAATTTTGAAAAAACAGCAACTCTGTTGTTAGAATCATTTTACGTAGATAACTGTGTTGCCAGTGTGGACGACCATGAAGAGCTTGAGAAATTTATCGAGGAATCCAAAACAGTCCTTAGCACCGCTAAATTTGAACTTCGAGGGTGGGAGCACAGTTATAGTGACCTAGAATCTTACGACCTTTACCACCAGAAGGAAAAAGCATTTCAGTTCTGGGGCTTAGGTGGCATTTAAAGACTGATTCTCTTACGATAGATTTACGAGATTGTGTTGAAGACGATACACCTGTGACAAAAAGGAAAATTTTGTCAACCGTACATAAGATTTTTGACCCTCTTGGTTTCACTTGTCCTGTTGTTGGGTCCAAAGGTCCTCCCTTTAAGAGTACTGGAAATTAAAAGTGTCATGGGGACACAGAACTCCCCGCCTCCATTAGTAAAAATTTGAAAGATGGCGAAAAGAACTGGTCCCGCAAATAAAAAAAGAAATTCCACGATGTCTTATTTCCGTAGGAATGCACCGGGGAAAAATTTAAAATTTCACGTTTTCGCGATGCGAGTAAGATAGCATATGCTGCTTGTGTATTTTTAAGATGCGAGAGTGAAAATTCAACGACCTGTCAACTTATACAGGCAAGATGCAGAGTTGCTTCAATGAAGGTCTGTCCATTCCGAGACTGGAACTCCTTGCATGCAGTATTGGAGCTAGATTATCCCAGAGCAGTGATTAGTAGTGATATGAAACTGAAAAATTTGCCTAAAATTTTTGGTCAGACCCCGGCAGGTGCTTTTTTATTGGATCAAAAAGGAACGGAAAACTGGGCTCCCCCTGTTTATAACAAAAGTCAAAAATTTCTTTACAAACACTGAAGACTGGTACCACGTTCCAGGGCCATTGAATGCAGCGACCTCCTTTTTGGGTTGCAATGTTGAAACTCTAGCGATGTCAAGATGGTGGAAGGTATGGATTGGTTAAAAAGACCTCCGAGAATGGCCAGAAGTCTAACGTAACTCCTGATTTTGATATTATAATTCTGAAAAAGGAAGACTGTCATCAGCGCTGCTAACCATGAAGGAGCCTCTGAGGAAAAATATTATAACCGATTTTCCTCGTACGACAGACTTCTAAGAGTTACTGCATGGATGTATCGATTTTTTACTAACTGTAAAATTGAAAAGAGTAACCGAATTATTGGAGTTTTGACACTGAAGAGATGAATAGGCAGAAATCGCCGTATTGAAAATTGTACAGAAAAAAATCCTTTTCAGGAACTGATGATAAACGTTTAAAGGCAATTCAGTGTTACGTTGATCCAAAAAGGTATTCTGAAAGTAAAGACTGAATTTTAATGAGAAAAGATACAAGAGATTTTCTATATCCGACAAATTACCTTCGAGGCATCCCGTTGTAGAAAAAATTTTTCGAACCAGACATGAAAAAAATTTAAAACCCTGCTGGGATTCAAATTGTGATGTGCAATTTAGAGAAGAATTTTGGATTCTTAAATATCGGAAAACTGTAAGAAATGTAATTTTTAACCTGTGAGATGTAGACGATTTAATTTGAGACCTAAACCTATCGTCGAAGCACCTCTTCCTGAAGATCGCGTAAAAGAGGGTGCAGTTTTCGAAGTCGTAGGAATAGATTACGCAGGTCCATTGATTTTAGGATAGTAAAAAGCTTGGATTGTTATATTTACATGCGCCATTTACAGAGCTATCCATTTAGAGTTAGCTACATCTTTATCTAAGAAAACTTTTGCAGACTCTTTGAAGAAATTGTACCGAAAGGGTCGACCTTCTATAATATACTGTGACAATGGCTCTAATTTTACCGGAAAATTTACTAAGAAAATCATTGGGACGTTATTTTCAATACAGTGGATCTCAAAAAGATTATTTGGAAATTTAACCTCCATCTGCAAATTGTGGGTGGATGGTGGGAACGCTTGATCGGAATTTATAAAAGGAATTTACGGGTCTTAGGAAAAAGTTCACTTAATTTAGAAGAGATGAACACCATTATCTGTGACACAGAAAATATAATTAACCAGCGGCCCCTTTAACCATGTTTCAGATGACGTGAATGACTTGACTCACTTCTCCTTCCATGTTCTTGCATGACCTTAAACAAGAAGGAATTCCCGATCTTGATATTTTAGATTCATATCGTTAAATAAAAAAGGGATGTTACAGACAACGAGTGAAGCAAGACTTACGAAAAAGATTTCGCTCAGAATATTTGGGCCATTTACGTCAGTCGTCGAAATTTGATAAAAAAACAGAAACCTCTAAATTGGTGATATTGATTTGTTTTTTTGTGACAATACCAAAAGGATTGAATGGCCTCTAGCTAAAGTTTTGGAACTCTATCCGTCCAAAGATGGAAGTATCAGACTGGTAAAAGTAAAAATGAAAAGTGGAGGGAAATTTTACACCCTGTACTCCCATTAATACCCCTTGAAGTGACTCAAAAGTTGATCTCGGTAAACCTCCAGTAGACCGAATTTTTCCCCACGAATGAACCGACTGTCCAACAGACTGGTAAAAGTGTTCTTCAGAGACTATTCTTTATGAGCCAGGACTGTATACTTTCTTCGAGACTGTTCCTGAGAAACGATCCCGATATGGACAATTAATAAAACAGATAGTTAGGATTTGAGTTTCCCTGGTTTGAAACTCAAAGGTGGGAGGATGTTGCGAAATGCGAAACTCCCATCTGTATTTCCGTTTTGCGCAAGCCCGCACGGAATGAAATGAAGTGAAATGATGTCATGTTTTTTTTCTCTCTGTTAACTGTTTTGCTGTTCGCGCGTTATGTGTTCTTTCGTTTTGTCGCGTAGTCATTATGTAACTAACGTATATATGTTTAATATTAGAAATAGATGAGTGTATGTCAAGATTAGGACTCTTCATTTGATTTATTGTGATTTATTATGCCTCCCCCGAATGAAAAAAGATAAAAAGATCCCGGATTTTTTAAAGAAGGTAAGTCCAATTTACTTACCTCAAATGAATACCTATATTCAGGTATAATAATATTGCTTAGGGACACAATATGTACTGCTATGCCCTTTGGACTTCGAAATTCCGGTAAAACATTTCAGAGACACATGCATCAAGTCTTAATCATCTAGAATTTTGTATTCCATATTTTGATGACTTGCTCATAGTATCTTCCTCCGAGGACGAACACCTTGACCACTTACATCAAATCTTTTCTCGTTTAAGAGATTATGGTCTCAAGTTAAAACCCTGATAAATGTGTTTTGGGCCCAAACATTTTGTAAAATTTTGGGTTGTCTCATAACACCTGAGGGTGTTAAACCCCTTCCCGATAAAGTCGAAGCCATTGCAAATTTTTCTAAGACAGATACTATTTCATAACTAAGGCGTTTTTTGGCCATGTTAAATTTTTATAGACGTTTTTTACCCCATGAAGCCGAAGCACAAACACCTCTTAACAAGTTGCTTACTAATTATTAAAAAAAACGATAAACGTCCCGTTCCTTGGAACGAGGAAGCAGAGACCACATTTATGCAATGCAAATCCTCATTGGCTAACGTTGCAACCCTAAATTATCCTACCCCGATCAACAGCTCTGTTTACTGGTTGACGCGTCCAACTCCGCAGTTGGAGATGCATTAAATTGCTTGACGGAAAATGGTCCGCAACCTATCGCGTTTTTCTCACGTAAACTGAGTGCAACAGAAACAAAATACAGCACGTATGACAGGGAACTTCTTTCTATATAAGCAATAAAACATTTTAGGCACCACAGGAAGGACATAATTTTAAAATATTTACAGATCGTCGCCCTTTAACTTTTGCGTTTAGTAAAATCTCGGACTCGTGTTCTCCCCGTCAACTCAGGCATCTTGATTTCATATCGCAGTTCAGCACAGATATCAGACAATTTTTCAGGATCTGAGAACTCCGTGACAGATGTCCTCTCAAGAATTAATGCCCTTAATTTCTCAACCACTGATCTCCAACACTTAGCCGATAGTCAAACCAAGGATGAGGAACTTAAAACCTTATATATATATAATTTCTTCCAATGACTTATCCATTAAATTAAAACCTTTAAAAATGGGAAATGCTCTTGAAATCTTCTGTGATGCCAATAGAGAAAATGTACGGCCTTAAGTGCCAGAGGAACTTCGCTTTGAAGTATTTCGCTCTCTCCATAATCTCTCCCATCCAGGTATTCGTGCCACAAAGCGCCTCATCCAAGACCGCTTCATCTGGCCGTCCATGTTGAAGGACATTGCTAAATGGACACGATGCTGCATTCCATGCCAACGATGCAAAATCCAGAGGCATACAGTGAGCCCCATACAACCTTTTGCTCCAACCGTTGAGAAATTTCAGCACGTCCATATGATCTAGTTGGACCATTTCCACCATCTGATGGCTTCACCTTCCTGTTGACATGCATTGATCGCTACACCCGATGGCCGGAGGTCATTCCCGTCAGGGATATCTCCGCTGAAGCCGCGGCAAAAAGCTTCATCGCTAACTGGATATCGCGCTTCGGTGTACCTGTCATCATAACCACAGACCAAGGAGGCCAGTTCCAGTCTCGTCTTCTCTACAGCCTGAAACAAATGTTTGGAATGCAACGAATTCGAACCACTCCGTACCACCCTTCTTCGAATGGTATGGCTGAGCGTCTTCATCGTACCCTCAAGCAAGCTATTCGGTGTCACGATACAAAATGGACAGTCTCTACCAGTGGTTCTGCTGGGTCTGCGAGCGTACATCAAGGAGGACCTCAATGCATCCTGCGCTGAAATGGTATTTGGAAAAACCATTGTGCTTCCAGGAGAATTTTTTGAACCTTCAAGTCAGACTTCAACTGATCCCTCCGAGTTTCTCTTAAGGCTGAGATAAACATTCCGGACTCTTAAGCCAACTCCTACTTCCTGTCATTCATCTACCTGTTTCGTGCACACAGCCCTCAAAGCCTGCTCTCATGTCTTTGTTAGGGTCGAGGGATTGAAACCATCATTGACAGCACCCTATCAAGGACGATTTGAAGTTTTGAGTAGGACCGACAAGCACTTTACAATCAAAATAAATGACAAGACCTCCACGACCAGCATTGAGCGACTTAAGCCAGCTTTTCTGTTGAATGATTCAACAAAGGAGCCCTTCCCAGTACAGAAAAGTAACCATCCGGTTGTACTTCCTCCTAGACTTGATCAAAATGTGCCCATACCAGCGACGACTCGCTCTGGTAGAAAGGTCAGATTCAACCCGAATTTTATATTTTAACGCAAAAGTTATAGTTTGAATAAATACTACTTCCAATATCACAATGTTTTATTTATACTTTATTTTTACGTTCACATTTACCATTCAAGTTAAATAATTTTCTATTGTGCATTGAAATATAAAAGTTATTTCACTTGGGAGTTCGTGATCAAAAATTTCTTGTATAAAAATTATAGTTTAAAAAAAAACTAAAAAAACACGCTTTTATGGTTAATCGGACTAAAAAGTAAAAAAATAATTCTTAATATAAGAATAAAATGATTAACGAGAAAATGTCGTTGGGGTAAAAGCGTGGGTGTACTACATTTTTACACTAATTGAGCAATTCGGAATAGAACTGATAAGAAATTATAACAATTGATATAGGGCACCCCACACTTTTACCCCAACGACATTTTCTCGTTAATCATTTTATTCTTATATTAAGAATTATTTTTTTACTTTTTAGTTCGATTAACCATAAAAGCGTGTTTTTTAGTTTTTTAAACTGTAATTTATTTTTCATTTTTTAGTTCGATCTACAATAAAAACGTGCATTTTTAGTTTTTTTTTAAACTATCATTTATTGATTGATGAATTATTCTAAATGAATCCTTTTTTAGAATCTGGAATGCCCATTGTCATATTACCAATGCGTCGATACAACCTGGTTTGCAAAATGTAGGATCAGCCAACTGAAAGAAATCTGGAAGAGCTAAGTTTGAAATATTTCATGCGAAAGAAGGTGTTAAGTCAATGATATTTTTCACCAAAAAAAGCTCAATATTCTCTCTGAAACGTGCATTAGTATCAGACGCAAAAGTACACTTTTTAAATCGAAGGGTTTGTGAGAATTTTTTTTTTTTTAATCCGGTGACCTCTGAATCAATTTTCAGGTGTTTCGGTAAAATGAAGCGATGAATGATATTTGATTCCACAGATCAGACAAGAGGAATTTAGAAAAATAGACTAGTATGTCTGAGTTTAGCGGTTAGAACAGTGCTTCTCAAACTTTCCATATTTGCGACCAAATTTTAAGTCATAATTTTCATCACCCCCACACACACACACAATGTATTGAATGCAATAATAATGTACTTCGACACTAAAACTACATAATGCAAATTTAATATTATAAATTGCACATATTATCAATACATGTATTATATTTTATACATGACAAGCCTATAGAAGTCACTAGTAATAACTATATAAACTTGCTTTTTATAATTAATAAATCGATTATTAAATACTTGTCGCACTTACACATTTATAAGTATCATATATCAGTGTGAATATGTATTTTATTTTTTATCACATGTCAGAATGTATTTTGTTTTGCTTTCCTTCGGTACATTGGTAATTATTTTACATATTTTATTTTGGACTTTTCGATATACTCGCTCCTCTCCCAACAGTTTGAGAAACGCTGGGTTAAAACATGAATATTTTTCTTTCACTTGCACGAGTCTTTTTTTTATTTCCATTTTCAGAAAAACTGAAAAATTATTTATATTATGGTAAAAAATGGCTGACGCAAGCGTTTTCACTATTACAGGATTGTAACAATCTTTTAGTCACCAAATCTGGAAACAGGATATAGAATTAGTCGCCAAATCTGAAAATGGTACGTGCAATTAGTCGCCAAATCTGGAAAAGATATAATGATTCAGTCGCCAATTTTCAAAATCCTTATATTCTTGACTATCATGATCAGGACAATGAAACAAAATTATGAAATTATTGTATTGTCATCGGTCCTTGACAAGTGTGCAAAATTTCGAATTAATCTGACCTTTTAAAATGGGTAAAAATCGAGTTCAAAGATTCCGTTACATACAAGTGAAACATAAAAGCGTGTTAAAAAGAGATCCATGGGTACATTAAGTTTTGGAAACATTGCTCTAGCTAACATTGCGGGGGTTTGCAAATTACGGCCCGCGTGCCAAATCTGGCCAACCAGTGTAATCAATCCGGCGCGCGACAGACAATGGCTTATTGTTACACGGCAACGGCGAGTAAATTTCGTGGTACCTAAGGGAGAATGTCCCTTTTAACCACTCATCAGAATTACATTAAACATTTAAGAGCAGAATTTGTTGCATACAGTGCAGATCTTAGCAGGTGTGCAGCGCGTGCACTGCACTTCGGCGGCCAAGACAAGGGGCGCATATAGTTCTATCAATCAACCAAAATTTTTTACGAATTTCTCAAAATAATAGTAAGATAAATGAATATGCTGAATTTTAAATAGTTGTTCAAAAATCAAAATAAATCCCAATTTCCCGACAGCATAGCATAATTTAAGGAAAATAGAATGTAAATGCACAGTATGTTAGTCCACTGTCAATGTCTACTCTTCATATACATCCTGTGACCGCGGTAGCCGAGTGGTATAGGTATCGGATCGTGGCTGGCTTTGTCACGAGTTCGAGCCTAGTACCACTAAAAACCCGCCGTGTACGGCAGCGATGCACGCTAAATCTGTCGAGAGCTGAAACGTCCTCCCGTTGGTGTGGTAGTTAGGAGCGGGGGGTGCCAGCTCAGGTGTCGTCCACGTCACTTGACCATGGTTCAAAATTACGTGGTCCGTCGCCAAAAGCCCTCGTGTGATTGAATAGTGCGACGTTAATATTCACTCAACTCATATACATCCTTCATTTGATTGCAAAATTCGTGACTGATTCGACAAAACCGCAATAGAAAAGGTTTTCTTGCTTCTCAGCGGCCTTAACGGCGCACTAGGAATCGGTGCTTAACAAAGGCGTCTCAAAAAAGATTTCTGCAAAAGTTACTTTACGAAAATTTCCAATTGGGTTATTATTACCAAAGACATAGGAGTGTTTAAATTCAGTATGAATTTGAGGAAATTAAACATTTTCAATTGAATAATAGCTGTACAATTTAGAAAAACAAAATAGAGGAAAGAAGTCAGTAGCGCACACAGAAGTTTTCCAGTTGTGAACCAATTTTACTTGAACCAATTATTAAAAGAAATTTAAAAGTTCATCAGTTAACTCATATCTGTAAACATGCTTTTTGCGCACTTCATTTAGAAGAATGTTTTCTCACACAAGTAAATAGTTCCAATACAGAAAACAGCCCACGAGCAAATTTATGCAAATTATCAAGTTGTAGCAGAGGAAGACTCTTACAAAATTCCAACAAAGAGAAGAGTTTGATATTTATTTTTTATTATATCATTGCACTGTAAATCAATAATTTACATTTGAAGTTCTTGGGGGTACAGTTTCAATGTCAGTATCAAAAGGATTTTGAAAAATCTTAAATTATATTCGCAATGACATCAAAGTTTGAGAAACGAGATATCAAAATTTATCTTCAAAATATTTAAAACTTCGATTGTAAAATAGATGGGAAATTCAGTCTCAGTAGTGTGGCCGAATATTACTCGTTTTAAAATGTGTGAAGCATTTTTCACGCAATTGTGATTGAAACAGTATTATTTTCTGCTGGAAAGATTTAATATTAGTGTAAAAATCAGGGAGAAGCAGTTTTTGTCTCCTTGCAATCTCAAATTCAGTTCATTCATGTTTTGTCAAATCGACACAGCTATTCGCTATTTCGAAATTCGGCAAAAGGGTGATGGTTTTTATTCAAATAAATTTCGATCACTGCTCGAAGCTTAAAAAAGCGCTGTATGACTTTCTCACAACTCCAGCGTACAGCAATATGATATGGTAAGTCACTTTCTCCTATCTCGTCAATAAACTTACGGATTGTTGGTGATTCAGCCCAGTGGATCAGATGAAATTAACAACTGATATAACTGGTTTTAGAACTTTAGAAGTATCCAAATGTTTCCAGCACAAGAACTATTGATGAATGATACTATGTAAGATTAATGGTTTTGAGCCACCATCATTTTCTACATCCTTTGACAAGAAGCAACCTTTCCTATATTTTACCACCAGGTTTTATCTCTATCAGTTGTAAGAGACTTCAAGTTTTTCCATCAAAGGTTCTTTCTATTAATGGCATTTTGAAGATATCTTCCCCAGTAATTATGCCGTGAACACTATCAATATCTTCATTCACTTCATTGCTTTCATCTACTTTTCATATAAAAATCAACACCCGAGTAGTATCTGACACATCCGTTGATTCTTCCAAGGCCAAAGAAAACATTCAAAATGTCCCTTTTTGTCAGACAATTGAGAATATATTTTCTGCGATGTCTTCAGTGCCGGTTTGAGCTCATTTCGGGCACTGGGCGCAGAAGATCTACGGACCCCTTCGCACTGGCGGATCAAAATTTATTACCAAAAAACCTGGTTAAGTCCAGCTTATCCAGGCCCTTTCATGCCATACCGGGCCCCTGGGCGCCCTCAAGCGCCCAACGGATAAATCGGCACTGGATATCTTGTACCCTCCGAGACATTGTGTTTACTGACAGTTTTCAATAAATTTACCTTCTCGGGGTACATTTCTTCGGCTACTGCAATTACGCATTATTTGATCATTTCTCCCACCAGTAAATAGCTCTCAACGTTTTGCGATTTCAAAAGCCATACGAAAGCTGACATGAGTTGCAGCTTTTTGTTCAATATTGACTTCTGTAAACAAATGTTGCCAAGATTGCAATCTGCCTTTCAGATTTTTCTGCCCGCAAACTTCCTGTATATTTTGAGCAATTTTATAAATGTTTCGTTTCATAATAACGCTTAATATTGAGTTCTTTGATAATGGCTATGGTTTCATTGCAATTCAAACATAGCGCCTTATTACTGAACAGAATCATGAAAAATTAAAAGTTCCATTGATCTTTGAATGTTCTGCACTGACTGTCTATTTTTTGCTTCTTTTTCATAATAGCAAATAGCGCGACAAATATCAAGTCAAATTCAAATTATGTTAGGTATAGGCCTTAGAGGTTTGAAGATGTCTTTTAAACGGGGTTAAGAGCACTACTTTCTTCAGCAGATCAGTGACGTAACGGAGAATATTAGGGTCCCTCTGCAAAGTCAGGTTTTGTTCCCCGCGATGCGGGGGTGTACGTTACGCCACTGCAGCAGATAATTTCGCTTCCTTCGACTTCTCGAGAATGTCTGTATAAAATACTGCGCTTTCGAAAGAACTGCTAGTGTCCTCTGTTAGCAGTTAGGGTACAGAGGACTACAGACCTATTTCAGCTTTTGACCACCAGAAGTCCAGCAAATTAAAACGGTTTTTGCCCTTCGAACTTACCCAATCAAGCCCAAAGGCTGAAAAGTTTGGAGACCCCTGCTCTAGACCTTCTAGATTTATCTCTGAAGTATTTATTTTTTATGCTAAATTTGGCGATGTAAAACATTTGGTGACAGAATTTGTATGCCATCAAGGTCACTGTTGCCTTTTCAGTATTATTAACAGTTTTCTGTATTTGCCCGCAAATAATTCTTCCGGTCATAACACTCCTTCGGGGGCAAGAAAAAGAACAAAGCTAAAATTTTGCGTAACAATAATTTTGTGTGTGTATATATATATATGTAATTGATTGAAGTAGTGTTGGCCGGTATAGAGTAAGTATCAATGTTGATTTAGTAATGACGTCTTCAGAATAGCTTTACCTCCTTTATTATGAGCACACATCAACAGATTAAAGCACAATTACGTTACGTTAACAGTGCATAGACAGCGGCGTTTCGGAGGACACAACACAAAGACAAAAAAAGCAGCAAGTATTTTCAATCTTACGTGATGGCGGCAAACAAAGAAAGAGCGCGATTACGTTGAATAGGCGTTTTCCTTTGGGCATCTGATTGGCTAAAATGTGCGCGAGATACGGAAATCGGTTTAGCCGATTACGATTAAGATTACAACGTTTATTTTTAAACCTAAGAATTAAAAAAAAGATTATTTATAGATCATTAAAGAGTTAATTAAAAATATGTTAGAGGGATATATATATGGATACTAGCCGTTACTCACCCACTTTTCTGGGTATTTCATGTGATATAATTACAAATTGTTTTTATATTATTGATATTTAAGGTTTAGCATTAAACTTTAGTTTAAATTTCAAAAAAAAAAGTCATTCTTATTACCCTTATTTCTTAATTTAAAATGGATAATTTGTAAATCTAACAATTCAGAAACGCAAATTTCTTATTTATCAAAACCCTACAGCCCCTTCCTTGGAATCGATTTCTATTAAACCCGTTTTCTACTCAGCAAAACAACCATAACTGTTAAATTTTAAGTCTGTAACTCTAATAGTAACTAAAAATGGGAATTTTATCGATACCAATGCAACGCGTCTTCGTAGTCGACTAACTGCATGGCCCGGCGTTGCACGGGCTTTCTCTACTTTTATAAATTTTCCTTTCCTTCACAAAATCAGCACTTCTAATACTCTTTTTCAAAATGACTCCCCCAGCTCCCCTCCGCTTAGCCCGGCGTTGCTCGGGAAACAAAAAACTTTAAAAAAATAATGCTTAAATATTTCTCGCAAAAGAGAAAATACACGAAAAAAAAACAATTTTTTTTTTTTAAAAAAAACCCATAATTTTTAAGATATTTTATCAATCTTTGTACACAGATTACGGATAATATCGTTCTACACACGGGAAAAAAGTTTTTTTTTTTCGGGCTTCATTTTTAAGTTAATGCCTTCAACAAACAACGGTAATTTTTAACTAAAAATAATGCTTAAATATTTCTCGCAAAAAGGGAAAAAAACGAAAAACACAATTTTTTAAAAAAAACAACCCATAATTTTTAAGATATTTTATCAATCTTTGTACAGATTACGGATAATATCGTTCTACACACGGAAAAGTTTCGTGAGATTATTTTTATAAATAAAGAAGTTATTACGTATTTAAATTTTGAGTATTTTTAAAAAATCGTAAAAAAGTTTGATATTCAATTCAATATTGATAGGCGCACCTTCTTTTCTATATAGTGTAACCTTTCATCAAACGTAACGGGCTGAAAGTTAATGCCTCAAACTTAACACATCGATTGCGAACAACGCGGTAATTTTTAAACAAAAAATGAAACAAAAATAATGCTAAAATATTTCTCGCAAAGAGATTCATATTCGAACCTGGAAACTACCGTTTGGAAAGTACAGCGTTACACAACTAAGCCACGCGTCTTTCGGGGAGAGGCAGTGAAAAGATCTTTAAAATAAAAAGATAAACAGATGTTCCATTTCGCATTGCGTTATTTGTTAAAAAAATTTTCCGGGTTCATTTATAAGTTAATGCCTTCATATATCGATTGCAAACAACGGTATTTTTTAAACAAAAAAACTTTAAAAAAAGTAATGCTTACATATTTCTCGCAAAAAAGGGGGAAAAAAACGAAAAACACATTTTTTAAAAAAAACCGTAATTTTTAAGATATTTTATCAATCTTTGTAGATTACGTATAATATTGTTCTACACACGGAAAAATAGTTTTGTGAGATTATTTTTATAAATAAAGAAGTTATTAAGTATTTAAATAAAATTGAGTATTTTTTGAAAAATCGTAAAAAAAAAAACAGTTTTTGACATTAAATTTTTTAAATGACAGGTTCTAAAATAGAAAAGCATGTACTTTTTTTAGTGTAAAATATTTTTTTCATTAACGCGAAAGAAAGTGCAA
Organism: Trichonephila inaurata madagascariensis; assembly: GCA_019973955.1. Lineage (NCBI taxonomy): Eukaryota > Metazoa > Arthropoda > Arachnida > Araneae > Nephilidae > Trichonephila > Trichonephila inaurata. The sequence continues at coordinate 153,259 of BMAV01002892.1, forward strand.
GCAGAACGATTTAGAAATCGTACTTATTAAAACGTATCAATTTCGACTCATTTTAAAAAATCGTAATGAATACAAAGTATAATTATTTTGTAAAATAAATTGTAGCATTTCGTGGCGAAGTAAATGATCTTTCCGAATCTGTAATTATTTTTTGTGTGAGTCCCATGAAAGAAATTAGATCGCGTTTTAAAAACGTCTGAAAAAAAAAAGAAGTTCCGAATTTTCCCCTGGCGGTCGAAAATGGTACTAATTATGCGTTTTAAGGTTTTTAATAAATATCTTTTTAACTAATTGTAATATCGGAATATAAATGGTCACAACGGATTCCTCGGATCATTCCCGAAATTTTGGTACCTTCGGTAAGTTTCTGCGTCGTGTGGTTCGTGAGAAAATTGGGTTGCATAGATTCATACATAGATAGATAGATACGTTTGTTTACCTTCGGATTTTAATAGTGTAGATATACACAAAACAGGTTTTTATCAATATGGGGAAAAACGTGTCTGTCAGATTTCAAGTCTTTTGGTCCAATAGTTCAAAATGGGGGTGCTTTAGACAAAAATTGTTTTTGTCTAGCCCCTTGGATGTCATTTTTCACAAAACCAACTCATACCGGATTTCTATGCAATAAAAGAAACGTGTCAGACAAATACAAAGTCTGTAAGGCCGGTCAAATTTCAAGTCTGTAAATCTAATAGTTCCGTAGGTCTCATAATGTGTTTCCGAGTCGCTTTTCTCATATTTATACACTCATGGACAAAAAAATTAGCGCACCAAGAAGGAGTCGTCAAAATGAAACGAAATTTTATATACGTAATGACTACTTTGATATAAGTAAATGATTAGAAAATCAAAGAAAAAGAATAATTTACTTCAGAGAAAAAGGAAAAAGAACGCTGGATTTAATACGCTGTTAAACCCCCTCTAGCGCGAATGCACGATGCGATACGATCGGGCATTGACGGATACAAGTTTTGTTTGTGATGTCTTCAGACATTTCGTTCCTTATTTGCTGTAATCTTGCCTAAAGTTCCTTCAAACTCGTGGGATGCCCAACTTGCCATCCCAAATGATCCCAGATATGCTCAATTGGTGGCAAATCTGGGGATCGGGCAGGACAAAGAAGGGTAGTAACAGTGCGGTCCAGTTTTGTGACACCCTTGCCGTGTGAGGCCGAGCATTGTCTTGTTGAAAAATGGCTCCTGAGAGCCGTTACATGAGTAGCAACACATGTGGTTGCAGGATGTCATGGACATACCACTGGGCTGTCATGATGCCACGGATCAATACTAGGGGTGACCGTGTATTGTAGGCCATGGCACTCCATACCATCACACCAGCTGCGGGAGTGGTAAGTCACTGTAAAGCAAAGGTAGGATTGAAGCGTTCACCACGGGGTTTCCACACACGAACACGATTGTCATCATTGCTGAAATTGAATCTGGATTCGTCGCTAAAGACGACCTAGTTCCATTCCGCTGCAGTTCAGTTTCCACGTGCGCGGCACCACTCCAAACGGAGGCATCGATGGGTGGGCGTCAAGGGCAGCACGTAATGGGCGCAGCGATCCGAAATGCCCTTCAGCCAGGCCCCTTCGTATGGTTTGAGAAGACACAGGGGCCCCCTAGTGAAGGTGCTACCTGTGCCTGAATGGCGGCCGATGAAGCAGTTGGCTGTATGCGTGCATTTCTTACGATGTGGCGATCTTCTCGACGACTGGTCTGTCAAGGGCATCCTGAGCCTGGTCTTCGTGTAAATGACATCTCTCGGATCCACTGGTCCCAACACCTCCTCATAACACAATCAGAGCGGCCTAATTGTCTAGCTACTCGCCTAGCTGACCACCCAGCTTCCATCATGTCGATGATTCTCCCCTTCTCAAGCTGCGACAGCTGCTCATATTGTCTTCGAAAACGGCGTAATGGCATGTCTACCTCAGTTCTTTCTTTGTAAGCGATTCAGCACACTCAAACAAGCTTTGATTACATGTTTTATACTCCCCGGAGAACGACGTTAAACGTCCTCTACCAGCTATACGTAATGCGCCATCACGCTGCATTTCTAATCATTTTCATATCTCCCCCACATGTACCTTCATGCCAAGTTTCGTTACGATCCCGCAATTATTTTTAGGGGCAATATTTTTTTCCATGAGTGTATATATTTTCGTTACCACTCGCTTCACTGAGTACCGGGGGATGTATAAATATATATGTTTTCATATATATAAATTTTTCATATCTAGCATTAAGAATTGATTCTATTGAAAAAAATATTTTTTTGTTTTAACTTTGGGTATAAAATGACAAATAATAATTTTAAATATCTAAATGAAGTAGAAAGACTTTTTCGCCCATTTAACCAATAATTAAGTATTTTTGCCAAGAATTTTTTCTCAGAGATCTCTACCCAAAAATAAACATTTGGGGTAAATTTAAACAAATCAACAGAGCAAAACGAAATTTTATCATCAATCCCCCGCCCCCCTAACCCGTTGAGAGATTCATAGGGGTTTCAATTCAACAAAAGAAAATACAAACCATATTTTATTATTATAACCCGTGTTTATAAAAGGAATTTTTTCTATCAATACGCCGCAATAACTCCCCCTTCCTGGAGTTTATTTCCCGTAAAAACCAATTTTTAGTGTAACTCTATTCAATAAAGAAACGCGTGTCAAAAAATTTCAAGTAAATGGGAAATTCAAAGGAATTTTTTTATAACCCCTAACCCCTCGAACCTCCCTTTGGGTTTGAAAACTCTTTGTTAGAACTCTATTCCATGAAAGGAACATACCTTCTAATTTTCAAGCAGTTAGGTCTAATAGTTGAAAAACGGAAATATTTATCTATTACGCCCCTTAATCACCCTCAGTGCCCCTTTGGGGTCAATTTTCCCCAAATCTATTTTGTAGCGGATCTCTAGTCAATGAAAGGAATCTGCTTTTTAAATTTCAAGACTGTACGTCTAATAGTTTAAAAATGGAAATAATTATCTATAACGCCCCTTAAGCCCCTGCAACGCCACTTAGGAAGCAATTTTCACAAAACCCATCTTAACCTCATCTCATCCATTATCTACTCAATAAATGGAATCTGCTTACACAGTTTCAAGATTTTACGTCTAATAGTTTAAAAAAGGTGATAATTACCTATAACGCCGCTTAATTCTCCGCAATGCCACTTGGGGGTCGATTTTCACAAAACCCATTTTGCAGCGAAACTCTACTCCAGGAAAGGAATCCGCTTACCAAATTTCAAGACTGTCCGTCAAATAATTTGAAAACGGAAATGATTATCTACAACGCCCCGCCCCTTAAACCCCGCAATGCCACTTGGAGGTTTATTTTTGTAAAAATTAATTTGCAGCTGTCCTTTACTCCAGGAAAGGAATCTGCGTACCAAATTTAGAGACTATACGTCCAACAGTTTAAAAATGGAAACAATTATCTATAACGCCCCTGAGTCCCCGCAAAGCCACATGGGATTCGATTTTCACAGAACTTATTTTCTACCGAATCTCTACTATATGAAAGGAAAATTCGCTTACCAAATTTAAATACTGTACGTCTAATAGTTTAAAAATTGAAAAAATTATGTAAAACGCCTCTTTGGTCCCCGCAACGCCACTTAGAAGTCGATTTTCTCAAAAACCCATTTTGTTGCAGATCTCTGTGCCATGAAAGGTATCTGCGTGCCAAATTTCAAGACTGTAAATCTAATACTTTAAAAATGGAAATAATTATGTATAACGCCCTTTAGGGCCCCCGCAGCACCACTTGGGATTCGATTTTCACAAAACTCATTTTGTAGTGGATCTCTGATCTATAAAAGGAATCTGCTTAGCAAACTTTAAGACTGTACGTCTAATAGTTTAAAAATGGAATTAATTATGCATGACGTCCGTTAAGCGCTCTTTGGAGGTCGATTTTCGTAAAAATCATTTTGCAGGGAATCTCTACTCTATGAAAAGAATCTACGCACCAAGTTTCAAGACTGTAAATGTAATAGTTTAATAATGGAACTAATTATCTATAATGCCTCTTAAACCCCCGTAACATCCCTTGGGATTTAATTTTGCGAAATCCGTTCTTAGCGGATGTCTACTCCATGAAAGGAACCTGCCTACCAAATTTCAAGTATGTAGGTTTAATAGCTCCGGAGATATCGTGATTAGTCATATATATGTTATATGGGTGTCCAGCCTTAATGTGACCCAATAGTTAATTCCCGAACCGTTTGGTTTAGATATGCACTTCCAATTTGAAAAATGTTTTAAAATAGCCAAAGAATGTTTTTACATGCTTTTCGAACCAAAAAACACATTTACAAAAAAAATTACAAAAATTAAATTTTTATACGGTCCCCAGGTCCTACACTTGTATTTAGGAAAAGATGCTGTGCACAAAAACAAAGTAAACACAAAAGGTTTCATTTTATTACGATAAAAACTTACCGAGTTATGCCTACATAAAGTTGAAGCATCCGAATTGCTCAGAAAAGGGGATCGTATATAAATTGAATTTAGAGAACAGTAATTCACAATCTACAGAAAGAGAAAAAGAAAAACATTATAGTAACTTCATCGATCATTTAAAACATCGTAGTAATTTCATCGATTAACAATTTGTATTGCTGTATGTGGTAAACAATAAAAGTTAAATTAAAGAAGTATAACTTGTACCGAAAAGATTAAAACAGTTTGTTTTAACAAATAGCAGCAAAAGAATACAGGATTTGCCGTTCAAATTATAGCATAACGTGGAATGATGCGCCAATCATGAATTTATTATATCAGAATGACCAAATTAACTTAAATAATGTTCAAAATGACTGCCTTCCACAGCAATGCAGTACCAAACCCGCGTCAAAAACTCCGCCTGTAGCTTCTGCAACATAGTTGGTGTCACAGATCTGCATGCCGTGCTGATTCGATTTAGTAAATCGTATTTACTCTTAGATTCACGTTCGTACACTTTGCTTTTTAGGAAGCCCCAGAGAAAGAAATCCAGAGGACTTCGGTCGGGTGATCGCGAGGTCACTCCTGTTTTGACCCCCGTAACCGATTATTCGAGTGTCAAATGTCTACGCCAAAAATGTACATGGTTGCGCAGGTTTGTATGCGGGTGGGTGCACCATTTTGTTGGTACCCCATGCGTGATAAATCCCGTAAGGAGTAGCTTTAGCGTCAAAATAATAGTATTTTGAATTCAATACATTGTTTTTGTATGAATATTGGGTCGCAAATATAGAAAGTTTGAGAAGCACTGGACTACACAAAAATATCCATATTTAGAAATTACACGGTTTTTATTCAACGACTAAAAATACTATTAGTGACTTATTATGCACCAGCTAATTGAAAATTTTAAGATAGTGACTAATATATGATTGAAATTTGTTGTTTTTTTATTCCTGTGGCTCGAAAGAATTCTTTTTCAAGTTTTTGCTTAAGTAAAGTCTGTTTATCAATATAAAAACGAAACTAGTGCAAAATCTTAAAACATTTTTCTGAATTTGTATACAATTTCCTCTTTTTCAACGTAATTAGCTTGTTGGTTTTAAACATTTACCATAAAGAACAAGTTTTTGTATACCCTCCTCATACAACTCTACTGCCTGTGATGATAGACAGCTATGCACGGTCGTTTTCACATGTGGTCGTATCTGGCGAGGCTCTAAGTCCTCGTGTTGGCATGGTGTGGAAGTTTGAAGTGAGTTTTTAATTAAGTTCATAATTAAGAATTCAATCTTTTATAGACGTCGTATGGTTTCAAAGCGTGACGTTAATAAAAAATCGATAAGTTTGACTACGAAATTTAACCGTAAGTAGAGATGACTCAATACAATATAAAATTATTTCAGCCTCTTTACGATTTTATACTCACTGATTTTTCTCACTTTGTTCACTTCACAAATAAGATTAACAGAAAAAGTTACATTAAAAAAAAGGATTTTGATACGAAGAATATAAGCCTGGAATATGTTCGATGCAAATTTAATAAGATAATAACAGTGTCGAAGTCTGAAAATTTAATCGTTCTTCCTTAAATATACAAAAATAAATTAAAGAGACAAGATTTTCTAAGCGCTAAATCCATGGTTTTTGCTTCAATTTTCAAGAAATTCAATTTTCACGTATTACACGTGATTTAATTCTGAAAAACATACCTAATTTCATGATTAAACTTTTCATATAAATTTATAAGTCATTCTATGTATACATATTGTTTCAATAAACAATTTTTGGACATAGATTTTTAAAATGAATCATTAAAAAAAAAAGGAGAAAAAATTTAAAAATTAATTTTTGAGATAAAAATACTCCAAATAAAATTCTAGTACTGAAAATTTCAAATAAACTAACAGAATAATTAAATACACACACACGTGCGGGTGTCAGTATGAATTTGTCATACTATAAAAGCATAAACTTACCAAATTATAGCAGATATGTTTTGATAAATGTATGAAAAGAATAGTGTTTACTTCACAGTGGATTTTCGGCATTAAGCTATTGATATATATGGTTGTCACCTAGTGACCTTGGGTGCAGAATGGCTTGATCTGATCGCCTTCGAGTCCGAAGTGCATGCGTTAGGCGACTGGAGTGAAAAATTTTTTCGGGTCAATCGTTACGCGCTTTTATTCCTATCCTTCGTAGTTCCAGAAGAGGTCGCTGCATATCCCCTTCCTAGAGAAGAATCGTTTTTACTGTTGATTGACTATCTGAGCGATACGCGTAGTACCATTACTGCAGTTAATATACATTCCAAGAATATTTTTTGTCGAAGTTGTGAACAGTCTCTTGTTAAAATGGCGGGTCAGGTTGAAGCGTGTGCGAATGCTGCTTTAATCACTAGTCGTGATTTAATGGGAATGTCTTAGTTAGACTCGCATAGTAAATACATAACCAACCAGTAGAAAGTAAGGCTATTCTGCTATCTAATGTTCAATTTCTGGGTCACGACTTCGGCGGAAGCTGATAGGTTATTCATGACGACCTTGTTTTGTTGGCTGGGTGATTTGAACTGCCTACCTGCCAGTTCGGAGACCCTGTTATGCACGCGTTACACGAGTAGGACGAAAAGAAATCCATTTTCGGACATGTCATTAAGCCCTTTTATTTCTGTTCTTTGCTGGTTGCGCGACTTTCAGAAGGGATGCAGATTTAAAAATTTGCTTAATTCTATGATATGTCTAATATTTCTCTTTCAGCTTTTTGAAATGCATGTTTACATACTGATTATTATAAACATATTTAAAATAAAAGTTAATTATTGATAAGATTTTTATTTCGTTCATTTCTAAAGTTTTCGATGGAATATTTTAAAAGAAATTTTTTTTTTTATAAGATACGCTGGTCTCCAAAATTAAGGTATAATCTGTTTTTTGAAACTAATTTGAAAATGAAAGAACACAGAAACAAGACATGGTGGAAAAATGTACACTAAAGAGAAAGAAATTAGCAGAAATTTAACATGCATGATATACAACAGAAAATGTACTCTCGACAGAAAAGTCCATTCTTGGAGAAAGCAATGCATCACAGTTTCCAGTGGAGAAATATCTTAGGAACATTAGAGAAAGGGGTTCATATAAGAAATGTTGAAACGAACCAAAGTTCTTACTGATGTTTGGGGATAAAGATGAGACGACATTGTAAAACTCAACAGCTTTTATTTTATCCAATATGTTGGTAAGTAATCAATAGGTTCGAAATAATCCTCGCGAATCCTAACTAATAACAATAAAGATTCACTTAACCTTCACAGGATTAGAATTACAGCTATGTGGGTACCAATTGAAGAATAAATCCAAACAGCACAGTCTTACGAAATTTCTCTCACAAGGGTTTTAATCTAACCCATCAATTGTAACAGCAAACAATCAAAGTCAATCTTTGCACTTAAAATGACAGAAATTTTTCTTATAATTACATTTTCAACATACTCTAAGATCTCTTTAAATAGCATTCCTAATCTGCATATATCACGGTTTCTTCACAAGGCGAGGATCCCAAATAAATCACACAATCCATAAGAGAATTCCCTAAAGGTTAGAAGGATTCCCCCCTGCCCTCCCCATAAAGGAAACGTGGCTTAGAAGTGGATTTAACTGACTCCTCAAAAATTAAGTAAAAAATTTTTGAAGTTCAAGGAATTACTCTAAAATTCCTAAATTTACTACCTCAATTCCTATCTTGAATCTTATTAAATTTAAAATTACAGAAAAACTTCTAAGCAATTAACTTCAAGCCTTAAGTTTAGGCCTCAAATTTCGCATATTCGAAAATTGTCTTCCTAGCAATTGATATCGATACGTAATTTCCTTTCCTCCCGACGTTTTTATTTCCCAGCTTCCACGTTCATTCGACCGAGAGGTCTAATAAACTCCAGAGACGACTGTGGAGATCTTTTATGATGTACCACTGCCTTATTTGGTTAAAATCTTTTAGCTTTAGGATCCTAACAATACGACGGCAGCCCCAGTGGTCCTGTGCGACTTCATATACCTTTATTTTTATTCCGAACATAAAACCTATTTTCCCTATTGTCTGCTGAAAATAAAGCAGACGTTTTTGAAGGAGCTCTTTTGTATGGGAAACCTATTACTGAACGATCCACATTAACGATTATGCACTGACAAGTCATCAGCAGGGGTGCCTCGATTTATAAACACCTTTTTAATACTCTGAATTATCCATACTACTCCTTATAGGATAGAAGAGCCTCACTTTATCCACATTCATCGTGACCTGTCTATCATCTTTCCATAAAATCACATTATTCTTCACGAATCCAATCACCCTGTATAGACCCTCAAATTTTATTTGAAATTTCCACCCGATCCTTAGCAGAACTTACAGGATGAGTCCGCTACAAAACCTCATCATTAACTTTCGCGTCCTTTTTATTCCTGTTATATACCTCTTACATTTCTTTTGCTACACCTTTGTATGATCTCAATATTCCTATAAACCAAATCTGAACCATGAGACACTTTAACAAACTTCCGAAACGGTGTTATCAGCTTCCTGCACGAAAACAATTCTTGTGCAGGTTTCCCCACCGTTTCATGAACAGTACTACGCACAACATAAGCGAGCTGATTGATAAAATAATCCCATAGAATATAATTCGTGATTATCTTCTGAATAACTAGGGATTAGTTGAACGAAGGTACGATTAACCCTCTCCGATTGATAAGATTACTGTTTATATGTGGCCGTTTCAATATGTTGAATACACAAGATGTGACCTAAGTCCCAAAAAACATCTGATATGAATTGTGGGCCATTATCACTAATTACTTTAATTGGAGCGAGAATAATTTTGATATAATGCATTAGTTACTAATTTGGCTGGGGTTTTTCTTAACGGAAATAATTTTCTTCTTATATACTAAAATCATCTGCTATAAGATATACCTGTGAGATTCAACTTTAGAAACTGGTTAGGGGTTTAACAGATCTAGATAAATTCTCTCATCTGGATAATCAGATTCAATCTGTGCCGTAGCTTCTAAACGGCTGGGCGGTGCTGTGCCCGGGCCCTCAGGCTCAGGGGGTTTCCTCGAACCCTGACCTTCAAGCAAGCCGAACTTGCGATAATATCTCCCACCTTTAAGATATAAATATTACAGGTGCAAAACAACTATAATTATGACAACTTATTTGAAAGCAATTTCGAACTTGTAGGGATTCCCCTAACTTCTTCCTAGACAAATAACATATTAGCTCAATTAAATACACGTTTTACTAGTATTCACACGTATTTAGTTTTATAAGACTGAGATTTTAACTAGATGTAGATGAGACGACTTTATTACAAAAATGTGACGAATTTCAAAATAATATTCTGATATAACAAGCCCAAACTTTCTTCAATTTATCTTAATATTTACCAGTTAGTTCTCTCTAAAATAACACAGGCATGGACTGTTCACCAATTATATAAAATAATGAGCAATATAGAAAGGTAGAATGCGACCTAACAGAATTATTTAAAGCAATGCTATTATTCTATACAATTTCTGTCACTTCTGTAGTGGCTGAAAGATCATTTAGAAAATTAAAGAAATTGTAATAAATCATTTAAGAAACAGCGTGGGTCAAGTTCGGACAGTCGTATCAATCCTCGATTTCACCAAAGTTATTGATATATTTTGTGCGAAAATTAAAGCTAGGAAAAGATGGTAAGCTAATTTTTGAATTAGATGTTAGTAAGTATATATAGGTCCGACCTTCATATAATAAACCCTTTATTCTTTTTTTATCTACTTCGTTTTTTATTTCCTAATATCTATATTATTAATTGTAATCTTGTTCGATTTTGTTCAATTTTTTATTATCTATAACGTTGCTTTACATCTTCCGGTTCCGGCAGGTCATAAACTCTTTAATGTTGTTCTGGAAAAGGTCTGTCGTGGTGTCGAGTCGAACTTGGGTTCGACTAATCAAACTCTCATATAAGAAAACTCCTACACGTTCAGGTAAGCCTTCGTAGCTTTGCACCTTTAAAATATTTATTTTTTTTTTTACTAGATAAAACCTAACCAGTTCCGATAGGGCACCCATTTTTTTTTTTGTTGCAGTAGACCTTCGTATACCTCGCTGAGCCACTGAATTCAATTGATATTACTCGTAAATGACCAGCAGATAACTTGTTCTTTATAATTGAACTTTTGACAAATGTTGCTTGTTGAAACATTCATGGATCATTACCCTCTAATACGGAAAGTGTCGCAGATTCTTTTAAATGTCAAGATATAGGACTGTCATGGAGTTCTCCTAAAATATTCATAATGATTTAAATATACACACTCGTAATTCATTCTGAGACGAGATATTTATTGTAAAAGAGAATATTATACTTAAAATCTTGAGACCAATTCTCCTAAACTGCTCTATTTATGGAATAGCTTTCTGTATTTTCCAAATATCTGTAAATATGACCCGACTCGGGATCCCTCCTCAACCAGCAGCAGTCTTTAAGACACTACTAAATACCTGATAATCGCTCAATTGATTGATTGAATATTAACGTCGCACTGTTCAGCTACACGAGGGCTTTTGGCGACGGACCACGTAATTTTGAACCATGGTCAAGTGACGTGGACGACACCTGAGCACCCCCCTCCTCTCTCCTAACTACCACACCACACCAACGGGAGGACGTTTCAGCTCTCGACAGATTTAACGTGCATCGCTGCCCTACACGGCGGGTCTTTAGTGGCACTGGGCTCGAACTCGTGACAAGGCAAGCCACGATCCGATACCTATACCACTCAGCTACCGCGGCCACGATAATCGCTCAAAGAGTGGAATTAGGCATTCGAGCTCGCGCGCGCGGATTCTTCGAAAACATCAACAACCACATACTGACTACCTGGATGATGCTCCCATAAATATTACATTCAGTCAACATGGATATTCAACACCCCATTCTGCTCAAAAGATTCTTCTTAAGAGTCTTCAAGAGCTACACGATCTGTAGTAACCTTAACTGGCAAATAGTCAAATTACGACCTGTGAATTTTGTAACGCCCAGATCTCTGCTAAACACTTACTCTCAAGTATTACGCAATTACACTCAGTTTTATTTAACGTTTGAGATGCATGCGCAATCAGATTATCCTGTTGCGTTAACAATTTACATCCACTGCTCTTGCATCCGTTTACAACTTGAATTAACGACGAAAATCAATATAGAAGTAGCCTCAATATAAAAGTATAGATGTTACGGCATTTTAATATTATCGACTGCGACCCGGTCTTCACTAGATTACAGACATTTAGCATTCTTCCTTTTCAGAACATACAAAGAGAGAGGTTCACACATCTCAGCAATAACCTCTAATAAACTTCTGATTATTACTCCATTATTCCCAGAGATTTCGCAACCTGTCAAGCATTTTTAAGGGACAGTATATGCAATATACTTTTAACTTTATTAGCATCAGTACGTAGACACTGGTTATTTATGAGACGAATCCCCATACACAAATTAACATTTTTTCGTGATTAAGCGTGAAGCCTGCCTTTTGTAGCAGCTCAAATGCTGTTTGCTGCTAAAACGATTGAGAAGCACTGATCACATCACCCACATAAACGCAAACGAACCTGGCGAAGGCAGCTACCAGCGATCCTGTGGATCCGAAAGACCACATGATCCTTACGTCGACTGAGATCTATTCCATGGCTAAAGAATTAATATATAGAACCTGGGTAGTTCCTCCTGTACATTCATGGTACTTTCAAAGACACCCTGGATCCGGCACATCATTCAACTGTTCCAGATCATATCAAACGGCATTCTCGCGATTTTTGACTGGTCACCTGAGGTGCATGAATTTTGAGGATAGCAAAAGAAGTTTCCCAATTTGCACCAAATGTAACATCAGCCTTTTTTTCCCTCAGTACATTCTGCAATGTCTGGGGTTTTCCTTTGAGGAGGCTGTTGCTTCCCCTCTGCTGTTCTTAGACTTTGTACAGATTTATGGACTCATGGATCTGGTCTAGTTTCCCTAGACCAGATGGGGATAAGTCCCTCCACCACCACATAAACGCAAACGAACTTTTCAATTGCCTCTATTAATATATTATGTCGATTTTTCTTTGGAAACTCGGGGCCGCGTCAGATAGCTCAAAAAGCAATAGCGTAAATGCAAACGAGCCATTTTTAGTGACCAAAACAGTTTGGGGGACATCGGCCCGACTTAGACGAAACTGAAAATGCCCTCACTGAAGATCACGAGATAACATTATCTCGTTCTTTGGAATACTCATTAGTAACTCGTCTATTAATGGTAATGGATAACGCGGGTACTTTGTAAATTTACTTGCAATAGTCGATTATAAACCTATACTCTTCCAGAGATTCTGCCGGTTTGCAACTATTTTCCCCACAAAGTACAATTAGCGAAGAGCATGGGGGAACTGTATGGGTACAAAAGTCGCCTCTCCTAGCACTTTTTTTTAACATGATAATCGACCCAATCCATCAATCAATCATCTGTAGGTCCTTGATGCCACCGGTGCACGAATTCTCGTATTGTTTCAAGATACAGCACATGTGTGTGAGCCCAGGTTTTTTCAAAGAAAATCCCTCAAATTCTTCAAAAAATCCAGCAAGTAGTCCCTTTTCCCCTATACTCGTTTCGGATAGATCATCCAGCTTTTCCACAGCTCTGAGACTCTCTACTTCTTGTTTTAGAATCCAGAATAACTAAAGTTTTTGTAACAAAATCGAAAGAAATTTTATATATATATATAGTTGTTTTCTTAAAATCAATACACATGGAAAGTGCATCTCTTTTATCACTCGAAACTTCCAATCACGTTCAAAAACTCTCTCGTGCATCCTTACTTTTAACTCTATAATCTTTAAATTAACACAATTCGCACACTTAAGCTGTCTCAACCGAAGCTACCGACCTTCTCTTTGGTCGAAAAGAAAAATATATTTTATAGCCTTTCACAAAAATAATTTTCTTCTCCTGCGTTCCACAAAGCATTTAGAAACGTTTTTTTTTTTTTTTTAAAAAAAATAAAATTGAAGTAATTGGAGTTTCAACGGAATTTATCTTCATCCCATTCAGAACAATGGGAGTACCTCCTTCTTTTCAACCACTTTCCAGTTTAAATTTATCCTCAATTTCCTTTCATGTCGCTTTCTCCTAGGCCTGCTTAGACCACGATTCCCCCACTACTGTAACTGTATATTATCAACAATGTTGGATGCGTTTTCTCTAGATCAGCAGACACTTTTAATCGCTCTCTAGAGCGAACGTGGACGCAACTGTGAGGAGTACAGGAATTCATTTCTATCAGGTCCAGAAAACGTTTCTCTCGTCCAACATAAACGGGCACATCTCTGACGTTGGTTCAAGGGACACACACAACTGGTCGTTTTGCATTGTGAAGGCAGTAGTATTCTCTCCGTAGTAAATTCTTGTTCCTGATGCGACAAAATTATCAAAGAGATGAAGCACAGTAGTACTTCTCTTCTTTCGGGCTCTCATGAAGTTCTAACTCGTGTTCGACATGGAACATGCTTCCTAAGCATAAAATTTCCAGGTTTAAACTGATTCTACAGTTGTTGGACAACACTGCGAAACATCAGTTTGTGACAACGCCAATTCCTTTCCTACGACTGCCCTCCACTTTAACTAATCGGGTAAAAGACTTGTCCTAGATATCGCTAGATTCTTCTGGATATTAAAAAAAACAAACCCAACCACTATTGAAGATCGACAATCATGTACAAAATGTACACACAAAGTTAAGCGTTTTTTTTTTATTATTATTTATTTTTGCTTATTTTCTCCCACTTCTATGTAATTAATTGAAATTTACAACTTAATTTTTCTAAAGAACACTCATAAATAAGAGATTTTATCAACAACAAAACTTTTGCATCTTTGGATTACTCATATTATTTGAAATATTATGCTGAAATTTTTATGCAAATATTTCTAGTTTTTGAAATTTCATATTAACTGTGAAGAATTTAAATGAAAAACTAGGTTTTAAGAAAATTGAAGTTTAAGACTTACTTTAATAGAAAAACATGGTACCTACCGTCCCAATTATTTAAAATTTCAGTCCTAAAAGCGAGTTCCAATTCTTTTCTGTAAGCAGTCAATACATTCTAATTTTTTCACCGAATTCAAACCTTAAAATGTCCTTTAAAACATAAGCCTCTTGAATCTCAATAATACTCGGTATAATGCATTTCCTTATTATATTTTAAACGTTCAAAAATACAGTACGATTCGATAATCTACATACTTGGAGCCGAACCTTCACGGTTTTGAAAATCATAAGCGGAATTTCATTTTATTACCAATGTTTTGCAGATTCTGTAGAATTGATAAATCACTTCAACGTTCAATACTTTGTCAGTGCCAATTGAAGTGTTTCTTACAAGGCCATTCAAAGAGGAAAGCCCTCTCCTTGGCCAAATGCCCTCCATGATTAGCAATGTTACGTTCTAAATTAATAGAAGAGTGGCCGCGGTAGCCGAGTCGTCAAGGTATCGGATCGTGGCAGGCCTTGTCACGAGTTCGAGCCTAGTACCACTAAAGACCCGCCGTGTAGGGCAGCGATGCAAGTTAAATCTGTAGAGAACTGAAACGTCCTCCAGTTGGTGTGGTACTTAGGAGAGGGTGGTGCCAGCTCCGGTGTCGTCCACGTCACTTGACCATGGTTTAAAATTACGTGGTCCGTCGCCAAAAGCCCTCGTGTAGCTGAGCAGTGCGAAGTTAATATTCACTCACTCAAATTAATAGAAGAAATACACCTAGAGCAGGGGTACTCAACCTTTTTTTCTGCTGGGCCGCATACATATGTTAGCTATGTCACGCGGGGGCGCAACATGCGGTTAAAAGTGTGTGTGTGTGGGGGGAGATTGCTTTAAGACCAAAATAACATAGGAAAATTAATCAAAATATTATAACTCCTGTTTTGCTTTTAATTATTATTTTTTTCATTTTTGTCACTAACACTAAATTAAAAAATTTTCAGAAACGCTCCCTTACACGCAATTTTTGCATCAGTGAACGGTTTCATATGATTACCAATAATATAACAAACTTCGTACGATGTCTTTGTTTTACTGCCGTGAGATTACCACTGACAAGACACTTTGTTGTTGTTGCAAAGATTATTCAAAAGAAAGCCTATTTATCACCTCTTGAAAGAGATCTTCGAGGAAAATTGCTATAGAATGATTCCTGTTTATTGGTTATTTTTAAGTACCAGGTGTATGCATATCAAATGAGACGATTGCTAACAGATGTCGCCACGCACATATGCAAACAATACGAAACCGTAACACGTGATTGTTTTATAGTTTAACCTTTGATACTCATGTTTAGTTTACATTTGAACGAGTTTCAGAGTGCATTGTATTTTTTTTACTGTGTTGAAAATGTCGAATTTTATGCCTTCCGACCACCATTTGCGGACAGCATTAATTTTTTGTTTCCATCTGAAGAAAAATGCTGCCAAATCGCATCAAATGCTTGTAGAAGCATACGGTGGCAATGCTCTGAGCCGTGAGCAGTGCTACAGGTGGTTTGAAAAGTTTCAAAATGGTGATTTTGATGTGAGAAACGAGGAGCGTGGTAGACCAGCAAAAAAAATTGAAGATGCCGAGTTGCAAGCATTACTCGATGAAAATGATGGCCAAACGCAAGAACATCTTGCAGAACAATTGAATGTTGACCAGAGTACTGTTTCCCGTCGTCTCAAAGCAATGGGCAAGATAATGGTTAGTAGATGGGTACCACACGAGCTAATGGACCGTCAACAGGAAAACCGAAATTCGTGTGCGAAATGTTGCTTGCCTGCTACAGACGCAAGTCATATCTCCATCGTATTGTGACTGGCGATGAAAAATGGATTTATTTTGAGAATCCCAAGCGTAATCGATCATATGTTGACCCCTGACAACCGTCCAAATCGACCGCAAGACCGAATCGCTTCGGCCGCAAGACAATGCTGTGTATTTTCTGGGATCAGGAGGGACCAATCTATTATGAGCTTCTCAAACCCGGCGAAACCATTAATACTGATCACTACAAGCAACACTTAATTTGAACGATGCTATACTCGAAAAACGCGAGCAATACAAGAAACGGCAGCACAAAGTGATTTTCTTTGATGACAACGCACCTAGCCTCCGTGCTAAACCGACCAAGGACATCGTTAAGGCGTTCGGCTGGGAGCCCTTAGCGCATGCGGCTTATTTGCCAGACTTGGCTCCTTCCGATTACCACCTATTTGCATCATTGGGACACGCATTGGCTGACCAGCGCTTCACTTCTTACGAAAACGTCAAATCTTGGCTTGATGACTGGCTGGCCTAAGACCGATCATTTTTTTGGCGTGGTATTCACAAATTGCCCGAAAGATAGGGGAAATATGTAGCTAGCGATGGATATTGTTTCGAATAAAGAAATATTAACAGTTTTCGCAAATTTATTGTGTTTTTTTTCTAAAACAATCGTCTCATTTCATTTGCATACACCTGGTACAGCACTTTCGTCACAAATCAAACAATTACTGATCCATGTTTGTTTCTCCCAACAAAACAGTCAACCTCCAAATCGTTCGAGGCCACGGTAGCCGATTGGTATAGGTATCAGATCGTGGCTGGCTTTGTCACGAGTTCAAGCTCAATACCACTAAAGACGCGCCGTGTAGGCCAGCGATGCACGCTAAATCTGTCAAGAGCTGAAACGTCCTCCCGTTGGTGTGGTAGTTAGGAGAGGGGGTGTCGTCTACGTCACTTGACCATGGTTCAAAATTACATGGTCCGTCGCCAAAAAGCCCTCGTGTAGCTGAACAGTGCGTCGTTAATATTCACTCACTCCAAATCGTTCGAATATTTTTCGCTTCTAAGGTATGAAAGATTGTTAAAAATTAGTCCACCCACAAAATTATCACTACTACTGTCTGTTATCACTAGCCGTAACCGTTGCAAATAGAAAAAGAATATCAATTCGCAGCAGTATGACATCGACAGCAAAATTGTTATATTTGATTTCTTGTCAAAGAATTTCCCATCAAATTTTTAATACATTGTTTTTAAATAAGTGAATTTCTCAGAGCTATGGGTCATAGCCGGGCCAGTTAAAAAGGCTTGGGGGGCCGCATGCGGCCCGCAGGTTGAGTATCGCTGACCTAGAGTGAGTGAATATTAACGTCACCCTATTCAGTTACGAGGGCTTTTGGCGATGGACCTAATTTTGATGAGGTCGACACCTGAGCTGGCATCCTCCCCTCTTTTCCACCATACCAATGAGATGACGGTTGAGCCTCGACAGATTTAACGTGCATCAGCTCCTCTACACGGCAGGTCTTCAGCGGCCTAAATACACCTAGAAGCTTGTGTCTAGAATGGTTTTATTGCCTACATAAACCATATAGCGGTGGAACGTCAAAACTTGAAAGTAACTGTGCATTTCATTCGTCTTTTACTGGTCGTCAAAAAAACCCTAAAATGCTTGAAAAACAAGCCGTCACATGGGTGAACCCTTTTAAAAAAGTATTTTTAATATTTAAAATTATATCGTTCTATGCTATTCAATATTTTCATATTTCATTTACTTTGCGTTTTCCTTCTAAAAATTTGTGATTTTGATAGATTAATGACATGTGTAGTAATTACCTTTTTAATGAACTAGATCTGAACTCGACGGGGGAAAATAAATTCGCTCTTATTTGATTATATTCTAAATCATGAAGAGAAAATTATTTAAAATAAATTTAATTTAAGGAGTAATGAAACAAATTAAAAATTTATTGACTCCGTTTGAGATAACAATAAAAGCATTTTGTACTGTGTTCGCGCCAATTTATCCGTTACCCCCGAACATTTTCTCAATTACTCACTTGTTGCGATTTATTCACTGACTTTCAAAAGTTAAGCACGCGACGGTAAAATAAATAAAAATAAAGATATGTTTGACACAGAATTGCACTCAAAAACAGCAAATGTGTTTATGTGCATCAATGAAAACAAGAATTACGGGAAAAGAAATAAAATAAATAAATAAAAGTATTCATAAATTATATTATAACGTCCCGGTCGAGTCAATAAAAAAAGTTTCATGCTAATAAATAAATGAAATAAAACTTACATTAATAAGGTAAGGAATCATCCTCAATCTTCACGGAAACATTACAGCGATTGTTCAAGCTTTCAAAGAGGTGATCAACCATGACATGAGCTTATTCCTCCATTAAAGCAGTTTTCAACTCTAAAACTGCCTGAAGGAACAAAAGGTACACACAGCAATGGGATTACGGTGTGGAAATACGAAAAATAACTATCCAGGTATTCATTGAAAAAATGTTGGCTATGTAAACAGACTTTATCATCCATAAAGGGAAAATCAGGATCAGTTGCTGCATAGTCTCACAATGAGGTCTTGAACTTCATCTTGATACCGCGCTGCCTTTAAAGAAAAACATCTCTGTGGGAGCATGCTCCATTAAAATTCCAGATTATACCGCAATGCTGCCACTTCTGAATGTGTGGTTTAGGTCAAATTGCGTATCCTTTGCACTCTACAGACCGTTACACACTTATTTCACGGTAAAATTGGACATCCATGAAAAGGACGTTGCACAAATCCGAATCGATCCAATTGAAATTTATCACGTCAATTGAACATTGTTTCTCTAAACTGGGCGGTTAGTGAAACACAATCACATAGTTTTCAGATATATAGTCCCATTATGTAGTCTTAGTTGTACAGCACTGACTGATAGTCTTAGTGATGATGGTCGCCTGTCGATTACTATAGCAATGTACCAATCATCAGAGGAAACGTTAATCCTTGGACGAATGGACACAGATCTCTCCAACAACTTTTTACTAATTTGGAATGGTTTCAATAATCAAAAAATTACTTTAATGTTCAAAACCAAAGAAAAAAGTCACACTTCTGACTACTTTGATGTCAGCGCTCGCTACCTGCCATTCGTCTTCGTTTAGCCATGAAATACAAATAACATTTAAAACAACCACGGTAATAATACATATTTACATGGATTTCTTCCTATTTTTCATCATATCCGTTATTTTTAACAACCAATTCGCACATGTTCAGAAAGTCAATTGTGATTTGCTGATATACTGTATTTACATACTGACAAGACACTCCAAATTCAAATACGCTTTCGAAAATTGAAATTTTGTCAATCAATAACAACCAGATCCAACAATTCCATTCAGATAATTGATACCGAGTTCGTAATTAAGTTAACGAACGCTGGAAGTTAACTAATGCAAACTCTTCTAGTCCTTTAGTATATCAATGACACGATAATAATCCAAGATTAAAACTCATTTACAAGAAAATCTTGTTCTCGCATATATTTCTACATCAAATGAAACTGTATTTTACTCGCGGGACATGCACACAATTATTCTTTAAAAAAATTCAGTTACTTTAAACGGAAAATTAAAAACAAAAATGGAACACACAGGATATTAATTAACTATTCATTAAAAGAGTAGATTGGGTTCAAATCGATTGATTTCAACACTTATACAAACTTCTAGGGTAAATATTTTAAGTTATGCACCTCATTTAAAACACCAATTAATTTGGAAGCACGTTAAAATTTTGTAATAATATAACATCAATAAAAAATAATCTAAATAATATATGTCAGGTATTGAAGAATAAGCTTTTGATACAAAAAATATATACAGTGGGCCACAAGTGTTCATACACTTGCATTTTCTTATGGGTTCTAATATATTGTAACTATTTTTTAGATATTTTGCAACTTATTTTTCGGAAAAACTGTTTTTTAAAATAGTATAACCATTTTTTGGTTAACCACTATCTGCCACATAAAGCCATACACTTAACAAATTCAACTAAGTTTTAAATATTGTATTTTTTTAATTTTTAGAACTTGGGATATCTTTTATCACAACAGTAAGCCGGGTTTTTTCGTTTGGGGTTTCGCATCGATTTCCATTCTTTCAGTGCATTGTTGTTCCATTTTGTGTTTATTTGTCACGTTTCTTTTTTTATCAGAATTCTCAAATATGGGTTTACTTTCCAGTGATTGGGGGGTGTTTCATATTTTGGGACAGTTAAGCCCAGCGGCGCCTGAGAGCACCTTGGCGTCATTACCCGTTAAAAATTAGAAGTTTCTATATCCATTAGGGAAATTTAAATTTCTTTTAAAATAATTAAATAGGGCTCGATTCAAAATACCATGAAAAAAAAATTACCTCATTCTGAGCCAATTTACACCCCCACGCCAGAACACCTTCACTTACATGCTGAAGCATGGAAATGAAGGAGTTCTTGTTCCACATAAATTCATGGGATTAAACTCCTTATTTTTTAATTTACAAGCTATTATAGGCCTATAGGAATCAAAAATGTTGAATTGTCTCCCATCATAATCAATTTTCTGTCAATTTTGAATTTTCTGAAACCTAATTCAAGAATCTAGTTGGATCAATAAAACATGGAGATAGAAGTGTTCTTGCGTGGGGGTGTAAATTGGCCACAGAATTAGGTAATTTGGTATTTTTTGTTGATATTGTGAATTATGAGTTCTATTTAAATATTTTAAAGAGAAATTTTAAATTATCCGCCCAAAATTTGGATATTGGAAACGACTTCATTTTTTAACAGGATGATGACGCCAAGCGCACTGTTCTCAATGTACACCACTGGTGTCTCTATAACTGTCCCCAAATTATGAAAACACCTCCTCAATCACTTTATTTAGCCTAGTAGAACATATTTAGTGAGATTCTGATGTAAAAAAAAAAAAAGAAAACGTGACAAATAAACACAAAATGTGAAGTAAAAACAATAATCATAGAAGAATGATGAAAATCGATGTAGAAATTACAAAAAACTGATTAAATCTATACCAAGACGCTTAAAAGCTTTGTGGACACTAAAAGATATCTACTAAGTACTAAATTAAGAAAGAAATACAATATTTAAAGCTTAGTTGAGATTTTTGTTATGTACCTAAGACTTTTTTAGCAATTTTAGTAGCTTTTGTTAATTTTTAAAAAAAAATAGTTATACTATTTTTAAAAAATTAATTATGTTATTCCATTAAGAACAAGTTGCAGATATCATAAAAAAAATTACAGTTACAATATATTAATTTTTATTAGTCGAAAACATTAAATCTTATAAGAAATTGCAAGTGTACGAACACTTTTGTGGCCCACTGTATGTACTCTCAAAATTTTAATACTTTTATCAGCAAGATTTGCATGCCATATTCTTATGCACAATACTCAGAATATTTATCACGTTTATATCAAACCTGTATCGCTTGGTTATAAATTGATAAGGATATCATCATTCAAAATATAACAAATCTCTCGTGTCAAGAATAGTGTCTGTCAATTCAAATGACACTGATTCTAAAAAAAAATGCATGTTTATCAGAAGTAATGTGCAATTTTTATTATTCAAAATGGCATAAATTTCGCCATAGAAAGAAAAAGGTGTTCATTAGAGAAATTTTAAACACAAAAAATCTTAATTCTTTTTTAAGAAAAGTACTGACACATTCTCAGGATGGAGTGTGATTCATTTGAACACTGATCCTCATTTAGCATTTTTCAAACATGCTGTACAATTTTGCCTCCTTTGTGTATCTTAGCTATTTCTAGTTCCTATTGAATTCAGAAAAATTTTGATCAATTGTTAATTAATATCACACTTTGAAGAAACCCGAGAATTATCCATTAGTTCCAAGAAGGTGACTCCTTTGAACAACAAGTCTGCTGTTTATAAATTCCAGATTTTTTTTGTTTTTTTTGTACGATTCAAGGAAAAGAAATATGTAATATACTCAACATCTGCATTAACTAGTCTTGCACATTTTCAATCATTCTGTATGAGAGTATATTATCAATAAATGAAATGTTTGGACTCCACTGCACTAGAAAGATACATATCAACAGAGATTTTGATGCAATATCACTTTGATTTTGATATCCCTCAACCTTTGTAAAAAATATTCAACATGTTCTGTCACTCAGCATTATACAGTTCTCACTGTAACTAGTAATTGGGTTTTTTATACACATTCTGTTGTTAAAAATGAGTTTCCATTTCTACAGTTGATAGATGATGTTTCAGAAATATTAGTTAGAAAACCACCACATACCAGGGGTTTTCAAGCTTTTTTTCCCTTCTTATATAGGTCGGAGAATTCAGATTTCACAGAACCCTAAGAACGGAATTTATTAATTATATACACAAATTTGTGTCAGAGGTATATAATGCTACTTCTTCTCTTCTGAGATGATTCCATCTCCTTTGAAAGTCCTTTGTGCATCCTTAGGGATACAAGTGTATCACAGATCAAGAACTATTATTTTGTAAAATGCTTCCTATACAATATCATGTAATCTCCAAAAAAAAAAAACTATTGAAAATTATGTTTATTTTAACAAACAAAGTTTACACATTTAAAACATTAAGAAATATAAATTTTAAAAATACACAATGAAGTTATAAGGAAATAAAGTATAAACAACAATACAAATAAATATTTTATTTAACAGACAATTTTTCAGACAAACAAAACTTAATACAATTGATGAAACATCGACAACAATGTTTTCTTCAGCAGAGAGGATATATATTTGTATTAACAAATTTACTAAGTATAATGCAGATTTTTTTTTTCCTAATGCAAATAACCAACTAGTTAAAAATTATTCATGCTGGTTTTTGTTAATTGTTTTACACACAGAACAGTAGTATTTAATAAATATATTTACTGAGATAAATCAGGGATATGATGTCTTAAAATTTATTTAAAAAATCCCATTAAATACTATAAAATGGGTATGAATAATTGAACTAATAAATTGTGGTTCAAAACCATTTTTAATATCTCAGTTTTTTTAAACCATTAAAATGTAAATGATAGACAAATTAATTAAAATTACAATCAAAAAATGCATGCCAATATACTATAAAATCTAATAAATACTCAAAAGTTTCTAGAGCACTACATAAAGAATAAATATGATTCTGCAAAGCTAATTTTTGAATGCTAAACTTCTAACATTTGCATAAGCATTAAGTTTTAAAGTACCTTCTTTTAGAACTTCAGAATCATTTTCACTTACTTTTGGCAATTTCAATCAAAGATATGTTAAAAAATTCAACAAAAATTTTCTTTTTCATTCCCATTTTAAAAACAAATATTTTCTAGGTTATTAAAATAAAACTAATTTTTCAATAAATTTCACAGATTTTTCTTTACAACATTTCATTTTAAAAAAATGGCCCCTTATACATAATTTTTTACTAAAAAGTATTTTTTGAAGTTTTATACTGATTTGTATTTAAAATTTAACAGTGTAAAATTATTGCAAAAATATACAACACTCAAAACAGTAGTAAAACACATGTCTTTAAATTTTTAATGTTAAATAAAATTATTGATGAAATTTTTTTATATTTTTCAACAAAAAAAATTATTCTGGATTACAATTAAATGTTACAATTTAATAAAAATAAGTAAAAGTTGATAAATGATTTTAAAAAGAAAATGTGTAAAAATGGAAGTATGACATTATATCAAAATATCAGTGTTTACGTAAAAAAACTTCAGAGATAAATTCTTGAATTTCTTCAATAATGATGCATTTCTTTTCATTGTATATTGTGCCACATAGAATATGAATCTTAAAGTATTGTTTTTTCATAACAAAACTTTCATTGAATTTTCAATGATTACTTTATACGAATAAATAAAATTATCATGTGCTATCATAAGCTTATTTTATTACCATTTAAAATGTCAAAATTGGAGATTTAACTTATATTGTTTCACTCTCATAATGTATTTATACAAACAATAAAAATAATGAAGAAATGACTAACATTAATCTTGTGCTAAAATTTTGCAAGCTTGATCTTTTTTTTTTAAATAATACCCGAGTTCTCTAAAAAAAAATTAAAAATACCTTTTTCTTTTAGTTTTTTAAAATTATTAGCATTTTAATAACTGTTTCTGGAATTAATAAATGTGACTGAACATTCAAAAGCTTTAAAAATGTAGTGCACTTTATAAGAATAAATGCATCAGATGTTATGATACAAGATTATACCTTTTGCATAAGATAATATAAATATATACTATTTGAATAAGAAAGAAATTGAAATTTTTCATCCAGAATCCAAATAAGAATATTACAAAATCAATAGTTATAGGGAAGGATTACAGTTCTGTTGTAAACAAATTATGGAAATATATATAACTCTGAGCACAATGATTTTTAATAACATTTCACAAATATCTACATGACTTTTATAGATTATTAAGGATTTTGTGATTTTATCCATGGCTATACTAAAAATAAATAAAAGAGAATAAAAGTTAATAAGGCTAGTTAACTAGTAACTACGAATAAATATAGCAAATTTTTATAAAAAAATGAAAAAAAGAAGATATGTATTCTTTTATTTACAATAATTCAACAATGTAATGAGCATTGAAGTACATTATGATTTTAATTCAATATGAATCATCAAAGCATGATCAATGTACTAAAAAATGTTTGAGTGCATGAAAAATACAAATACACTTACTGTTGAAAATCATGGCAGCTACAGCAAAATCCTATGATAGAGAAGTAGGTTCCAGAGTAGAACATGGTGAAGAATCAATCAATAACAAAGTAGGCGTAGACACTAAACTTGGAAGCAATGGAAAACTATTTGGCTGGGATGGAAGGGATTGAGTCTCTGATATAGGAGGTACCAGCAATGGAGTCATGTGAAGTGCTGTCAATGCAGCTCCTGCTATGGAGGTGGTGGCAAAGGAGCTACAGCTATAGAAGATTCTAAGGGAGCCTCTGCTGTAAGGAGTGGAGGCAATGAATCCTCTGTTAAAACAGATGGTTGTAAAGGAGCCCCTGCTATAAAAGGAGGCAATGCATCACATGTAAGAAGAGGCGGTGGCAACCCAGTACCAGCTATTCGAGGCAGTGGCAATGAAACCCCTGCAATAGGAGTTGGCAAAGGATGGTCTATTACAGGTGATGGTACCTCTGGTATAGGAGGTAGTGGTAATGGAGCTTCTGGTACAAGAGATGGTGGTAATGGAACCTCTGGTACAGGAGGTGGTGGTAATGGAACCTCTGGTACAGGAAGTGGTGGCAATGAATTCTTTGGTATGGGAGGTAGTGGCAATAGAGTCTCTGGTATGGGAGGTGGTGGCAAGAGAGTCTCTGGTATGGGAGGTGGTGGCAATAGAGTCTCTGGTATGGGAGGTGGTGGCAATAGAGTCTCTGGTATGGGAGGTGGTGGCAATAGAGTCTCTGGTGTGGGAGGTGGTGGCAATAGAATCTCTGGTATGGGAGGTGGTGGCAATAGAGTCTCTGGTGTGGGGGGTGGTGGCAATAGAATCCTGGTATGGGAGGTGGTGGCACAGAGTCCTGGTATGGGAGGTGGTGGCAAGGGAGTCTCTGGTATGGGAGGTGGTGGCAAGGGAGTCTCTGGTATGGAAGGTGGTGGCCAGGAAGCCTCTGGTATGGAAGGTGGTGTCAAGGGAGCCTCTGGTATGGGAGGTGGTGTCAAGGGAGCCTCTGGTATGGGAGGTGGTGTCAAGGGAGCCTCTGGTATAGGGGGGTGGTGTCAAGGAGCCTCCCGGTATAGGAGGTGGTGGTCTGTCAAGGGGGAGCCTCTGGTATGGGAGGGTGTCAAGGGAGCCTCT
Source organism: Trichonephila inaurata madagascariensis (assembly GCA_019973955.1). Taxonomy (NCBI): domain Eukaryota; kingdom Metazoa; phylum Arthropoda; class Arachnida; order Araneae; family Nephilidae; genus Trichonephila; species Trichonephila inaurata. The sequence continues at coordinate 179,512 of BMAV01002892.1, forward strand.
GGTATGGGAGGCGGTGGCAGGGGAGCCTCTGGTATGGAAGGTGGTGGCAAGGGAGCCTCTGGTATGGAAGGTGGTGGCAAGGGAGCCTCTGGTATGGGAGGTTGTGGCAAGGGAGACTCTGGTATGGGAGGTTGTGGCAAGAGAGAATCTGGTATAGGAGGTGGTAGCAATGGAGACTCTGGTATAGGAGGTGGTAGCAATGGAGACTCTGGTATAGGAGGTGGTAGCAATGGAGACTCTGGTATAGGAGGTGGTAGCAATGGAGACTTTGGTGTGGAGGTGGTAGCAATGGAGACTTTGGTGTAGGAGGTGGTAGCAATGGAGTCTTTGGTGTAGGAGGTGTAGGCAATAGAACTTTTGGTGTAGGAGGTGTAGGCAATAGAACTTTTGGTGTAGGAGGTGTAGGCAATAGAACTTTTGGTGTAGGAGGTGGTGGCAGTTCATCCTCTGCTTTATGTGGTGACAATGGAGACCCTGTTATAGAAGGTGAAGGCAGTGGAGCCTCAGATGTAGCAGGATGCGGCAGTGGAGCCTCAGATGTAGCAGGATGCGGCAGTGGAGCCTCAGATGTAGCAGGATGTGGCAATGGAGCCTCAGATGTAGCAGGATGTGGCAATGGAGCCTCTGTTGTAGAAGATGTTGATAATGGTACTGGGGTACGAGTTTCCTTTATTGGAGATCGAGGTAATCGAGCATTTGATGACTGAACTCCTGTTGTAGGATGCCTCGTTAAAGGTGATCTTGATCTAAAAGATTGTGACCCTCTTTTACGTGGAGAAATCAGACGTAGTGATCTAGAAGATATGATGGGAAGCATTTGAATACTATATGGATGATATAATGACACACCATAAACAGGTTGTTGATGGAATGTTAAGTTAGATTGATAAGGAGAATTCCAAACAATATTACTTTGTCCTGGCTGTGTCACATTAGCAAGAGATTGTTTAGTTGATGATATAACATTGCTTGAGTTTGGCCATCCCAAAAATGAAGGTTGTTGAAGTAAGCTTGATTTAGAACTTTGAGAAACATTCATTGTTGAAGGAATGCAACCAGAACTTGAAGAGCCCATTGACTGAACATAAGATTCAAGGTTTTGAGCAATAGTGCTCATACCTTGATAACTATCTGCATTTTCAATTTCTGTATTAGATAATTGCATATAATCAGAACTTTGAAAAGTCATTCCTTTCTTAGCTGAAAAATTTAAGTTACATGCTGTGTTAGACATTTGTAATTTGGTTTCATCTTTCAAAGGATACGTATTGGCAATTCTCACATCCATTTTGAGAGGGCTACAAATATTTTTATCATCTGATAAATTTTTTTCTTTTATTAAATCTAAAATCTTGATAAGTTCTTGAGAAGATCTGCAATGAAGTGTGCTCATCAAATTCTGGAAAAGAAAGCAAGAGGGAAAGAAACATTAACAATTCTAAAAGTATTAACAGAATAAAATAAACCACAAAATTTTACAATACAACAACAAAACAAATTTAACAAAAAAGGAATGAAAATTTTTTGATAATACACAGTAAAAAAAAAAGTTTGTTTCAAAATATCAAGTTTAACTTTTGTTGTCATTTAAAAATTGTTTCAGAAATTAGATGTTTGAGCATTAATGAGACTTCATGATAAATAATATTTATTGTCACATATACCAAAGCAACATACCAACAAAAACAAGTTGTTTTTTTTAAAATTTAACTGAAAAACAAAACAGGCCCTGAATATGTATGTGAGATATCATGATTAATATGAAGCAGTAACTTCACAAACCAATTACTGACAATGATGTCATTTACAAATCAATTAGAGACAATGATGTCATTGGTAATACAAAACCTTTATAATACTCAACCTTTTTTTTTTGCAGAGGTACAATTTTAAAATTTGGCAGCATACTAACAATAAAATAGGTTTAAAAGACTTTTACTTATCAGTAAATACATTATATGAAATAGTTTATGATAATAATTTTCAGAATTAAATAAAATAATAAGTACGGCAAGACAACAAAATATTTATCGAGTATTTAATTACAAATTAATCATAAGAATACATTAATCATAATCATAAGAATGGGAAATTCGAGTTTGATTTTTGGTAATTTCGTTTATATTTGGTTGTAAAAATGATAATCCCATCTTCATTTCATTGTCTACATTTAAAAGACTCTATCATTTTTTTTATTTTTGTATTTGTTAATGCTGAAAATCCAAATTCACACAAATATAATGTTGAAAACTGTAACAATATTTTTAAAGCTTTTTTTAGCTATTATTTGATAATTACCTCTAATTTTAATCCTAAATTAATTCCTTGACTCTTCCAAATGTTTTGAAATTAAATCTTGGTAATAATAGTTTGAAATCAGTTTTTCCTCTTTATCCAAAGTTAATTCATATACAGATGTATCCGTTATCGCAAATGTAAAATTTTGAACCCAATTAAATTTTTTTATATTCATCTATCCACGAAATGATGATTTAAATATACCACCAATGCCCTTAGTTTGTGTCTATAGAACTGCTGAATGATTCGGTTTCAGATTTTACTTTTTTACAGAGTGTAATTAATAATTTTTAAAAGTTTGGCAGCACACAAAAGTGCTAAGGCACAGTGGTTGAGAATCACTGATGTAAATGTGATATAGATTAATACATTAACATTAAGAAAATAATTTAGACAATTCTTCCATTAGCTTTTAGCATCCCTAATACATAATTTTTTCTAGAAAATCAAAATTATGAGCATTAATTACAAAGAATTTATTAAATATCCGTTGTGTACTTTCTATAAAATTTTATAAAGTCTAAATAAATTATACAATTCTTTCTATAAAATCCCTTTCTTTCTATAAATACAACATATGTAATATTTTGAGTTGAATGACATAAATATTTGTTTCTCTTGGCTTCTTGAATTTAATTGATTGATTAAATATTAACATCACACTGTTCAACTACATGAGGGCTTTTGGCGACGGACCACGTAATTTTGAACCACAGTCAAGTGACATGGACGACACTCGAGCTGGCAAGCCCCTATCCTAACTACCACATCACACCAACGGGAGGACGTTTCTGCTCTAGACAGATTTAACGTGCATCGCTGCCCTGCACGGCGGGTCTTTAGTGGTACTGGTCTCGAACTCATGACATGCCTGTCATGATCTGATACTTTGACCACTAGGCTACCGCAGCCCCAAAAGCAGCTGAGAAGAAAGATTAGATGAGAGGTTTACTAGGGATAAATAACATTGTGCAACTGATTGAGAAGAAGGAAATTTAAATTTAGCATTTGTTAATTTGCATTTTGTTTCATATTTCTTCCACTTTTAATTATTTATGTTACGATTTCCTCAAATATAGGCTTACTTTTGAAATTATTTCTTTAGAAAATTATTTCTTTTAGAATGAATCGATCCATTCCAGTTGAGTTCTCTACCGAAAGAAATGTCTTCTGGCATTCCTCCTGTCTTCCCAGAATTCCTCTATGAGTGAGTGAATATTAGCCTTGCTCTTCAGCTACCACGAGGGGGTTTGGGATGGACCATGCAATTTGAACCATGGTCAGCGTAGGGACGACACCTGAGCTGGCACCCCCTCTCCCAACTACCACACCAATGGGAGGACGTTTGAGCTCTTGACAGATTTGCGGCATCGGGCCCCACACGGCGGGGCTTTAGTGGTACTGGGCTCCTTCGTGAAGAGCCAAACAATTTACCTATACCACTCAGCTATCATCACTTCTTGAATTTAAATATTTATCTTTAGCAAATGACAATTATAATAATTAGTTGCCAGGAAGTAACAGTTTTATTATTCAATGTATAATTTAAATTCTAACCTTTCAGAATGTCATGCAAAATTTATAAATATTCTTATTTTTAAATCTGGTGGGGGAGGGATCTATAATTAAAAACAAACCTTTAGTCAAAAGAAAAAGTACCAAGAATACATTTCTACAGATAGTGAATTTTTAACACATCCACTGCCAACAAAGGGCTGGTATGCAGAATAGTGCCACTTCATATTGTTATGAATTTTGTGTAAAATAGTGTAAATAATTTGTATTTGGATGTGCAATGCATTTATATTACTCTATGTTATATTTATTTTATGTTAAAATTGTAATATTTTTGAAGCAATGCCATTTACGTATTGAAACAAGGGGAACTTTTTGGAGCCAAGTTGGCATCATTTTTGGCAAACAAATTAGCGGCCATTTTTAGCGAGTTCAGGACCCTATGAATTCTTCTAGAAATTAGTGGAGAAATCCTCTAATTTCAAGATATATGACACAAGTGGATATTTCTCGAAAAATCCCCAAGGCCTAATAAATACGGGGACAGTTGCCGGAACTGAGTTAGTATGGTTTTGGCCAGTGAATAGTTATTCTTTTTTTGACTAGGGATTGAGTTATCTTGTTTTGAGTAGTGATTAGTCAATATCGTTTTGACTGGTGATTAGTAGTCTTGCCTTGACCATGAAGAAATGATTAGCTCAGCTGTTGGGTAGGATGAGCAGTGCTCGTGAATAATCTTTCACATACTTGTATTTTAGACACGGATAGTTGTATTTGAGCACTTTAGAAGGTGTGGAGACCTTCTGATATTTATTCTGCGAATTTTGTGCTGCTAAATCTTGTATTTCAGGGATTGTTTTCTCAACAATAAATTTCCATAGCTCCTAAAGAACTGTCTTGTGATTTGCATAAAATCCTTAACCCTGATCATCATAATTGTATGTTTGTAGCATTCTGCTATGTTGCTTGATTATTGTAAATTATGTGCTATATTCGTAGTGAGGTTCACAGGATGTAAATATCATTTTCACTAGAAATGAACATGCTAAAAAAGAAAACGCATACACTTATTGATCAAAGAGAAATTTTGCTGTAGTTAGATCTTTTAAAATGTTAACAAGTATATTTTAATATTATTGAACTAAAATTTTGAAATTTCCCAAAAATGTATAGAAATTTTATTAAAATTAATTTTTTTCAGAGAAAATTTAAGCAACATAGATATTAATAGAACAATTATACATAAATTCAGTAGTTTCAACAATGCCTTCTTTTCTTTTGATCGCAGTTTAGCATTTTATAAAGTAGACTACTACATGAATAACAGAATATGAAGCAAAAGGAAATAAGCACAACATGTTACACAAATTTTTAAAAATTCCCAAAATTTGAAACTTAAATGAAATTTTACAACAAGCTGTGTATTTCAACATTTTTATGAGTGTATATATGAATTTTAATATCTTTTGAGATGAATAACAAAATGCAATAAATTATATACAAAAAAAAATGAAAATGCATGAAACTTCGTTTTTACATTGTTTCTGAAATACCTCAAAGCAAGAAAATTTGTTCAAACCACATTTAATCAAACAATAATAACCAATTCAATTTTCATCTAAGATATATGATTAGGGAAGCCCAATGGCTGAGTGGTTGTATATCGCCCTTCCTCGCCACAGGCCCGGGGTTCAAATCCAGGGCTAGGCAAGGTCGACTCAACCATTCATCCCTTCATTGGGTTGATAAATGAGTACCAAGCTTGCTTGGGAAAAAAACAGGGGGGGTTTCCGCCCGACTGACCCTTGACCAAACAATTCACAGACCTCAACCTGATCACATTAACCGGATAGGCAGTAGGCCTAGGGTCTCATGGGGTTGGGGCCAGAGTTATATAATGATTAGGAGGTAATTGTATATTAAGGCTAAAAAGATACATGCAACTTCATTGAAGAAACAAAATGACTACGCTCATTTTTTAACAGTATAGAATATATATAATTGTACTATGGATTTTACTATCCTTTAAGAAACTTTACACACAATACTCAACACATAACACTTAAGAGGATATTTAAAATTAATCCTTCTATTTTGCCTAAGTAACTGGAATTGGTTGCCTCTTTAACACTTGAATTTCCTGGATTTAAATTTTCCTTAAACATCTACTGATGTTGTTTCGACACAGCGATAAAAAATATATAAAAATTGAAATAACTAAATAATTGCAGGACTACTGTTCAGTAGGTCTTTCAGTTTTAAGACGTTTTAATATTTCATGTAATTATCACATATTATGGCCCTTTATATCATAAAAAGCTGTAACAAAACAAATTACTTAATCTTGTAATATAAAATAAAACAATAAAATTCATAAATATTAGTATAAAAAGCAAAATCATAATGTTTGAAAGAATACAAGTTTTTTAATCATTATTTATTGTTTTTATAAATATTAATTTATATATACCTTATTTGCAACAAATACAGTGATATTCAATTTTCCCTTGAAATTTTACACACACCATTTTGGAGCAAGAAACACATTTTTTTAGTTGCATTTTCATTAAACTCTGATTTCACATTTTTTGCCTTTTAGTGAATTTGTAATCACTTTAAATTCAGTATTTACCTGATTATTCAAATTTCTTGCACTTACGTAATTTAAATGTAATTCATTAGCTAAGTTTTGTGTATAGTCTTTTCTTGAAAATAGATTTACCCAATACCAAGTGATAAATAATCCAAGATTCAAAATATTGTAAAATTTAAGTACAGGTCATCTTCTTGATCCAGCTTTAATGGAATATTTGCTTGTCAATTGATCTATAATATCTACACCACATTTTTGGTTTCATTGTAGAAACTGACAGTTTCTGGTCTTTTCTTTCTGTGTTGTCCATTGCAATTCTTGAATGAAGTGTACTTATCACAACAACATTTTTTTACCTCTTTCCTTGATACACAGTAAGAGTGGTACCGGCATTAGGATATTGATAAATTTTAGTGGAGCACAGATCTTTTTTGATTTTCATGCAATCTGGAACTTCTCTTCTTGCTTTATTCATTATTCCAATGAGACTGGTAATCCACTTTATTAGTTCTTCTGCCATCTTTAAAAACGTGAAAATTTATTCACTGTAACGTTGTATCCTTTGTTCTTAAATGGTTCCATAAGTTACAAAATGACACACTCTGCTAATCTTTGTCCTTCAGGTCTCAAACAATTTTCTCCTAAATATGGGAATGCATTCAATACATAATCACACATCAAACTGGCAGCAATCCAAAATTTCTACCCATATTTATCAGGTTTGGATGCAATGAATGGTGTGAAAGGACAATGGGTTTTACTTGAATATAACTGTTTGATCGTTATGCTTTCTCTAGACTTGTAGTTCTTCATACAATTTCCATTAAATTTGTCCCAAACTTCTGAAACCATGGAAAATTTTTCAGTTTGAAGTCTTTGAGAATGTGTGGATTTAAAATCAAACCTTAAAAAACAAAGAATTTCTCGAAACCTGTTTCAACACAGTTTCTTTGCTAAAGTTTAGCTCCCCAGAATCATACCACAGGAATTGTGGTTCAAGGTTTCTAGCACCATTTACGCAGGAGCATTAAAAGAAAAGCCAAAAGCTCATCTATATTCAGACTGGGGATATCATTAAAACCTTTTTTTTCAACTTCAGTGCATTTTCTTATATGCTCTAATAAGTTGCTGTCAATGAAAAGAAAAGCCATGAAAACAAATTCATTGACATTATGTAATGCAAAGCTTGTAGGACCACTGCTTAGTCATAAAACACACATTTCAAGTCACAAATCTACCAGGAACATTACCATTATGTGGTATCCATTCTGTCCCTCCTAACATGTTACAGGATTTTTCTAAAAAATTATAATTTCATCTGCACTTTTTTAGATTCTTTAGTCACTTTCTTAATCTTATGTCTTCATGGGAAACTAAATTAGAACAAGACAGCCCAACAAACACCACCATCAAAAATTTTCCAAAAAACTCTTGCAAAAAATTAGAATTTCTGGGATAAATAGAGGTTCCCAAACTTTTTCTCATAGACCCCCCCATGTTTTTTTTTTGGGGTGACCTCTTATCTAATATTGAATTTTTGCAAATTTATCAACTTAAATGTCTTTTTGACAGCTGGTATAAAGTGACTTACTTTAAAGGATTTATATTTCTAACTGTAGTGAAGTATGGCGTTTAAAATTTAAGAAACACATGTTAGTTAATTTAAAATTTAATTAATACATAAAATAACTAACCAAAAATTAAATTTTCAAAATTTAGCATCAATCTCATTAGGTTTAAACGTAAATTTCCTTGGTTAGTAGTGTCCAGTCTTTTTTCTTCTTTTTTTATTTTTGAGATTGCCAACCACGTTAAAACCCCTTTCCACTAGGAAGTGATTAAAAACTTTCTCAAAATACCCCATAATTGAGGATAAATAACAGGTTTGTCTTTTTCAAGCCAAAATTGCTGACATCCATTTTCAAACTTCACTTTAAGATCTCCGTCACTGCCTATTCCTTCAGCCTAATTCTGGCAAGAAATGCTGAAATAATGATCCTTGTTTCAATAAAAGTTATTCTGCCTTCTTGTAATTGCCAATTAACCTTATTAAACATAGTACATAAACCTATTAAAAAGGTAAAATCTGGTTTCCATTTGATTTAGTTTTCTTTTAAAATTAATGTCATGATCTGGTTTAATGTGAGCCACTATTGTAGAACCCCATTTACACTTCATGGACCCCCAAATTATGTTTTCACTGACATGGACTCCTTACAGGTTGTCATTGACCCCTGGGGGTCGATATGGACCACTTGGGAATCACTGGCTTATACCTTTTTGGCAAGCAATTATTTCAGGGTGTCTGCCCTTCATAAGGTTCGAATATTGAATGAAATTTTTTTATGAGCAGATAAGCACATGCTATGAAACAAAACATTTATACACAACAATTTTAGTATAAAATTAATTCATTTCTGCCGTGAACCTAATAACACTGCATTGAAGGTCAAATAAATTTGCGATAGTACTTTAGAAAGTTTATTTTACTAATGGTATCTATTTAGTGAACTATCTTTTAATGAATGACAGCTATTTATAATGATAAATTGCCTTGGTGTCAAAAAGACACGAGCAGATATTCTAGGTATATTTAGTTGTAAAATCTCTCTTAATTAACCTAGAATCACAAAATTTTTCTCTGTGATCACCAAGGTAAATAATTAAAAGTCACAAAAAAAATTTCCAATTTCCTGCAAAAATGCAGAAAGGAGAACAGGCTCGAGAGTCCAATCGACACTGATGGGTGTTCTAGTGTTAAACAAAGTTATTATGGGGATCTAATCTGATTTACATTATCCACTCATCATAAATTTGTGAATGAATGTAGATAATCATAAACATTAGGAATTTAACAATGAAATTTTGTATCACAGTTTTTCAATCATAGAATAGAATTGAAGATACAAACACATTTTATCTTAAGTAAGAAGTCGTGTTTTTGCAATTTCTTTTTATTTCTCTCTCTCTATATATATACATACATTAAGTTTGAATTACAATTCATTAGTCTCATTAAAAAACTCATTAGTCTTATAAAAAAAATTACCAATACTATTTTTTTATTCCATGAAAAAAAAATTGCCCTAAATACAAAATTTGATTTTCCTAAAATGAAAATTTTAATTATCTCATGTAACTCATGTATCTACAAATATTAAATTTGAAAGAGAGGAGATTAACCTTTTTTTCAAACATACCTCTACATCAACATTAACACAATCCTTTAATTTATAACGTAGAAGCAGCTTCATTAACACATTCACTGCAAGCAGAACAATATTTGCTTCATCATCAGAAGAAATATCACACTTAGACTGTAAAAAAATAAAGAGCATCATAACACATTAAATCCAATAAATGAAAAATTTACACATAAACATCAGTAACACACTGTACGTAATAATGAATTTATAACTGAATTGTTTTTGTGTGAACTCTTTCTCCCTCTTATAATTATACTTCTAGGCAGTTAATTATATTTTTTTACAAAATAAATTCAATTGCTAAATAATTACAATTATATGTCTGATAGTTTAATAAATAATAGCACTTTTGTATACATAATCTTAACTTATTTATATGTGTATACAAGAAATACCATTAAATAATACCTTTCTATTAAAAGTAATAAATAAAAAATTGAAATGAAATTATTTCTTTAATACCTTAAAATGCAAATGTCTAATTAATAATTTATATCATAAATACTCAAAGGATTTATTAATAAGTAAAAATATGAGAGGAAAAATAGTAATAGTACTTTCTTTTAATTAAAAAAAATTATACTACTTTAATGAAATTGTAACATTTACAGACAAAAATTGAAACAACTAAAATTTTAACCAATACAAATTATTTTTTAGGTAAACATTTACTTAACAAATAGTAAGGTATTATAGAAAAAAAATTAATATTTAGCACCAATTTTATTTTTAAAATAAATATATTCCAATTTTAATAGATTATAGTTCAAAGTAGAGTTGATATTTGCTTTAATTATACTTTACATTTTGAAGTTTAATAATAATATGATTACATTGGATATAATCAGTATAATGATTTCTAACTAAGTCTACATCCAAAGAGAAGGTAAAAATTAAAATCTTTAAAAGGATGTGTAGTTAGTAATTTCCAATTGCGTAGATAATGATACAAATAGAAAATGTCTTGGTCAAATTTTATAACCCCTTATACAGAACACAGCTCTTTTTAATTGGAGTTCATTCAAGTTTTGCAGGCGTTCACAAGAAAAAGAAATCTTATCTTAGGCACAAATAATACAAACAAGGGGGTTTGTGATAAAACACCATTAATACAACAATTAAATAAAAAAATAGTGTAACATCTAACAAAAGTCTAGAAATTCATACTTAGGAGATACTCATTTTCTGTATTATCTTCAGTTAATGGAAAAATGAAAGGGGAGACTTTTTCACAGAAAATTTTTGAAGTAGAAATATTAAAATGTAAGCCATTATTTATGTATCAATTTACCTTGTGTAATGTGGCTCCTAGTCATGCAAAACAGATGTTAGCAAAAAATCAATATCAATTTGATAGAATAAAAAATTATCTTTGTCTAATTTTCCCAAAATTTGAATCAAAAGTCAACATGCTAATATTAGAAGGATTTTATTATTAGGGCCAAATTATTTAAGAAATAAATTTGTGCATAATGTTTGAATAGTATATTTAATTTTATAATTATTTCTGTAAATAGAAGCACATTTCAGTTTCATCAATTAAAATTGTCAAATGTTTAATTATCAGATTTTAGTATCCTTAAACAAATAAATATTTTAATTAGATATAATTCACAAGTACACATGAGGTACTTAAAATTAAGATTTGGAGAGTCTACTAGAAAAAAGAAATGTGTAAACTTTTGGTTTAAATTATATATAAATTTTATTTAAATAAAAAATGCAAAATTTATAATTATAACGCAACAGAAAAATATGTTTTTTCCACATATAATATACACTTAATGTGTATATAATTATGATGGAATACATAACACATACATCATAAATATATAATTTTTAAAAATTAATTTCATACAGAAAAAATACATAAATGTTCTTTTTTTACTTACCAGATGTTCCAGAAGAGACGAAATGAAAAATTCAGATTGACTCTTCTGTTCTGGTATGGCAGTAGAATGAAATTCAGGATCAATTGTAGTTTGTGCATTTGAATCTTTAAAAGCATTAGCATTCATATCCATACTTTCATATCTTATATGCTCTTGTTTCAATTTCTTGGGTATTTCTTCAAAAGATGAAAAGGTTCTTTTCATTGATGAATTCTCATTGAAAAATTTATAATGCTCATGAATATTAGATAATGAATACATAGATTCAGATATTTCTTCCTTAATATCAGAGGAAATTTCACATTTTGTAGAAGACTGTTCATTTAAATAACCTTGAATTGATTTTTCATCATTTGCAAGTACCTTATTTTTTTTATCTGGAGTTAACTCATTAGAATATGAAGAAATAAATGAATTCAAAGATTCCAATTTGTCTTCCAAAGACTTAGTAAAACTTGTAAGGATCTGATTTTCATTTTTGCTTTGTTTACTGCTAATAGTTTCATGGCTCTCTAAATCTGATTTGGCATTACATTCAAAACCCATATTCCTAAAGGGAGAGATAAGACAGTTAAAATTCTCTTAAATATAAATATTAATGTTTTTATCCACCTTTATTATAAAAAATTATCACAAAAAAATAGAGGAAAAAATTTAATATTTCTCCATATGAAACATGGATTTACTTTACAATTGAGACAGAAAAAAAAAAGAAAACATTTACAACTTTGATCATACAAGCAAAAAGTAAAACTTTAGAGGGAAACTCATTATTATTATCTTTAATACTTTTAGAACAATTTCAGGTCAACAAAAAATTTAAAAATATGGTAAAATTTTAAACTCTTAATGTGCACAAACAAGTTAATTCGAGCCTGCTAACTGGGCCAAACTGTGCCTACTCGAGATAACTAGTTGGGTTGTATTTTATGCTGCTGTGATTTTCACACAAGAGTATAAGCAAGTGCCATCTGCACTCATAAGACTGACTGCAACCCATGGTTGTGATTTTGTAAATTTATATAAATATTATTTAAAAAAATTATTTCATTTGCTAGACATCAGCATTTAGAACACATGTTTTGTATAAATAAAACAGAAATAAAAAAGCAAATCAATAGAAAGACTCAAAAAAATAAATAAATAAAAACTATCATAGCAATAAAAATATAAAAAAATTGTGGATAGACCAAAATCTTTTGGAATTCTACAACTAACAGAACATCATTTTCCCAATTTTGTTCCACCAACACTGAAAAAAGAATCACCCAAAAAATACTGTGCCATATGTAGTGCTGTGTACTGCATCTTGCTTCCAAATACATCACACAGAAGAAAATTTTGAATATATATATTTTTTAAAATAAGTACTACTATTACAGTGAAACATGTTTAACTTGAAAACGCTTAAGACAAAATATTGGTTAACATAAAATAATACAACAGTTCTGACATACTATGCATTTTCTTCTCTTAACATGAAAAGATTTCACTCGTAGGAGGTGAGATTTAAGAAGGGTGTGAAATAAAAGAGAGGTGGCTTCACGTTTTGTTGCAAGGAGGCCGACTTAGCTTTGATATACCCTCAGAATATTTTGACACAAACCACTTTTGTTTATCTAAACTACTTTCACCCTCCACCTCTACACACATCACACAAAAGGATCTCATTTCTCACCAGTTGGCTTTGAAATTCGGTGGCGAGTACATCATAGTGTGAATAAAAATCAGTGAGTTTGGTTTGTGTTTTACTTTTTCTGTTTTAGAATTATCTTTTTAAAAGCCAAATGGCAAAGATCTTAGGGATGAAGCAAACTTCTATTTTGCTTAAAGTGAAGATGGAGCTTCTTAAAGGGCTTTGGCTGTTAAGGGCTTCTTGGCTGTTGATCAAAAACAAAAGACAAAAACAGATTTTGTATTAAATTTCATTAAGTTCTTGTGAATGTTTTTGTTTCAGTGATTTTTATTAAACACATGCATATATACATATCTATATAAATAAAATATACTCTAATAAACTTAATTTTGTTGAATATGTGTTTTTTTCTTCAATATCCTTCAACGCGAAAAAGTATTTTCGTTCCCCTCAAATTCATGTTAAACAATTTCCATTGTATTATTATTTCTGTTGAAAAAGTAGAAGTAAATATTTTTACTTGATAAAAAATGTTTTTTCAAAACAGCAATTCAAAAAGAAAGATAATAAAAAGCGCTATAGGAGCAAGATTGCAATATTCGTCTCTTACCTGCTATGTGGATCAAAATCCAAAATTAAATTTCGATATTCTTTTTAAAAAATCTGTTTATTAAGGGGTTAATCAAGTCTTCAAGTTCAATATTATTTGCAAACTAATTTACTCATTTAGAAATCAAAAATCAAATTCAAGTTTTTTTAAAATGCTTTCTACAAATTTATTTCAGTGAATAATAAACATGAAATAAATGGAAAAAAAAATACAGAAGAATCCAAAAGGTTCACAGCTGAAATCAAAATTACAAATTATGCTTATTGACATCTTTAAACCTGTTGCATCCAAAGAGGTAATGTTTTTTTAAAAAAAAAAATGTCCTTATATTATTCTTAAAATTCAAATTATGTATGTATGTATATCTATTTTTTAGCTACAAATTAAAACAAAGGTATTACTTTATTATATAATTATGGATGAAAATTTAGAATATTGACACATCATAATGGCAGCATTTCCTTTTTTCACTAAAGTTCTTCAGATTAAAATATATAATAATGAAAGTTTTAATTCAAGCTCAAATAAATTACACATTCTATACTTATACATATTTATTTCAGCTAAAACAATGATGCACCCTCAAAATTAACATGTTTCAAGTTGCAATTGAGTATTTTCTCCACTGCATAGGAAATAATTACATTGTGAATTACAATGATCATATATCTTATTAAAATGCCATTTAATAATTGAATTATTCAGTAATTTTTTTATTTATAAAAAAAAACTTTTTGATTGAAAGAAAAAAAATTCTTAGTTTTGATTTTCCATTACATTATGAAATTTGTTAATATTTTTTAAGACAAGAAAAAAATTGGAATTTATTTGGAGAGTTGAAAATGACATTCAAACAGTCATATTTGCATTACAACATAAGGAAAAGAGTTGAAATACCAATAAATGAAAAGAATAATGTACTTACTTTGAATGATGGTTCTGATATTTTTCATACAACACAAATGGATAATTATTCATACAATAGTGTATAGTATATACTGAATGAAAAAAAATAATTTTATTTTTATCGTACAGAAATACCTTGCTTAGTGCAGCTTCACACAGTGTAGATCCTGCTGCAGTACTTAGTAATTTGAGTAGTAAATTTCAATTAGTTCTCATTAGTTCATTGTATGCATTTTAGAAAGATTTTGAACCAAAATATTCTCAATAAAATAATACTGATCAAATGAATGGCACTGATCAGAAGGTCAAGCCCTATGATAAGTATACCTGTATGATAGTCACATTGCATATGCATTGGTTATTCTTACCATTTGATTCAGGGCACATGATTTGCTTTTTTAATAATTATATATAATATTCTTTGACTTACTTATAACGAATGAGAAGGAAAAAATCAGAAGACACTGTAGAACTTGGACACGATTTTGGCTTCTACTCATTAGAGGCAACTGATGTCATGAAGTGTATTCAAACAGACTTTGAGCTTCTTAATGATGAATTTCTCATCAGCAAAGAAGAATATCATTATGAAGAAATAAAGATTGAAGACAATGTTCAAACAGAAAACAAAAGAACACTTTATACTGCATAATCTTAAAGAACTATTTAATGCTAATGGAGGAGCATGTGAAATAATTAAAGAAATGATCTAAGTGAAAAATGGGCATTGAAAAAGGTGAAAATTAGAAAATGGCATTGTGTTATAGCTTGATGTACAATGAGAAAGGGAAGAAGGAAAAAAGCTAGTGCAAACTTTTTTTTGGTTGAATTTTTAGTGAAAAATGCTTTTCTTCTATGTTTTGTAAATATTAAGCAAACTAGCCATTACCCACCCACTTTGCTGGGTATTTCATGATGTTACATGAATATATACTGTTTATATATATATAAATAAATTGATATCTTCGCATTAAAAATTCATTGGTATTGAAAAATATTATAATTCTTGATTTAAAAAGGACAGAACTTCCAAACAATAATTTCTAAAATTGAAGTAGAATTATCTTTTGCTCTCTCATAATCTCTTCCCAAGTTGGTTTCCACAAAATCCATTTTCAGTGGATCTCTACTCAATAAAATAAATATGTTTTCCAAATTTTAAGTCTACATCTAATAGATCAAAAACAGAATTTTTTTATCAATAAGTTCCAGTAACCACCTTTGAGAGATGATACCTGTAAGACTCGTTCAATTCAAAAACAGAGACATACATACCAAATTTCATTACTGTAAATTTAGTAGTTCGAAAACGGGTATTTTTTTTTATCAATACCCCACAAAAGATTCAGTCTCCCCATAAGAGTTGATTTCCCTACAATACTTTCTTAGCAAATTTCCATTAAACAAAAGTAATAAAAACTCTTTAACTCAGAGACGCAACAGCCCATGAGGACCAAAGTCTACTGTGCCCAACTCAGTATACGCGACCTAGGGCCCCCAAGGTACATGAGCAGATGTTCCAGTCAGGTGGTCAATCTGCTGCGAAACCCCCAGTGTTAAGTTCCCAAGCAAGCTTGGTACTCATTTATCGACCCACTGAAGGGATGAAAGGCTGAGTCAACCTTGCCTGGCTCAGTGTTTGAACTTCGGACCTTGTGGTGTGGAAGCACGATGCACTAACCACTCAGGCACTGGGCTTCAACAAAAGTAATATACATACTAAATTTCATTATGATAAGTAGTAGTTTGATAACGAAATTTTTTTTATAAATAAGTCCCAGTAACTCTCCTATAAAAGTCAATTTCCGCAAAATCCATCTTTAGCCGATCTATATTCAACAACAAAAAAAAGCTATCGAATTTTAAGTCTGTATGACTAAAAGTTCAAAAATGGTAATATTTATCTGTAACACCCCTTAAGCCCTCACAACAAACTTTCGGATAGATTCTCAAAACGTTTTTTGTAGAGAATCTCTGCTCCATAAAAGAACATACCATATTTCTAGCATGTAGGTCTAATAGTTCAAAAATGGGAATATTTATATATAATACCCCTTAAACCCCCACAACACGCCTTGCGACTCAATTTTTGTACAACCCTTTACATAGCGAATCTCAACTTAATATACAGAACAGGCCTACCAAATTTCAAGTTAGTGGGTCCAATAGTTCAAAAATGGGAATATTTATCTATAACACCGCTTCAGCCCCTGCAACACCCCATAGGATTCTTTTTTTGCCAAACCTCTTATCTTTAATAGGAACATGCCCATCAAATTTCAAATTTTGAGGTCTAATAGTTCAAAAATGGGAACATATATCTATAATGCCCCTTAAGGCCCTGCAACACCCCTTAGGGGTCAATTTTACTAACTCAGAAACCTTCACAGGCAAAACTATTCCCCAAAGTTTTATTGCAATTGGATGGGCAGTTTGGGAAGGCATAAGAGACAGACAGACAAACATTCATTTTATTTATATAGATTTCTTTATTTTTACTTTTCCCAATTTTCATTAATTTTACATAAATATACAAACATTATCCTTTTAACAAAATTTGATAGGAATAAATTACTTATTTTCCTATAGAAGTAAAGTTTCACTCAGTGTGGATATGTTTAATGCAGAACTTAAAATCTAAATAACAATACTAAAAGGTACTTCCTGTATTGACTGCCAGTTATGTGTAATTGTGATGAGAGTTACCATGACATAGAAGTAGATTGTTCTGTTATTGAGTATACTGAGATTGCTAAATATTACAAATCCCTTTCTATATACTAGCATTTGAAAGGCACTAGGGGTAAAATTATTTCTCAAAGGCTACATAATGTGCTCTAAGACACAATCCATAAAAAGAATCAAAATTTAAACACACACACATAATACTTTTACATTTCCTCTCAATCAGGGAATTTGGAAATGCTTTCATGTATCTAACACCCTTTTTTCTTCCAACAATTTTGAGTATGTCACCAAAATGAATTGTCAAGTGAAATAGATTGAAGCAAACACTCCAATTTTGAGAAAGAATATTGTTCCATACATGTTGAATCTTTCCCCCAAATTATGTTTCCTCCTATAGCAGAACCATGATTTGTCACCCTTTACAAAATAAAATAAAGCTTTCAAGATAAAACTGATAAAGAACTCAACTGAAGGACAATTTGCAATTTCGTCCTTCATTAGAGATTATATTACACTTTCCTTTTCTTTGGATATGATGAAGCTGCATAACTATCATATGTATAACTAGGGATTGCAATACCGGTATTTTGAGCCATTTCTACAATTTTGCAATACCGGTATTCACAAGTTTAAATACCGGTTTTTCGATATTTACTAGAAATTTTTAAAATTGTCTCCAACATATATCAAAGGTTCGCCAACAAAGCAAAATAGTACACGTTTTTGTTTTTATGTCTCCCTAATGGGCGAAATTAATTAAGACTGTGAATATAAAGTTGCATCGCACAATCAAGAGAAGTGATAAAATATGTGAATCATCCAAAGAGGCGGTCCAAAACTATCTTATTATAGCTCAGAGCCATACTGCACATGCGCAGGATTCATAGTCTGATATTTGGATCGGTGAAAACAAGGTTGTAGTTGTGAAGAAAGTGTGTAGCATTTCGATACTTTTTAAATTGGTGGGTTTGTTTTTATATTGTTATTGCATATCATACTTAAGAGTTCAAAATATTTTTTAGATTCGTTATATATATACTCATCAATAGTAACCCATAATAATGAATAAAAATAACTTTAAAGAACTTAATACTTCGGTTTGGTTTCATTATTTATATGATGAAAAGAATATGGTGGCACAATGTAAAAAATGTTCAAGAGTTATTAAATTGAATGGAGGAAATGCAAGCAAACTCCATACACATTTAAAAATGAAACATGATACAAATTTGTTAAAGATGAAAGAATCTAATTCCGATGAAGATAAAAATTTAAGCACAGTTTCTAAGTCCAAGCCATCAGGGATTTAAGATTATTTTGAAAACTAATCCTAGTGATGGAATGAATTTTGAAACTGAAAAATCAAATCCGAAAAGCAATGATCAACTTAAACCTGCAAATTAATTTTTCTGATCGTGATTTCAAAGTAATATCCAGAACTGTATCGGCTCTACTTCCAATAAAACTGGCTGGAGGCATTATGTTGGGGAGATTCTAAGTTATTAACAGCTAATGCAACAATAAATTTCATGTTGCAGTCACTGAAAGAACAGCACACATCACTATCTGACGAATTGTGTATAACATTGAAAAGTCGCACAGAAGAAAGGCATACCGAAATAGAAAATGTCTTATTGTATTTTCATTATTATAATTATTTTAAAAATGAAAAAGAAGAAAAGAAACTAACCAATTCAAATTTGGTCAAATTTATAGTAAACTTTCTTAAATTTTTATATCCACAAACCTTTTCACATTCAGCAAAATTCGGTACAGTTATAGAAGATGATGACCCTAATGTTCACAGTGAAAAATAATTGTCTCGAACAATAATTAGAATTAGCAATAACTAAAAAAATTTTAACAAACCAAAACACAATACAGAAATCAGCTACATCCAAAACCATCTGAAGAGAAACTGATTTATTTGAAGATGAGGAATTTAAAGGTAAATACTTGAAAAAAGTATATCATGCATTGCTAACAGTATCCCCAACAAGCGTAGATGCCGAAAGAGTGCTTTTGACAGGTAGTAATTTTTACACAAAATTACGTTCCAGGCTTAATAGCAGTAAAATTGATGCATTATGTTTTTTAAGACCACACTTCAAAAATTTGTAATGGTACCACAGACTGAATAGTGATATTAACACTTTTTTGTGATTTAAATAAATAAGATGTTCCTTTACTTTTTTGAGATTCTTTATATACTGTTATAATTTATAAGTTACAAATTATTTTGTGATACTTACACTCTAATAAAATTGACAAATAAAACAAAGAAACACCAGTGTTCCCTTTCTTTTCTACTACCGATATTAAAACTTGTATCCCGGTATTAAGATCTAAAAAAATACCAAATACAGGTATTGAACTTTTGATCCGATATTGCAATCCCTATGTACAACCCATTTACAATTATTTTTTAGCCTTTTTCTTCTTCTATTGACACATTAGCCCCAACTAAAGCCATCCCAAGAGCCCTCTTCCATTCTGACCTCCACTTGGCGACAGTTCTCCAATTAGTTACTTTTAAAACTTTAAAATCTCCCTCCATACAATCAGCCCATCTCAATTTGGGCCTACCCCTAGTTTCAATAAGTTTGTAATTGAGAATTTTAAATGGTCAAGGATGAGGTGACCATACAGCAGATGTGGCCAGTGAGCCTCAAACAACCAATCTTGATATATTTAATGATATCTGCTTCCTTAAATAGCTTGCATAATTCAGAATTATATTGCTACTTACAGGATCCATTCTCAGTATATCTAAGAACTTTACGCTCAAAGATGGCTAGCTGTTCAGTCTGAGTCAAAATCGAAGTTTCAGATCCATAGGTAAGTTGGATCTGATGATTGTTTTACTCAGTATAATTTTTATATGTCTTTTAATTAATTTTGACTTTAAAAAAGTATCTCATACCATGAAGGCAGCAATAATATGTCTTTTAATTTCAGCACCAATCTCATTTAGAATATTTACGTTTGAGCCCAAATAGGTAAAATTATGAACCACTTCAAATTTGTTACTTTCAGCCTACAAATATTTAAAACATACTGGAGTTTTTATAATTAGCATGCATTTTGTTTTGTCTTCATTAATAATTAAATGCAACTTTTCAGCCGACTTCTTAAGGGCCAGACATGCCTCTGACAAAGCATTTTTGGTACAAGCTATGATTACTATGTCATCGACATAAGCAAGGAGTTGGACAGTCTTGGTGAAAATGATACCCCTAGTGTTAATGCTGGAGTTGAGAATAGCCTATTCTAATGCCAAATTAAAAAGGAGGCAAGGAAGAGCATCACCCTGTCTCACACCATTTCTGACTTCGAAAAACTTTGTGAGGAAACCAGAAAGCTTTACACAGGTAACAATTTGGGTCAAAGTTGCCCTAATAAGAATTCAAAGTGTTTTTGAAATGGCCAGCTCAGCAAGAGCTACAGGTAGGGAGTCATGGTTAACACTACTATATGTTGTCTTGAAATCAATAAAAAAGCAGTGCAATTCAATGCCAAACTTTCCAGATTTTTCAAGTATTTGGCATAGATTGAAAATCTGCTCACAAAAAGATTTCCCCTTTCTAAATCTACGCATTGGTATTCTCCAATTATATCATCAGCAAAAGGAAACAATCTTCTAAAATGGACAATAGAGAATACTTTATAAATGCTGTTTAAAAGACTAATACCTTGATAGTTACAACAATAGGTGGAGTCACCTTTTTTATGAATTGGACATAAAATGCCACAAGTCAAATCCAAGGGCAGCTGATTCTTCATTCTAAATTGCCAAGACGATATCGTATATACATTTTGTTGTTAAAGGTCCTCCAAATTTAAGGAATTCAGCTGGAATACGATCAGGACCAGTGGCCTTATCTGATTTCAGGGTCCTAAGTGCTAAGTAAACCTCTTCTAAGGTGGGTGACAACTCTTGAATGTTCATTGGACTTAGCTGGGTTTCATGAATAGAACAGGTAGGATGGTTAGTATTAAGCAGGTCACTAAAATTTTCAATCCATCTCTTAGAGATGTCGCCGGGATCACTGAGGATTTCACCATAGCTGTCTCTACAGAATGTTACTCTGGATTTAAATCCTTTCCACTATTATTAATCAGCATATAAAGCTCAACTTCCATTGCTTCCTCTTAGATGCTCAGCATCCTTGAGTAAATTCTTGTGAAATATAGTTTTTTCTTCTTATGGATTATTTTCTCATTTCTCTTTTTGTTAGTCTTATAGTTCTCCACTGATTGCCTGGTGAATCTCCTATGATGCATTTCAAGATATGCTATATTTTCTTTATTCAGCTGTAGATTTACATTCCTCATCAAACCAATCTTTCTTATGTCTTCTCATTAGGACTCAAACTTCATCAGCAGTGAGTAAAATGCTTTCCTTCAAAAGAAGCGATTTCTCCTCCACATTAATGGCAGTTTCAAAATCAATAACTCCAATTCCATTTCTCAGATTTTCCCTAAAGGATTTTTGAATGTTCACATATTTTAACGTTGAATAATTAAATTTGTCACATTTTCATTTAGTGTTTTTAAAGTTAGATATTTCTGCATGCAATCTGGCCATAACCAGGTAATGGTCAGAATCAATATTGACACCCTGATACGCTCTAACATCCAAAAGATAAGAGAATTATCTCGCATCAATCAGAACATGGTCTATTTGGTTAAAAAAAGTGTTATTAGGGGATCTCCAAGTCCTCTTGTGAATATCTTTATGTGGGAACATAGTGCTTCCCACCACCATATTATGTTCAGCCACAACATTTTGGACCTTTATTCCATGTCAACATATATATATATATCAGCATGTATACCAAAAACCTAACACCAATTGAAATGGTGAATAAACACTGAGGCATAACTTTTCTCACATCACAAATATGTAAAGTACATATTTTACAGAAGAAAATTATATCAGTAAGTCAAAAAGAAGCTTGAATACTTTTTAATTACATAACATAAAAAGCAATATTGTTTGAAATTTTTAACATTACTTTACATATATGCCTAAATTTGTAATTTCGGCTATATTTTTTCAGAATAACTTCTGAACTTTTATATTTAAAAATAAGAAGGGAGAGGAGATATTGTATTGGTAGAAGTCACAGCTATTGATATTATAAAATTAATTTTTTTAAGAATATAAAAGAATTAATCTTAATATTCAACACAGATGGCCAGAATTATGCATGCTCTTAATACATAAAATTTAATGTAGCTGAACTCTCTATTCTACAAATATACTAATAATTATGAAAAGTTTATAAAAGAAAAAAAAAAAGAGTAAATGCTCTGAAATTATTAAGAAAGCTACGAATTCTTTAAAATAATTTTAAGTCATTTCCCTACTTTTCCTAACAGTTAAGTATCAAATATCTTCTTTACACTGATTATGCACACACAAATTTACAAATTCAACACAGCACTTATTGAAGTGATAGGATAAACATTACTAATGTTTTTTTTTATGTGTAATCAAACAAGACCTGTAATTAAATGTGAATAGATATTGAAAAACTTACTTATCAATGTGATCTATTTTATCAAAATTTGTAGTTGGCATGTCTTTTGTACCTAATAAAAAAAAGTTTTAATTACAAGTTATATAAATATAAAAATTTCCATCTTTTAAAAAGAGAACACAAAAGCATTGTTGATAATTAATAAAATGAAATAACTTATTCAGGCACAAAGAACAATATTAAATACTATTAAATACTTGAAATATTTATAATTAATCAAAAATATATACACTTTAAGAAAACCAACATTGTAAAAGTTGATAAAAAAATGCTTAAAAATATCAAATGAAAAATCATTTAACAAGGTTAAGTATTGGAGCAAATATTAAAACATTCCAACATCAGATAAACCATTTAAATTTTTTGCTGGCATTACCTATTTTTATAAGAATAAAAAATATATCAATAAATCTGGCAAATATACTACAATTTTAATGTATTTTGACCCAAAATATATTAACAAAATTTAGAAATGTCTTGCAGGTAAAAAAATGCATAGCAATAGTAGTAAATCAGCAACTTAACACAACTGCTTTTATTATACAATACCTTAGTGAATGCCTCTTTTATTGAAATTCCTTTGTAAGTATTTGGAAGTGTTACATTAAATATGTACCTTTAGAAGATGAAACAACAACTTTTCCTCGCCCAAATTCCATTTCCAACTTGGCAGTGGCTTCTAAAATTTTTTTATTTTTCTCCTCTTGATCAGTTAGATGCATAATCAAATCATAAGTAGCTTCATCTTTTATTTTCTATAAAGGAAAATTTTTTAGTCTACACAATCAGCAAAAAAAATACATATGCCTTAATTACAAATAATGATAATACTAAGATTTAGAGTTGTCGCCCATCTGGTATAGTGGTTAGCGACGCTGACTGCTGTGCCGTAGGGACTGGGTTCGAATCCCGGAGAAGACATGGATGTTTGTAAATGTATAGTGCCTTCGCGGCATGGGGGTACTCTAAATAGCCGTCAAGCCGCAAGTTCTCTCGTGAGGTTGGTGGAAGGGGAAGAGAGGTGGGAGGCCTCTGACCACCCCCAGAGTGTTGTCCCTCTAAATTGGGGTGGAACCGAGCCAAATCGTACTGTAACCTGTATGGTGCTCAAAGCTACGGCTAACAACAGGCATCACTTAGCCCTTTACCATGATGAATTTCGTGGGCCTCGATCTGGCCTTTGCCGATCAGGTGGCATTAATAACAACAACATAACAACAAGATTTAGAGTTATTATTTTATAATTCTACATATTAGTATTATTATACTTTCCCACAAAACATGAATGCTGACTTAAAAATTATAAATTCATATATTCAGAGAGCAACAACAAAAAGTTCCAATGTTCTAAGAAGGGAATATATATTTATTTTTTGCTTTTTAAATATTAACTTATTAAACTTTTATTATGTCTTTGTTTTTTTAAATGTATTACTTAAAAGAAATTTACACTTTTGAGATCTTAGATGGACTTTCATTTTCAATGTCAACAAAATATGAAAAACATATATTTATGAAATACTTAATAGAAACAAACCAATTTTTTTTTATGAACTATTAAATATTTCAATAAAAATAGATAATAGATAAATTTCAATAATTCTTCAGGTAATGAATGCTATTTAAATTACTTTAATAATAACAATTTTATTAATATGTGGCAGTCTTAATTTTTTTCATTAGCAACCAAAATTTAAGTAAATAGACAAAAATGTCACTAACAGTGTTGCCACACATATAAAAAGGAAGTAGCGAAATTATGTAGTGTAATTTTTAAGCTAAACATTGTCTTTGAGGAAAGTAATTTTACACCACTTTTAAAATAATTATTTTTGATATTTAATTATATTTAATTCATTTAATCCGTTATCAATTTTGTAATTATATAAATTAATTTCATTAATTCATATTTTATATTAATAAAATGATGGAAATTTTGAAGGATTTTTGGCAGGGGAACTGTTTATAGATAAAAACTTATAGCAGATTGCACATTCATAGTTATAATTAAGTAACTTTTGAAAAAAATGACTCATAAAAAGCATTTAGATTTTATAAAATAGCTCATTTCACAGATTTGAAATTAATACCTTGTGCTTCTTAAAAAATTTGTTTATAAGTTTTTCATCCTTTACAAGACTGCTGAACTATTTTATACAATTAACTGTGGTAATTTCCCCTTCCTTTTAAACCTCTTCTTTTTCATGAGTTAGCGTCTTTTGCTTTTTTTTTAAGTCTTGAACTAATTCTTCATAAATATTTTTTAAATTCTATCAAAATCACCTTAAATGGCACAACCCAAGTTTTAAACAAACACACATGCTTTGTAAAAAGAGTACTAAATAATAAATTAAGTACAAACACTAGGTAGTATAAAATTCTTTATCAAAAAATTAGAATCAAATAAAACATTTATAATCACAAAAAAGTTTCAGCAATCTAATACACAAAATAGAAACTTTAGCTTTAAATAAGACGCTTTTTTAAAATCATAATTTTTAAAACTATATTGATAAACCTCTTAATAAAAATCCTTATCTGTTATAGAAACCATATCGTAAATACAATACTTCATTCCAAAAGTTTTAATTATACTTCAATTTGATCAGTAAATTTATATTTTAAAAGAAATACTTATTTACCATATATCTCAATCTATGTTTGGATCCTAAAATATGATCCAAAATCAATGTCCTTGCAATTGAAGAATTGCACAATTTACAGCGAAAAGGGAAACTTCCTTCTACTAACAAATTTCTTTTATCTTCAACTATAAAATCCAATCCTAAAAATAAACAGAATGCTCAAAACGTTAATATCACTATAATTGGAAAAAGTTTAAAACAAAATCAACACAATCCAAAAAATATTTCTTTCAATTTATTTTTTTAAGTCAAAGAATTATAATTTTTTTGTGGTTTTAATATTTAACAATCAGTCCTCTTAAGAAATATCTGTTCAACCCTTAACAACAGCTGAATATCAAAAGTCTAAATGAATAAAAAGGAAAAGATAATTTAAAGAATACAATAAAAATAAAGAATTCAATAATTTTTGAATTAAAAATGAATAACTGAAAAAAAAAATTGACTGATAAGTTTTTAAATGCAATATAAAGTATTTTATTTAAAATCAATTTCATAAACTCATCTAATCACTGTTCAAGTAAAAATCTTTTATTTTATATTAATCAAAATAATTCTAACAATTTATAAATATCTTTTGAGAAAGTTGCTTCACATATATACAGATAAATTTTGTTACCCTTTAAGACCCTATATTTTTAGCAATTTTTATAACTAGAAAATGACTGTTTACTAAAGTGATTCAAAAAAATTTTTTAAGCTCTAGAATCCAGGCCATTTGCATCCCCAAGACTCATTAGTAATGTAATGCTGTAAAAGTTTTAGCTTCTTAAGAGGATGCTCAGTGAACTCCCACCCCCCAATTTAATATTGACAAGCATATAGGAAAACATGTAATTTGCAGTAGAAATATTTAATTGTCCCCAGAAGATTTTTTTAAAAAATTTAGTGTATATGTATATAATAATTATATATATATTATTTCTAAAATATTTTATACATAGTATATTTCTGATAATTATTTACATAATGAATGTGTGTTGGATATATTAACACTAAACCAGAAAAAGAATTCTACCATCTATCATCTTACTACCAAATGAAAATTATCTCAAAATGAAACATTTAATTTTACATAATTTGCAAGCTTGTCTAACACTATGTCTATTTTACTGAAAGAGTGTAATATCACAGAATTGGTTTCAGCAATATGCCTTGACACAATGAGTGTGAACACTGGTTATTTAAATGAAACCTGTGCTTTACTAGAAAGAAAACCTGAATGTGAACTTAGCTTGCTGGCATCACATAATGGAATTAGTTTTGGCAAAAACATTTACTTTAAATTTTGGGCTTTCAAGTTCTCCAGACATTTCAATCTGTAAGAGATTCAAAGCTTTTTGGAACAGTATTGTAAGAGTTCCTTAAAGAGCACTAGAAAGAAAGGCACTTTTGCCGGGACCAGCTATTACATTTCTGTTGTGTTGTTGTTTCCAATCCCCTTGGAGCAGGAAAGCCTACACCAAGTCCATTTGACCATTCCACGTAATAGTGTCACACACCAGGTCTTGCTGGTCATACAACTGTTGCAGGGAAATGCCCCAGCAGTCCAGAAGATGAGCAGGAGAAGCAGGGAGAGAGTAGGGACAGGTAAAGAAAGACTTTACATTACATTTTTAAAACATATGAAAATAAATAAATCTTATATCAGAAATGATTGCAAAGAACTTATTAAATTGATACTGATTGTTTTGGAATATTCACCAGCAAAAATATTCTGCCAAGCACCAGGACCTATTCCCTATGCATGATTGGTGGTTACATTAGAATATGCTTTTAAGTTTCATTTATTTTGACATTAGCAAGATGCTTTTAATTTAAGAAAGGAAAATTTTAAGATTTGTACAATTTGGTACTCTTTTATATGCAAAGGTATGGGCAGAAGCACATCAGGCAATTAAAGTACATGAAACAGATTTTATGTTTTTTAAAGATCTTGAAAATTATTTATAAACAGATTGAAAGATCGCATTCCCTGCCAAAAAAGTGAAGGAGCATCATACGTGGTATTTATCTGATGAATTAGTAGGATTTTCTCTTTTGTGATAGTTTCAATGAAAGAAAGAAAAAAAAAGGAATTATAGAACAAATGTGTGTGTGTGTGTGTGATAGTTATGCAAGCGTTTAAGAAGCGTAATTAAGAGGTGAACCTGATATTTTCAAATAAGATGTGGTACAACTATCTGACTTCATGACAAGGAAAACAGCAGAATTTTTACCTTCTATGAACATAGGCAAGTAATTTTTAAGCCTTTCTCTTGATAAATGGAATAACAATGACTATCGTTAAGGAAAAAATGTTTCAAAATTTACATGTTGTGAATGACAATGCAGAATGAGGCATTAAGCTGTGAAGATTTCAATAAAATCATAACAAATGAAGATGAAAAGTAATTCCAGCTGCAGGTTGTAGAAGCAAACAGAAAAAGCATTCCACCAGAAATTAAGAAAAAAAAATCAGTTTTAGACACTATTTTGTAATATTAAAGGGATAATATACTTACATTTTCATTTCTTACTTCTACTATTGATTTATTCTTTTGTAAATGATTGCAAAATAAAAATTATACATAAATTTTGCAGGTTCTTCTTTTTTTTTTAAACAATTTATAGAAAAGTACAATGGTATACACTAACTTACAAAGTTTGGGTGAGTACTCTCCAGCATTTAAAATATTCAGTTGAAATTCCACCGGAATATTATTGTCCATAAGTCTAAAAAATTTGAGGGAGGTCCGGTATATAGGCAAAACTTTTTTTTTATACACATGTACTGTTTAAACTCCCTATTGTTTATATATGATGAAATCTTTATATATAAAAATTACATGTGACAGTGTTTGTCCACGATGAAGTCCAAAACTACTCAACCGATTTTAAAACAATTTTGTTTATTATGTGTCATTTCGTCCAACTTAAAATATAGGATACTTTTTATTTCCCATCATAATTAAAGATGTCATAATTTTTTTATTGCCGGAAATGTGAAGAATCCAGGGAAAGGGAAAATTTCTAAAATGTTGCAATGCGTGTGTGTCAGCTGAAGGGGATTTTGTAGACCAAAGTGCACGAAAAGTAAATGCCTGGCGTATTTCGGGGCATGAAATCCGAATTTCAAATCTGTTTCCAATAATACCGGGAAAATTGCGGATAGTAGTCAACTGTATTTTAGGGCACCCATGGCAGGAGCTTACCTTAAAGCCTTGGAGCCAGAGCGGGGTCCCTGCGTATTACAAAATGGGTAATCCGAATCTTATATGCTATCTGAGAAATTACAGTAACTTTGCCGGATAATTCCGGACGACCGTCTATTATGCGAACCATGGCAGGTGCTTACCCTAAACGTCTTAGGGCAAAAAAATTGCATTTCTGGTGTATTTTGGGATGCTAAACGAGAATCTAAAATCGAATTTTAGAAATTTCTGCAACTTTGCCGGATGACCATATTTCAGACACACGGGTCAGGGACTTACCTCAAAAGCCTTGGAATGTGAAAACTCAGTCCCTGACTTATCTCCAAACAGACAATCTAAATTTGATATCCAATTCGAGAAATTCCCATAACTTTGCCGGATAATTCCGACCGACCATATTTTACGCAGACCGTGACAAGGGTCTAACCTAACAGTTTTGGTGCATGAAAAGTGCCTATTTGTACTTTGGGGTAGTGAACGAAAATCCAAAATCAAATTTTAGAAGTTCCCGAAATTTTGCTGGATTATGCAGGACGACCCAAATGCCCCCCTCCCAGGAACTGAATTTGCAACAAAAAAAGTCTTCAGTTGCGTATAGGGGCGGGAAACGAGAATCTGATATTTCAGAAATTCCCGTAACTTTGCAGGATATTACCGGAATTAGGTGGAAAGACTTTGCATTCAAGTCCCACGTCCGGATTTTCCTTCCCTCTAGCGATTGAACTTGCTCGCGCTGGAGCATCAAAAGTCATTCCCATGTGCGTTTCAGAGAGTGGAGTGAGAATCTGATATCGAATTTTAGGAGTTCAGATAACTTTGCCGGATAATGCCGGACGACCATAATATTTGCAGCCTAACTTGCAGACGCGGGGATGCAAAAAGTGAGTCCTGATCCGAAAATTCCCATCCAATTCTAGAAATGCCCATAGCTCTATCAAACAATGTCAGATGATCCCAATGCAAAATAATCCTAGATCTGTATTTTACATGAACGATGGCAGAGGCCTACCTTAAAATTCTTGGGGTGTGAAAAGTAATTAACTAGTGTTTTTCTGGGTGGGGCACAAAAATCTGAAATAAAATTTTAGAGATTCCCATAATTTTGCTGGATAATGCCGGACAATTATAAAGCCCCCTTCAGAAACTGAACTTGCAGGGCTAGGTGCACCGAAATTTGTCACTGGGTGCATCTCGGGGTGGGGAACGAGAATCTGGATTCGGATTTCAGAAACTCCCCTAACTCAGCTGGATATTGCCAGAATGAGATTGAATGGCTTTGTGTATGAGTCCCATGTCTGGACTTTCCTTTCCTATAGCAACTAAACTTGCAGGCACAGCCTTGCAAAAATACAATTGCAATAGGAAATTGCATTTTCAGGCATTGTTGTTACTTTGTTAGATAGCAGACAAACTGTACATTCCGCATTCAAGCTGCCATTAGACATTCATAAGAAATCAAGCACAATGTCTACCATTGGAAAAAAAAGTGGAACGGCTATGGTATTACAAAGGAGTTTGATCATAATCAGATGAGTTTGCCATATCCCATAAACATTAACTCCAGGCATTTCATAGAGCTTTGCAAGATATAGCTCAAAAGATATTCGAGAAATTTCATAGAGCACAAAAAATATTCAGTGGTGCTGTCCTTCTAATGTGTGGTGGCTTGTCCTCTCGAACTACTTTTACTCACGAAATTAACGCATGATTAAAACAATCGCTTTTATGGCGAAGCATCATAACACTTCGATTGACCATAAACATGCGAGTACAATTGCAAGTCGATCAATTGGAGCAAGTATTAACTTCGGAGTAACCAACTGCTGGATATTGGAAACGGTGAAGTAGAACTGCATCCCAAAACATAATGTATCAAATAGCCAGACAATTTCTGTACTGTTGTTCAGACAAAAAAAGGAAATGTAATTGAGAGTGTCTTCCCGGATACACTGTATAATTATCTAGATAATAGTTGGCTTTGTAGTCCTATTACTTAATCAGAAAAAATGTTGATATTAACGAAATTAACTTCCAGATATAGAGTTATTTCCAAGTGATCCAATGCCTTTTAAATCAATCAACACTATTGGTGATGAAAACAAAACTAAATATTCCAACTGAGTTCTCGAATTCTTTGGATATATCAGGAATGCACCACACAATCTTTGGTTGAAGATTGGTTGACTGGTTATTCTGCTGCGTAACTTAAATCCACCTAGATTATGCAACGGTACATGTTTATTCTTTAAAAGAATTACCGGGAAACTTCTTGGAGCAAACATTTTCACTGTAAAGGTTAAATGAGAAATCGTCTTATTGCCACGTGTTCCACTGATATCAGAATCTCCAATACTATTCAAAAGGCTTCAATTCCCAATTCCTTTGGTTTTTGCGATGACCACAAATAAATCTCAAAGCCAAACTATGTCCATTTGGGACTTGGACTTAGAAAATCCATGTTTCTAGAACTATATGTTGCACACTCACGTTTGGGAAAACTGTTGAATCTATTTGAGTTAGCAAAAGATTGGTTACCAAAAAATATTGTGCACCTTTTAGAGATTAGTTATATTAAACTTATTTATTGTTATACTTTAAAATGATAAAAATAAAATTAAAAATGGATAAAAATCAACGTTAGTTACTTCATTCATAAAATTAAATCTTCTTATGTTGTTATTTAACAGCTTTATAAGTATTTCATGTAATTTACTATACTCAAATAGGAGATGAATACGATGCAAAATTTAAAACATTATGTTGTGATATGCTTAATTTCAACTCTCCAAAATTGTAAGCGAAGATTAATTTGACTGCATTGAATGGCTTAGAATAATATTAAATCAACGTATTAAAACAAAGCCACAGCAACGCGTGGCCGGGTCAGCTAGTATTATATATATGTGTGTGTGAATCATTCAGAAAATAAAGACTGTTTAGTTAAAAAGTAAAAAACAATATTTATTGAAAAAAATTCTGTTCCATACCTTGAAGCATTTAAGGGGATATGGTACGATTTACGCAAAATTTTTTAATTTAAGGATTTTTAATATTTTTTTGGATGCCTCCTATGTATGTATACTATGTTAAACATATTTTGTGCTCAAAATTTCATAAAAAGCTAGCCATGTAATTTTTTAAGGAAAAAACTTGAAATTTTTGAAGTGATTTTAAAATGCTACTCGTCCTACAAAAATTGACGTACACGCATGAAATTTGATTTACAAGTACCTCAAACAATGTATAATAAAAGTTGGTATGGGTTTTGCGTTAATGTGATTGGTATTCTTACAATACTTCTTTTTATGAATGTTTATTGAAAATTCCTTAAAAAATGTATAAATTCTGAGTTTAATTATTTTAAAAAAAATGAATATTGCTTTGATTCAAAAATGCATACCAACTTTTGTTACATGCACTATTGGGAATAGGTAAAAAAATTTCAAAGCATTAGGCGCAATAGAAAAAAAGCCTTAGCATTTTAAATGAAGAAAAACTAGTTATTTTATCTTTCTGAGATATGGCAGTTTAAAGTTTTGATTTGCCATAGGGATGTGAATAAAAACGAACGTAAAAGCTATCATAATTCTGCGTTTTTTAAGTTTAGAGCTTTCAAATTTTGTGAGGTTATAGAAAAGTATATAAAAAAAATTTAGGCTAAAAAAATTAAATTTGATTTTTTGACCGATTTTGGTCAATTGAATCTTACTGTGTCCCCTTAAACATTTATCGTATTTGTTCACAAACTTCAGAATTCCTACGCTATACTTTTCTGATGCTAGTGTATTAAGTTAGGTAGTCATTATATCTAAACAAAAGACGAATAGTCCAGCAATAATCTTTTCCCTAAGCTGAAGATAAAGATGGAAAACTCAGTGATTACTTGATTTAATGCAATGGCTGCAGAAAAGATAACATGGGTATTCTGAAGTTTGTGAAGATACAACAAATGTTCTAACATAAGAGATGACTATGTAAAGAAATAAAGGAAGCTACAAGGTATGCAACAGAATCTAACCCAACAAATGTTTTTCATTTTTTAAATAAATTGTCTTTATTTTCTGGATGCCTCTGGTATGTATATAAAAATTACACACACAGTAGACTCTTGATTATCCAAAATGAATGAAAAATCCCAGAAAAGAAAGATACCAATCAAAGGACTCTGTATATGAAATTGAAATAGTAGATACAGCATTTATTCATAAAAATTAGAACTTAACATATTATTGTTTTAAACTGGACCATACTTATCAATTTCTCTATTTCATCTTTTCAATAGTCTTTTGCAGAATCATGCTGCATACATTTCTTAGAATTAATTTTTCTGTACAGGTACTATCTTGGTGTCCTACATAATCAAGAAAAGCTCTATGCTAGGGCAGAACTGTGACTCACTCTCAGCTCTAGTATGAGATTTATACTTTTCTTTTTTCAGAAAAGATTGGTTCATTTCACACAATCCTAGTAATACAGTATATATTCAATATTTTATCAGTATATATTCAATATTCATATCATTGCCCTTCAAAATTTCAAATCTGATTAAATTATTGTCTTCATTTAACCCGTAATGCACTGCTAACTATATATAAATAAAAAGTATTAAAGGCAGTATGTACTGTTTCCTCAGCATTTCTCAAAATTAATCAACAAATTTCTCAACTCTTTCTAATTATATTGTCATGATTTTTTATAAAATTGATAATCTTATTGATTTTCTAGTGGAAGCAGTATTGTAAACAGCTTCCAAAGTTTTTAAAGCTTCATCCAAAATGTGAGCAAATTATTACTGCCTATTTCTATAAATTTAACAAAAAAGTTGGCGATAAATTGCATTTAGATTCTAGTTCCCTTCTTGATCCATGGGTTGCATTGTCACATTCACAGGTAAACATTCATTAAAAATATTATCCTCAGACTTCAAAAAGTCTTCATTCATGTAAAGAGGTGTTTTATCCGAAGTAAAAAACTCAATTTTCTGAAATGGATTAAAAGATTCAAGTCCTTGACACCAGAAAACAGTGCCACAACACAAAACTGTAAGATATTATCCTGAACTCTATGTATTGAAGCACTTAGTTGAGATTCAAAAGCTAAAGTTTTAATAGGCAAATGCCTCCAATAGAATCTTTTTTTGTCAACACATTAGATTTGTTCAGGTTTAAAACAAAACAAAAAAAAATTGTAACAAAATTCTGAAATTATGCTAAGTCTTTAGCTACTTGCTTCTCACTGCATTCACCTCTGAATTTTCACCTTGAATGGTAACCTGACAAATGCCATGCATTTCCTTAAACCAGCAAAAGCAGAAGTATCAAACTTCTCATAATTTTTATTTGGCATGAATTTTGCCTATTTTGTAGAAACAGCATTCAACATGAGAATTTTTATGCCAGTTGTTGACATCCAAAAAACAACTGGTTTTTCAGCTTTACTAAATGTTGAGGTTTTTGTTTTGAAGTCAATGTTTCAGCAAATTTAACTAATCTTTATTTGATTTTAATGATACTGCATGTGATTTTATCTTCTATATTATATTCTTACATCAATGTTTGGCCATCTTTAGATTTATAATTATTATTAAATTTTTTTTTTTTTTTGATTCTTTGCATTATCAAAAGAGCAACACTAACCCATTACAACCACCCATTTTATTGATAATGCAGAAGAGATCTCTCATGAATCTTAATTCAGAAAAACGCTGTCAGAGACAGAAAGACTGTAATTAGGTCACATGAACTACCAGGTGAACACTCATTTTATTTTCCAAAAAATGATGTATTTTGTAAGACATAGGCTCTTAGTTCAATAATTTGAAATAGAAGGATTGAATTTAAAAATAGAAGGATTGTTCTTTTAAATTTTTATGTTTTTGACAAAGGTCTGCCAGATAATCTGCCTCCTGATTACTTGAGACTACTATATACATGTGTAAAAGGTAGGATCCAAAAGTTGAAGGACTTGGCATAAATTTCCTTACTTTGGTTATTTTAAAATACTGAAGCATAACCACTTCCATCAGAACAAAATCCTTGGACAACAATACATTTTCCCTAATCATATTACCCTCTGGAAAAAGTGCTGGAAACCTGTTGTTTGCAAATTCTTGGGATAATGCTTTTACCCATCTGATGACAAAAAGCAACATTTATGCAGAATTTATTTCACTAATAGAAATAATTAAAATTCTGACAGGAATCTAGTGAATAGACAGCATGCAAAAGAAAGATTTGGCAAGAAACTAGGATTGATATGCAGGTGTGCTGTCATGCAAAAGGTAAAATTGTCCACTTTGTCATATCTAAAGATGTTTATGATTAAAGATCTTCCTCAAATAATTTAAAACATCTAGATAATGATCCTTGTTAACATCTGTTTTCAGAATAAATTCTAAATGAATAATTGCTTGAGAATTTAAAAAAAAATCCTTCAACATAACTTTCTCTTTGCAGTGATTTTGCAGAATATTTTTAACTGTGTTGAAGAGAGTAAATTTTACATTGAAGCATATTGACTGAATATCAAATTTCTTCTCATTTTATAATCTTGTTCAAATCAGCATTATAACAATGAATCAAATTCAAGCAATACTTCTGATACTATAAATAAATTAACTATCACTTTTTGTAATATTTCCCAAGTAATATACCAGCAATGCAAAGAGAAAATATCCATAACTATGCTTTCGTTTTAATGAATACAATTACTGCAGTCATACATCTTGTAAATTTTCCCCACCACTTAAAAATAAATCAAATTTATTTAGTTAAAGCAAACAAGCTTTATGTAAAATATATTTCCTTTTTGAAGATTTTTAATACAATATATAAATGATAAATCATTTGCCCAACAAACTTAGTACAAGAAACATTGAAAAAAATAATGATTTAAAGAGAAAAAAAGAGTGTGCTTTAGACCACATGACTGGAGTAAAACTTCTTTAGCTCCTTCTATACGTATGTATATATATATGTATAATATATGAATGTATATTCATATACATATATTAGTTTTCTACAAATATTTAAATTTATTATGGGTTTTCATCAATAAATTAATATTGTTGAATAGATTTTTTATTTTTATTCATTATCGAATACATCAGTAATTACTGTGGTTGATTGTAAGACCAAGACAATAGGCTTATGGTATGAGAAATAAGATACACATGTTTTCGAATGAAAATTAGAAAGATATCTAGAGAAAACTGCATCGATTGTTGTTCTGTGTCTTGTGGTAGGCTCATTTCGGTTATTATTCATTTTATTCATTTGTAGTTCTAATTTGTTTTGTAGAAGGTTTACCAAGAGTTGTCCATCTTCAGATGTGAAATTAACATTGAAATCTCCTGCTGAAATTAGTGGCAACATATGATAGTTTTCTCCTAATTCTTCAGAGCCTACTCGATCATAAATGTAAAAAAACTTTTTAATATTATTAACTGTGTTATTGGACGAAATGTAAACAACTACCATTATGATGTTTGTTCCAATGTCCAAAACACAGTGAGATGCACATATATCACCAATTGATAATTGACCAATATCGATTTCACGAATATATCGTAATAAAATGTCCATGTTCGAAGTTACTATATTCGAGGCATTATTTGATTTCTGATAAATTGCCATTCCTGCTGATCTAACATTTTTATGCTTAAATTTCGCAATACAATTAAAATTTGGTATGTCAACATTTTCATTGTCATTTGGTCAGGTTTCTGATAGAAACAAAATATTGCTTGAATCAATTACAGGATAGCTCAAGTCTGACACATGTTTTCTGAGACTTTGGCAATTGAAAGTAACAATGGACAACTTTTTTCTGTCATTCCTAAAATCAAGAATCGTTCTTCCTATTGTTGACAATGTGCTCAAAGAAAACATTTTTCCTGGGGGGCCCTCTTTCACACCAGATCTTAGAAAATCGATTTGTATGCTCACCCCAACTAGGCGTACACCTGGGTTTTTTTTTTGTGCAAAAACTCTGGAGTTGGCAGGGCCCCGTGGACATGGGGACCCCCAAGTCGGGGGCTTCCCTTCGAAATTGGAGAATAAAAAAATATTTTTGTAATCTACTCGACAAGACCAATCTAAATTTATATCGTTTTCATCGATCATCACGTTATAGGAATTATGGGCCCCGGAAAAATTTTAAAAAACCCGTTTTTCCCGGGCCCCTTTTGACTCAGGGCTTAGAAAATCGATTTTTAAGTGCAACCTGATGGGCCCCATCTGTGTTTTTTTTTCGTGCGAACACTCGCGTAAACTCGGGAGTTATTAGGCCCCTCTTGAAATGGGGGCCTCCCTTCAAGAGTGGAGTGTGAAAAAATATATTTGTAATCTTCTCGACGAGACCATTATAAATACATAACGTTTCTTACAATCGTCTCAATATTATGGGAATTACAGGCCCCGGAAATTTTTTTAAAAAGAAAACGTTTTTCCAGGGGTTCCCTTTTGACTTAAGGCTTAGAAAATTGATTCATGAGCACCTCTCGACCGGTCGTATGCGTGGGTTTTTTTTTCAAACGAAAACTCCTGTAAACTGCGGAGTTGTGTGGGCCCTCCAACCTATGCAGCCCCTTTCGGGTTCCCAGGGGGCCTGGGTTCAAGACCAGAAAGAAATTTATATTTTCGGAATGTACTTGACGAGCCCTTCCGAATGGTGTGTATCGCGAGCCAAAGTCAATGTTGGTTTTCTTTTTTTTAATTAGCCATTGAATTTTGCTTCCTTCCTGTGTTCCACCACCAGTGGCATCGAAAATTTCCAAGTCCAGAGTAAAAATCGACATGACCAAATTATGTTCCTAAATCCACGAAATTTGGCAATTGTGAGCCAAAATAGGAATCCACAAGATCTGTCGAGGCGTTTTTCTCAAATAATCGGCGAGATTCATCTTTCTTGCCCCTACAGTAACATATGAAACATAACTCTCTCTCATTCTATCGTCACTAACTTATATCTCCCTCTCAACTTCCGTTCGCCTCACCCGATCACACTTTTCGTAACGCTCTCATCATGCATTCACCAGCTTACTCCCCAAGTCAAGCGTGCATAAAGAAGTTTTACTTCAAAAAGTTACCTATAGTTACTGAACAAATTAAATATAATTAAGAGCTACTTACCAACCACTGGACTATATATTTCAAGGGATGTTATGGCATGCTCAAGAACAGATCCATTTACACAATCTTCTCCTTAAATATAATAGATAAAATTTAGGGACTTAACCAGAGAAAGGTAAAATAATTTTACATTAAAATGAATCATTCTTTTCAAATCAAAGGGTAACTAGACTAAAGCTCACTAGGCTTTTATGAATTGTATTTAAAAATGATGTTAAAAGGATATACAAAAATGAAATTCAGGATCAAATCCAATACAATGTAATTAATTTTTATAAGTATGCATTTTTAAAAGATTTTCTCATACACAGCATAAGCATTTTTAAACAAAACTAATTAAAAATTTATAATGTTATAGCTTAATGAAATAGGTTAGTAGAATTTATTTTATTTCTTTAACATTAAATTTAAAAGAAATATTAGTGTCTATAAATTTGATAGCTTTAAAAGAAGTATAATGTCAAAGATAAATGTTCAATGTTTTAGACAGCAACTGTACAGAGTTCTGAAACTACCATTCAAATTATTATCTCTGTTTTAGACAACACATTTAAAACCTTTTATAAATCTATATTTTTAGTAGATACTTGGTTAGTAATATATATATCAACATGTAATGCAATCTAGTAACCCTTTCAAGTTTTTAGAAAGCAGTAATAATTATTTATTAGTATCTTACTTTTATAATAAACTAGTTTAAAGGAAGGAAACACTGTAAGCCTGTTTCATTAAAACTGCTATGTCATTTATACACAACAGTCAAGTATTCAACAAAGGAGAGGGGAGTAAACAAGAGATTACATTGTCTTATATTAACACCAATGATGCAAATATAAAATTAATAATTAGTTTAAGGCAATATCTTCAGCACTGATTAGACTAACCATTTAAACATGCAAATTTTATGACAAAAAAAAAAAGACACAAATTTTTTGTAGTATTTTTTATTACTTTTTATTAAATCCATTTATATATTTTATTTAAAAATTTAAATACTTTAATGTTTATATATTAAGTATGAAAAAATAAACAGCAAACAAATAAATATTAATGAAAATTTTAAATTAAATTTACATAACATTTTCTTATTTTCACACAAAGAGCATCACATTTTTACACAGTTAAAAATCATTACATTCCTTTTTTAATAATAAAACTTCTTTAATTTATTAAAAATTAACCTGGCATAATTTACATTAATTAAATGCCAAAATTACAAGTGAAAAAATTCAGGATTTTGAAAAAATATAAAATATATGATTAAAGTTTAATTATCTCTTTGGTTCAGATAGTACATTCCCTTTAGCTCTTTTTTTTTTTAATTTAAAAACCTTTTAAATAGGAAAATTGACACTTGGCAAAAAGTTATATTTACTTTTTCCTTCTGACTCAATGTGTAGTTAACCTTAATTAAGATTTTTCTTCCATAATTTAAACAAACCCTTTTTCCAATATCTTTAAGAATAACTTTAAAAAATCCATGAACCAGGTTTGTGTATGTTTTGTTAAACTCTTGAGTTAACTCAAAAAAGAATGGAGCCAATCCTTAAAGAATTCTAAAATATTTCAGTAGACAACAGCAGTTGTATGGGAGTAGTTTTATTGAGGTAAATAAATCAAGATTTATGCCTGAACTTTAAATAATCACAATTCATTTTTATTGTGCCAAACAGTTTAATACTTCAAACAGTTCATGCCCATCGATCTCTAAGTTTTAGGAAAAGTAATAAAAATAATCCCTCTTTCACAATTTAGTACTTCACATCAATTTCTGTTTAACTAAATCCATACACTCCCCCGAATTCTTATTTTTCATTTTGTTAAAAAATTAATAAATTAACCAGCACACACACACACACAAATATGAAAATCTCTTTAACTAAAACACTATTGAACAAGTAATATTTTTTGTTCATATAGCATATAACAACCATTAGTTTAATATTCTGCGATTTTTTATGCAGATGTTAAAAAGGAAATAAAATCATTATTTACCTAAAATAAAAGCAATTAGATTTTCAAATAAATTAAATGTCAATTAATAGAAATGAATACTTTTAAAAAAACAAAAATTTGTCTATACAAGATATTAGTCCTTATATATAACCTATTATCTAACAATTACTATGTCCTCTACTAAGAAACAGTTTCTTTAAATAACTCACCAGAGCAATCTTGATTTGTTTCAGATGTCACAGCAGATTTAACCTAAAAATAATTCCAATATATCATAAGATTTGATACAGTCTTTGATGGCTTATATAAAGTTGTATTTTAATTTTTTTGGTACATATATATATTGCTACCTCCAAGTTTTTTTATAATGGCATAGATTAAAATGAATTATATTCTTCTTGTATTAAAATATGTTCAAACTGTTTAAAAAATTTATTCAATGATATGTAAAATTTAACATTAAAAGTTAATAATAGACTGAACAGTAACATAATTGTAAAACTATAAATATATTTTAAATATAAGATAACATTAAGCAGTTAAAGCTTAAATTTTGAAAAAGTAACACCTGAGCATAAAACAAATATTTAGCAAAGTAGTTTTCATGTTATAAGAAAAACCATTGAAGCAAAACTTTTTTTAAATATATATATACTAGTGTTCACGACAGACGTTGTCCTGTACACAGGTCTTAAATCCGGAAATTACAAACTTTTTTGAATAAATTGTAACAATCTGGACTGTTTTGATGAAATTTTTTATAAAGATATTACAATACCTGACATCATCACATGTACAGTTACCACAATTCGACCTATTGATTGCGTGTGAGCATGTATTTACTACGAACTAAGTTGAATATAGAAGCTATTCTGAATAGAAACAAACTTATTTTGATTAAAGGGTAAGAAAGATAAAACTCGAGCTATTTTCATAACAGGTATATTTGTTTAATGCACAAAAAATAAATTTATTGTAATGCCATTGAATGTACAATGTTTTTGGTTAATCCTTGAGAGGTATAAACAAACAAATGCGATGGTTTGCCAAACCTCGGACATGCAACATATAATTGGCCGTGTGAAAAGCAAGGGTTTTCTAAATCTAAGCCACAAATTGTCATTGTTTGACCTTGTGACTTATTAATGGTCATAGCAAATACCAAGTGAAATGGAAATTGCAAACATTTGTATGGTTAGGTGAGTCTGAAAGAATCATTGGGATATGTGGTAGAAGTACAACTTCACCTTGAACTTTGCCGCTTAAAATAGTGGTCTCAAGAATATTGCCCATGAATTTTTTATGAACAATCGCGCGCCCTTACATAATTTTGGCGCATTTTTAACTAATTGCGATGCCGGACCGAATTGTGAATCTAAATCATTCTCGTATCCACTTGAATCCACACAAAAAATATCATCCAAATAGGTCCAGCCGTTTAGCAGGAGTCTCATACATACGCACAGAAGAATTATACATATAAAGATATATG
Source organism: Trichonephila inaurata madagascariensis (assembly GCA_019973955.1). Classification (NCBI taxonomy): domain Eukaryota; kingdom Metazoa; phylum Arthropoda; class Arachnida; order Araneae; family Nephilidae; genus Trichonephila; species Trichonephila inaurata. Next base: position 220,820 of record BMAV01002892.1, read on the forward strand.
CCGTATCGTGGCAAAATGAATAATCTTTCCGATTCTGTAATTATTTTTTGTCTGATTTTGATAGAAAAATTAAGATTGCAATTTTAAAAACGGCGAAAATATCGGAAAATTCTCCCCTTTTCTTTCTTTTTTTTCCCTTTTGCCGCGCATTAGCAGAATAAACAGCACACAGGGGTAAAACAATTATGCGTTTTATGGTTTTTAATTAATTGCTATATCGGACCGAATTGTGAATCTAAACTATTCTCGAATCCACTTGAACCCACACAAAAAATTTCATCGAAATCGGTCCAGCCGTTTAGGAGGAGTTTAGTCACATACACATGCACAGAAGATTTTTATATATAAAGATTTGAAAAGATGTTAATTAAAAACGCTAGAAAGCAGGATTCGTCGGAATTTTTGTAACAATGAAGACCCAGTTTGGCTGAAAATCGATTTTCGACGCCAACTTACTTCATTTTTATAACAACGTTGTTACAACAATGCAGATGAATATTGAGTTGAATGTTTTTAATTAATATCTTTTTAACCAATTGCAATTTCGGACTGAATTGTCAATCTAAACCATTCTCGAATCCACTTGAACCCACACAAAAAATTTCATCAAAATCGATCCAGCCGTGTAGGAGGAGTTTAGTCACATACACACGCACAGAAGATATTTTTATATATAAAGATATATCATTCTTAAAATAAGCTGTTTTGATAAAAGTTTCTTTTTTTTCAAAAAATTGGAATTTAAGAGATAAGATTTATATGAGGTAAAGTCACAAAAAGTACTCAGAATTTCTAAGTACAAGTTTATTATACTTGTAATAATGCATGCCCCAGAAAATAGTCTTTTAAATTCACACAAGTTAAAAAAATTTTTTACCAATATTAAATGACATTTCTTCAATTCACTGCTTTATTTGTTAGGGGAAATGTTTTTAAAATTCGAGCTATATATTGATGCATTATTCCTTCCTTCCTTGCTCAGTCGCTCAACAGCCCAGGGTGGGCATTGGTCTTCTAAAGGAGCCTTTTCCACACACAAGCCAGCCTTCTTCCTGCAAGTGTTCTCCAATTCTTAGTTCTCAAAACTAGATCTTTTTCAAGGCCATCAATCCATCTAAAATTTGGCCTGCCCTTTCTTCATGTTCATGCATTATTACTTAGATAATTTTTTTAAATAAAGGATACATCACTACAGTTTCTTTCCAATAGTACAATTTTTTTCTATTAATTATAAAATGCAATATAAAAAATAATTAACTAATCTTCCTTTGTTATTTCTCAAATAATGTAACAATAGTTGTAAAATTTTAAATTTTTTTATACCTTTCTTGAAAATATTCAACAGGATTTATCATTTTGATGCTTTGTGACACAAACACATTGGATGTCGCCAATTTACAACAGATTCTATAAAATGCATCAGATATTCTCCCTAATGGCCATGAGTATCTGATTTCTTCTTTTTTTTTAAGACATTAACTCACAATATTTCACTTGAGAATCTATACGGTATACACTCTCACAAATCTACGTACTAAGATAAATTACGAACTATGGCCAGTCTGATGCTAGGTGATAGTAGTGCTATAGTAGTAAAGTCATTATCTTTAACACCAATAACCCATTTCATCCCCATATGAATATTTAAAAAAAATATCAAAAAGTTTTTTGATAGCTTCTCCATCATTATGTATGTATTAAATGATATTTCTCAAAATAATTTTTCTTAGGAAGGGGGATAAAAGCAATTGCCTCAATTTTGAGACAGCCCCAGCTTAAATTTATTTTATTTATGTAGATATTTTTTTTTAAATACGAATTCCTACTTTTTATTTATAATAATGATTAGTATTTTAAGATAATAAAACTTTGTAATTATTCTTAAAAAAATGTTATTTTATAGTACTAACTAGTATTTTATAGTCTAGTTTTTAGCTACATCCTGAATCCTTTTAGTTACACATTAACTAAAAGAAATAAATATTCTGCACCAATTCCAGCAACATTTTATTTACTATGCTTAATTATACTTAAGATATTTTTTCCCTTTCTCTCTTCAGGAAAGCTTGCAAAATTCAAACATGATTGTAAGTTCTCTCATTTTTTCCACCTTAGGATTTTAAATTTTTACAAGCATTTAATTCTTCAAATACTTACTTTCTAACAATGTACATCAATAAGAAATACACATGTTGATTGTAATACAGAAAAATTAGAAAAAATGAAATTATTTACAACAAAGGGAATTTGAGGGCACTAGCAGGCGCAATATGCAATCTTATAATTTCATGTAACTCGACTAAGGTTTCCGATTTACCAGCCTTTTTCTTTCCCATAAAATCCTGAGAACATAGTCAAATTTTGAAAATTCTATATAAAAAAAGTTATAACAACTACATAAAATATAGGGATATCAATAAATTCCAGAACTTATGCTTCTTTACATATAGAGTTACAAAATGTAAATATAATCATTATATATTTTTAAAGTAGGATTAAAGAAAACATAAGCAATATCTATACTATCAACCTAGTTATAAGCTTTGTTATTAACAAACAACTCAACAGCAGAAAATGACTGCTTAGCATCAGCTGATGTCAGAGGAATTGTTTCAAAGCTTCTCCTTATTTTATTTTAATGATCCAATTTTCTTTTAAGTGAAACAACTGAAATTTTTGCTTCACAACCTTGCTTAAGCTAGAATTCTTGCTAGTTAAACAATGAACCACACCTTCTTTATTGAATGAATTACTTTTTTCTAATTTTCAACTAGCATTAAAAATTCCCTTTCAAAAGGTTCTGAGCTCTCTTTTAAGTGTGAAGCATTAGACAGTGATCTGTCTTCCTAGCAAAAAGGTTTTGTCATAATTATTTCAGCATGTTGAATCAAATAATTTTTTATTTAGGAAACATGAAGGAGCAACATTCTTCCTAGAAAAGTTTAGATATTGCATTGATCCAATTAAATTAAAATAAAATCTCTCACTAATTCTTTGAACCAGAGAACTTTTCATATTATTTGCAAATTTTGAGTTTTATTAGTTCAACTCTCAAGCAATAAACACTTCACTAGCACCACATTTTGACTGCATAATTATTCTAAACCAATTTTACTGGCTTCAAACCTACTACAATTACAGTTAAAGTTTCAAATTTTACATTAACCATCATTAGAGTTGATCTTTAACATCAATTAATGCTTTCAAAATTAGTAATTTTATTCTTTAAAGCACTGTAAAAAAAAAAACTATTCCAGCATGGTTTAGTGTCTGAACGAACCATCTTTTCACAGCCAAAAACTCTGCATTAAAATAATTTCTTTACAATATTTTTTAAGGTAATAGGTACCAAATAATTTTAAGTATTCCTTATCTGTTTTATAGTTTCATTCATATTATTTTTCAGAATAAGCAATACAAAACATAGGACGTGTTGCTATACTGCTTTTAAATTATAAATCTAACATTTTGTTTAAATATTCAATTAGCTCCTCCCTTTCAGAAATATCTTCTTCATGAGATATATTTTCTGTCTCAATAGTGCTTTCTCCCAAATATTTTTTTTTATAAAGAACATCAAACATCATTAGGTATATGGCAAGTGCATAACATAGGTGGTACTCACAATTTGTTACTTTTTCCAAACTTAACCATCATACTAGCACCATCTGTAACATAAGCAGTTATTTCTTTTCAAATATGATTCTTTTGCTTCAGCATTTCCTACTGAGGGGAGATATTCTTTGATAGATGGTAAAAGTTTATGATAAAGATAACTGACTGCATGATTGTGGGAAAATGGTGTAAAATGCTTTGAGATGGGTGAACAAGTTTGGTCAATGAAGTTCAACTTAGGAGGCCAATGACTTCTTCAATCTGTTCAATTGTTGATAAAAACAAAATCATACAAGAAAACTGTCAAACGATGTTGAATGGAACAGTGAAATATTTCTTACTGATCTGCCTGTGACATTGTTCATGAGAAGCTAGGGTACACGATAGTTATTTCTCACAAGGTACCAAACAAGAGTAAAAACAGCAAACTGAATACAGAATGACTTGCAGTTTGAAACATTTGAGGCTGTATCACAAGGAAGGTAATAAGTTTATGAGGGATATTGTCATGGGAGAGGAAACCTGTCTTACACATGGCACTGAAGTTGTAAGCATGATGTGAGGACATTCATGTTCTCTTTGCAGAAAGAAATTCAAAGCTTCACCTTTCAGTCAGATATTGATGCTCATTGTTTTCAGGGAAACAAATGGTGTGCTACTGACAAAGTTCCTCCTCCAAAAGAGAAAGTAAATTCTGCAACTTACTATACAATGCTGACTAAAATGTGATGCATTGTGCCATTCACTACAAGCATAGTGTGACAAAACACATTCAACTGCTACTCAAAACACTTGAATGCAAATGTCTTGCCCAGTTCACGAAAAATTGTAAGGATATGGTTTAAGCCTTTTGGGGCACTCATTATACAGTCCAGACCTAGAACTCTCCAATTTCCACCAGTTTGGACCCATTAAGAAATTTCTTCATACAATAAGAAGTTTAACTCTCAAGATTAACTCAAATAAGTAGTGAGAAATTGGCTCTTTTTGCAGCCGACAGAGATCAATGAGATAGGGTTTTTTACATTGAGTCATAGGGACAAATGCCTCAACATGTAAGGAAATTATGTGGAAATGTATATTAAATGGGTAATACTTTCATTTCTGTTTCACACTGTCCTCAAATGCTTTATGTTTTTTGTTTTTTTTATATAATACATGGATTACTTATAGAGACGCATCCTCATATATATTTTGACTGAGTTTCAATTGGTTTCTCCAAAATACACCTTTTTTTAAGATTTCCTTATGAGACATCCTGAAAATTAAGTATGATTCTTAGCAAAATGACTACAAATTAAAAATTTAATTTTTCAGTCATTTACACATTTCTCTAACCATAAAATTCTTTAATACCTAAAAAATAAAAATATAATAAAATGGCTGCAATGGATAGGAAATGAAAAATATTAGAAGTTTACAGTTGCATTTCATAATGTTTAATTTCTTTCTTTTTCTTTTACTTATTTTATTATTTTTTACGGAGTATGAGAATGAAAAAGCACAGTAGTAATTTCATTCTCTGTGAATAACTGATACATTCTAGCAAATAATTAATGCATTCTAGTGCTAATTAATACAGTCTAGTGAATAACTGATGTTAATATGAACTTCAAGTATTCACTAGAATGCATTTTCAATATCTAGACAAGGGAAGATGAAATTTTTCATGTTCTTATGTTATCAGATAAGGAAGGTTGCTTCAAAAAATACACATATTTTAAAATATCAGGTGTACTGGAAAGTTCTGTCCATTCTGTGGTTACAAGTTTCATCAAGTATGCACATCTTCATCTGATGCATATTTGGCTCTCTTTTTATCATTGAATATATATATATATTGACCAAACAAATGGGCTAAAATTATGATTCATGTTAGTATTAAGTGAAACTCGATCAGTACCCATGGCTACTTACTGATGCCAACAAGGAAGAAATGATATAGAAGCACATAGAAATTTATTGAAAGTGTCTGGTGAAGGTACAGTTTCTGATACAACATGCAGGAAATGGTTCAAAAAACTTCAAATAAGTGATTTTGACCTTTCTGACAAGCCATGCTGTGAATAACCATCTTTGATTGATGACAATACTATTAAGATCATAGTTGAGCAAAATCCTTTCTTGAAAACATTGGAGATTGCAGAAAGAGTTGATTCAGCTCAACAAACCTTTTCTGACCATATTTGGAAACAAGGATTAGTGTGAAAGTTTTCAAGATGGGTGCCACATAAGTTAAGAGAGAAGAATTTGAGTGATCATGTCATATATATACTCACATCTCTGCTTGCATGAACAAAATTAAATTCTTCTTAGACTGGATGAAAAGAGGATTACCTATGAAAATATCACTAGGAAAAGGGTATATTGTGTACTCAGAAAACCTGCCCTCTTTACCTCTAAGCCAAAGACAAGCCAGAATAAGAGAATGTAGTGTATATGGTGGGATATTTGAGGACCAATACATATTGAGCTGTGGAAACCAAAAGAAAAGCTTCATTCAGAGAGGTGACAAATGGATAATTTAAAACAGCACTCCAGGAAAAGAGGCTGTCAATGTTTGATAGAAAGGAGATCATACTGCTTCATGATAATGTCCTGTCCCATGTTGCTTCAGAAACATATTAGGAACTCACACAGTTAAGCTGAGAAATTCTGTCACACCCACTATACTGCCATGATTTTACACATTTCAATTATCATTTGTTTCTGTGCTTAAAAGATTTTTTGCAGAGCAAAAAATTAAGATACAAAGCCAATATCAGACAAGCACTGATTCAATTTTCAGTTCTAGAAAAAAGGCATTTTTTATAAATGGAAAATCCAAACTGTGATCATGCTGGCAAGAAGTCATAAATATTGATGGCAATTATATTATTTAACAAAATTTATTCAAAATATGAAAAATTTATTATTTTGATTTATTTTTAAAACAGACAGAACATTCTGATAAGCCAAATACATGATTTTTAGAAATACTTAATGAATATATACTACAGATGATTTTATATATATATATATATTTAGTTATCATACAAAAGGCAACAGTCTGTAATTAGGATCATGCAATAAGATTGTAACTAACTTACATTTAGACCATTTTTAATAAAACAATAATTTGAAAAATAACAAAAATAAAAAGTAATATTTAATAAAATCTCTATCTCTTATTTTGAATTTCTTAATATTTAGAAGCATGAAATTTTAGAAAAGGTTTTTGATTATTTACATATTACAATTATCCTTGATTTGAAATTATCACAGTATTTTTTGAATTATAATTAAAATATCTGCATATCATGTGTAACTACCAACTAAATTATATTATATTATATTTATCACATTCTAGGTAAAAAACTGCTAAAATATCAGAAAAAATCTGCATAAATTTTAACAAAAAACAATTAGTATCTTAGTAAAAAAGAAAATGAACAGTTTTATCTAACAAATCACACAATAAAGACAAAGATTTATACCGGTATTGGATCATCTGCAGCATTTAAACTGAGCTTGGGTGGTGAAGAAACTGATTGAGAATCCAGTGCCTCAAGAAATGGAATAGAATCATCAGACTTTGAAGATAAACTTTCAACAGGCATCTGTGAACAGTTTTTAGGTGTTTCAGGTTTACTCCTGTTTTCATCAAACCATTTCCTACACGGTGAATTAGGTACTGTATTAATGATTTCAAATACTTTACTTTTTAATTCAGAATTTTTATCATGACAATTATATGCATCCTTTTCTTCAGTAACAAAATTATCATTGGAATTTTTAATTACTTTCTTTTCCTTCAGCAAATCAGTTCTTACAGCATCTATGGTTGGAATTGGCACTTCAATCAAAACTTCATGATTAGGAGTATCTAACTTTTCATTTAACTTACTTGCATGGTTAGAGTTCATTTTTTTGCTTGCAACTGGTACTATTTCAGATTTTTCAAATGTTCTTCTTAGTTCAAAAATTGCATCCTCAAGAGAAGAATCAAAATTTGGAATTACATTTTCATTTAAATCTTCACTTTCATCAGGAGAATGGCTTTTAGATAAGCAATCGTTTATCTTTTTACCTAGAAGCTTATATGATCCATCTGATGAAGATTCCTTTCCAGCTAATATTTCAGTCTGAAATTTTATGTTTGAAGCATTTTTCAGCTCAGTTGCATTATTTGAAAATCCCTTATTATTGACAATATTTGGTAACTTACCAAGTAAATTTGCTATATTCATAAGATCGGGTGAATGCACAGTTCTAGAAGCCAGAGAAATTTCTTCATCAAGCTCCTTTTTTTTTTGCTGCTCTAACACTTCTTCCATACCTTTAATATGTTCAAAAACTTCATTATAATCCAGAATTTTCTTTTTAACAGAAGATTTATTATCCGGAAACAAATTTTGTTTTTGTGGAAAAGGTACCGTTTGGATTCGTTTTTTTGAAAAAATATCAAAATCAGAATGAGAAAGATTTTTGGAATAAATAGGACTAGAGATAATTTTGTTAGAAGTTGGCTCACATTCAAGATAGCTTGGTTCATTTTGAACAGAATCCACATTTCTGTCATAATTTTGAGAATTATTGAACCTTTTAAAAGGACTAGGAACATCACATGCATTCTGTCTTGGAAACGCATTACTTGAAAAGTCTGGATATCCATCTTGTCTTACAGAGGAATAATTTTGTTCCATATTAAAAAAAGATTGATATTTTGCATTAAATCTATGAGTGTCAGAATACGGATAACTTATTTTGTCTAAAGAATCTTTATTGTAATTTTTAATAGGTGCATTTTGTAAATGAGTCCTTTGGTCCATTTCAAGTAATCCATCATAACTATACATATCCTCTTTCCTTAAATGTCTAAATTGTGGGTTTTGCCGATACATGTTAAAATCTTCATCTCGAAATTCATGCCTCATCGCAGATGGTGGTGAATTAGAAAATGAAGTTCTTTCAAAATAAGGAGTTCTAGGATAGGGTTCCGATCTCTCTTTCCAATAAAACCCCTTATCATCATAATTTGGTGATCTGTAAGGTCCATGCACAGGAGGACGATTTGGAAATATTTGATGCTGATGCCGCCCACGTGGGGAAAAATTAGAAATCGGGGGCGAATATCCTCGATAATTATTCATTTTAAAATACCTGAAAAAAACCAAAAATTTATCAGATTAAAACATTTTTAAGCCTACAAATAAAACTAGAAACAAACAGTCCTTTAATAATCAGTTAAAAAAACTCAAATAATAAATATTAAAAAACCAAACAAATATATGATCACAGATCTTATAATTCCACATATTATTAAATACCACATAAAAAAAAATAATAAAATATTATAATGAGAAAAGTTTAAAAACCATATGAATTTAAATAATTTAATACTATATTAACCAATTTATATGATGAGATTAGTTATTACCCCAGGCTTTCTTCTCCCCCAAAAGAGTATGTAGTACCTACTAATTTGTGTGAAGGTTTCTTTTTCTTTGCCCTTATCTGACAAAAAAATTAGTTTATTCATTAACCTTACTGGTCCAGACAGTGCTGGTTTATCCATTGGGCACTTGGGGTGGACTAACCTAATTGATAAACTGGCCTTAACCAGATTTTCTGGTTATAAATTTCAATCCGCCAGTATCAAAGCGGCTTGTAGATCTTCTGTGCCCAGGGCCCAAAATGAGATTAAATTGCCACTGTCTCCAGATAACCATATTTTAAAGCAAAGGTCTCCAAACTACAGCCCACAGGACAACACCATTCTGCAAGCACCACCAATCCAACCCGTGGTTTATTTTGATTAGATTGTAAATTTTAGAATGTAGAGATACCATGCAAACCAATTAAGAAACATAAATGGCTCCATATCATAAAAATGAACATTTTAACTATAACTAATGATATGAGATTTATCCTAAAAACTGATAATAACTGATCTGCATAGGAATATCACATAATAAAATTAAACAATATAATTATGATCAATGAGATCTATGTAGCTATAATTTTCAACTGATAAGGATTAAGTTTACTATTGGAAGTTATTAGTTTGAAGCTCTGACCATAAATTCATCAGTCAACTTGGATCAGTAAATACCTCTCATATATCTTATTTCTTCACATAGATAAATAATTCCAAAAGTTGAAGTGGCCACGGTAGCTGAGTGGTATAGGTATCGGATCGTGGCTTGCCTTGTCTCATGAGTTTGAGCCCAGTACCACTAAAGACCCGCCATGAAGGGCAGCGATGCACGTTAGATCTGTCGAGAGCTGAAACGTCCTCCCATTTGGGTGGTGTATAGTTAGGGGAGAGGGTGCCAGCTAAGGTGTCGTCCACGTCACTTGACCATGGTTCAAAATTACGTGGTCCATCGCCAAAAGCCCTCGTGTAGCTGAACAGTGCGACGTTAATATTTAATCAATCAATCAATCCAAAAGTTGAAAAGAAGCCACAAGAAAACTTATGAAACTGATCAAACTGCATGAGTGAAGTATTTCAAAAATTCAAGGAATGATGAGTTTAAATATTCTTTGCTAACAATGCCGCTACATTGCAAATCGATCATTCCCATTATGAGTTATGAAGCAAAGGATTTTGGAAAGATTTAGAAAAATCTTGATGTTATTTACAATTGCATCAAAATCTAAAAAACTAGAATCAAAATTCACCATTGAAGCAATCAAAGTTTGAATTGCAAAATCTACCATAAAATGTCACCTCACTCACAAATTAGTCCCAAAATGAAAATTTGTGTGCGATTAAAAATGTCAGAACAGTATGTTGGTATGAGGTAGCTAGGCCTTGGCCCTTAAGATTCAGAGAAAGAGTCATTGTGACCCTTAAGCAAAAAAGTTTGGAGACAATGGCATAACGTGCAACCCTGCATTGTGGGCGACCCATGATTCTAGAGGCCCCAAAGCCTGACAGACACCAAGTAAGGCTTGTAGCCCAAAATCTGACTTTGCAGGAGGCCCCTAATATTCTAAGTTATGCCACTGTGTTTGGAGACTTCAGTTTTAAAAAATTTAAAAATGTCATTCTCAGCAAAATTAAATTTTCAATAAAAATTCTATAATACTCTGTGAGATCTATCATTATAAAATCAGAAGTGGATGTATTTAAAAAAAAACAGTGTAAATACCACTTACTCAAACAGGCAAAATTCATTATATTAAGCACTAAACAACAATTATATTTATTCCACTGAAATTATACATAAAAAATCAAACAAATTTCTATCTTATTGCCATTATATTCAGGTCATCACAAAAAAAAGCAGAGTTAAAAAATTTAAACAATGAAAGTCATTTTAATCTTACACGAACATCAAATAAATAATCCAAGATAATACATATTTATAAAGGTTTGACATTACAGTTGTAGAAGTTGAAAGAAGAAAAAGTCAATTAAAAGTAAGTTTAAGCTTAAAAAAATATAAAATTGATGAAAAATTAATTTTTAAAAAAAGATTATATAACTTATTAATAAAACATGCTATTCTTCTGCCCAACTTAAATAGAAAATTTCACAACTTTAGCAAAGCTAATAGATTTAGCCACAATTTAAGAAGCCTTGACAAAATCCATTTTGAAAATATGGTTTAAGAATTAATTACAGGTTTTCTATGTATATGACATATTTATTAGAAATAATAAATAAAATAAATTGCTTTTTTTTTTTTGGTTTCTGAACAACTGCAGCACTTGTAAAGAGATTTAATAAGAGAAAATGTATGTATTTAAAAAAAACAGAACTTAAAAAAGTCCAGAGTAATGTCGTTTTTTCATTTCAAGCCCTGGGCGCAGAAGATCTACAGGCCTCCTTAGCACTAGTGATTTGAAATTTATACCTGGAAAATACGGTTAAGTACAGCTTATCAGTGTCATGCCCACCCTAAGCACCCAATAGATAAGTTGTCATTGGTCCAGAGAAAATTACTATTCCTAATAGCTGAGGGACTAAATTTCAAACAAAGAGATATTGAAGTTTGCCATTAAAATTAATAATTAAGAGTTATCTGATACATGAAATTAAAATAAAAATTTTTAAAAAATTAATAATTGAGAAATTGAGTTACTTATGACTGAGTATCCTTCCCCTTCTTCAAGAAGTGTTTTGATTAAATACAATAATTTTTTTTTTAAATAATAAATATTTTTCATAAAAAAAGTCTTGATATGAATAAAAATAAAAATTTCAACACTTTAATATTAAAGGAATTGGAATGTTTAAAAAATACAAAAATCTAATAAAAATGCAGGATGCATTATTTTCATTTATTAACCAAACAGAAAATATGAATTTTAATCAAATGTAAAACAAAATCCTTCCTCTACCAAATTATCATTTTTAAAATCTTTTATTATATAACAGCCTACAAAGATTATGTCCAAGAAGCACGAAAGCTAGACAAACATCTTCCATCAAGTTGCTTTAATGTACAAGTATCAAAATTTTATAATCATGCAACAGAAAAATTGGCAAAACTAAATCCAAATAAGGAGAAAAGTTTAATCATCTCAATCAATAAATAACATGTCTTAAAACTGTTTAGCAGACAGATCATCTATGTTTTTTGTAATTTCATTTATGGTATGCTTTTTTTTTATTAGTATCAGAAACAATTATTGAATGAAGATTATTTCCAACATGAAAAATTGTTGCGATATGAGAAGTTGATTTGTTTCTCAGTTTTTATTCTGTGCAAAACAAAATTTTGTGCCCTTATAAAACTCAAAATGCAGCTTCTCACAAGTGTTTTACGATGCCTTTCTATCAGACCTAAATTAATACTACAATATAAAATAAAAACGAAATGGAACGATATAAGTATAAATGAGAGGAGAAACAATTTCTTTACATTGAAACATTTACAAATAGCAATTATACTTCATATCAACTTTTTAAATCAAGCTTAACATACAATTTGAGAAAAAATTTTGAGAAATAATTTTCCTATGAAATATGATTTGGCAATGTTTTTTGAATGTATTAGACTATTACAATCAAGGCTTTTTTTTATTACTTTAACAATCAAACTTGTTTTTGTTTCCCAAAGCTCTCTCAATAAGATAACATACTGAATCTTAGTCACTTAAAATTAATTTTAAACAAAAAAAACACAAGTTATTATATATTTGTGAATGGTAAAAATTTAGATTGAAACATCCGACAAAATGATACATAAACTAATTTCTTCAATTCACATGAAAATTAATAAGTTTCAACAATACTTAAGTGTAGAATAGGGGGCCCCTAAGATGTGGCGATGTTTATCTACATGCCAGTATGAATCTGCTCTTCATTACTTCAGCCTCGCTTCAATACTCTCAGAACAACTATTGCTACATATAGGTAGTTTAGTGACTGATTCTGATCACCAAAAAATTAACATCATCAAGGACTCCCCCTCCCTCCGAGTGGTGGCGTTTCACACCTCCACGCCACAGGTCAAGGGTTCAAATCCTGGGCTGGGCAAGGTCGATTCAGCCATTCATCCCTTCAGTGGGTCTATAAATGAGTACCAGGTTTGCTTGGAAACTTAATTTCTGGGGAGGGGGAGGGCATTGCATCAAACTGAATGGAACATCTGTTCATGTGCCTCAAAGCCCAAGGTCATGTATACTGAGATGGGCACAGTAGGCTTGGCCCTCATGGGCTGATGTACCACGGAGTTTAGTTTAAGGACAACCCCCTATTCTACACTTCAACCTAAAAGAGACACTTGTTACCAATTACATCTTTAGGTTTCTATTATCATATTATTAATCCCTCGATTGAATAAAAGTTAAAACTAAATTAAACAGAATATAAACTATAATCTAGCATACATATATCTTTTTGAATATATGTAAAAACATTCCTAATCTTTAAGATTCAATGGTATATGTATCATCTCATCAAGTTATTATATTATTTGATATGTATCATATGGTAATATAATAGCTTGATTTGAGCATAGATCTGCATATATATGTATACACACACCCAAACAAATTATTACATTACATGCGGAACAACATGTTTTAGTGACAGTTGAATATAATTTATAGTTGAATTTAACTGAATATTCACTTATAGCAGTGAATTTTACAGAAAAATTCATGTTTTTCAATTATATGACAAAAAATTTTAAAAAATGCAAATCATCGTCATGTTGATTATTTTCTATGGAATCGAATTTGATTTTTACTAGGACTTTTAAGAGTAAAATCGAGATAAGTATTTCTGAAAAGATATTTACCAGTATTTAAAAAATAAAATAAACAGGATACATGACACGCAAAAGAATTTTTATATGTGTAAAAAATTCTACATAGGCCCTCATCCGAAACAAAATATTTACTTAATATTTTATCATACTTCCGTCAACAGAAAAAAAAAACTTGTTAAAACACACACAGATTCCATAATACAATATCTTATTGACAGTCAAATTTTATTATTATAAGATATCGATTAAAATAATGATTCGAGAATTAAAATGAATGTTGCCAAATAAAATCAAATAAATTTAATTCTTGAATGTGTATTCCTCAATATCAGGGGTCGGCAACCTGCGTCTCGCGAGCTACATGTGGCTCTTTGGATGTGAAGCTGCGGCTCTTTAGTTCCATACGCAAATATTACTTATTTTATTAAAAAAAATATTTAAAAATCGTTCTGAATTGAATAAAGAGGATTAGGCACCGTTTCTATCTCTCAGACACTTGTACTCACTTTTCCAAAAAAAGCACTTCTAGAATTGCTACCACTCTCGGGACAAACTAGAAGGGAAGATACAGCGAATGCCATGAAAAAATGCCTTGAAGACAAAAGGATCGATTTAAATAAAATCGTTTCAATAGCAGCGGATGGAGCCAAAACTTTGACAGGAAAAATAAAGGGGCAACAACGATTCTTCAGACCAAAACAAACTACGAAATTCTTACGTTTCACTCCATAATACACAAGAAGCACTTTGTGCCCAAACATTTCCGGCCCAAATAGTTGAGGTCATGAATTTGGTAATCAATTGTTAGCAGCATCTTGTCAAAAGCACTCTACCATCACCAGTTTAAAGAATTCTTAAACGAAATGGAGACTCAGTATTCCGACCTCCTTCTTCACAATAAAGTGCGATGGCTTTCCAAAGGTAAGGTGTTGAAACGTTTTGCTTCGTGCCTGAATGAAATAAATACATTCCTCAATCAAAAAGGCATTAATCACCCTGAATTAGAAAATGACAAATGGTTGCAAAAATTTTACTTTATGGTGGATATCACAGAGAAATTAGATTAGCTGTGAATTTAAAACTGCAAGACATGGGAACCCCAACCTATTTTTGATGAATAAATGGTTCGTTTTAAAAAAAATTAATTCTTTTTGCAGCAGATATTCAGAGTGGTAAATTACTTCATTTTCAATTTCTAAATTAATATCGCGATAAAACCAGTGCAACTGATGACACGAATTTCTTCAGCACAGTTATAAAAAAATTATGGATGAATTTGCTGACAGATTTGAGCAATTCAAAACACAAACTTTTATCCACACATTTCATCTGGCTCTTCCAAAAATATCCCATCGGTCGCGCTGCGCAGTTAATGTTATTGTTATTGTTAGAATCCTGTTTACGCCTCGTTTCCTTGAACCAGATGTACATTAATATGGAACAATACAACAATATATATATGCACACACACTATACAATTACAAACATTTTTCAATAAAGTGTTAAAACAAATAACCAAAGGAATTGTCTCAGCGAAGTCATACATCGAAGTAAACAAATACATGATTACAATTGTTTTCTCCATCAATTGAGAAAAAATTTTACAAGTCAAAAGTTCAAAAAATAAATAAATACACCTTGTGTGTCAATTTTGCTTTTTTTTGAATTTTTAAAAAAGCCCGAGACTTTTCGAATAACGACCACTTGTTGGAAACAATAAAAATAAAACAATACAACCTGGTTTTTATGGTTTGTCGTCTCCTACTAGAACCTCCAATGATAGTGTGCTATTAGTTTTCGCCCTCTTCTTATTTTTTGTTGCTCTTGATCCCGTCTGTTTCCCTGATGTAGGGTATGTAGTTTTCTCGGCTTTTCCCTGGTTTTTTTTGATTTCAATTCTTGGCCGCTCGGGACCCCTGGTTCTGTTTTTTGCGTGGTCAGGTTATTCCTTTCTATCTTGAACCACTACTCCTTCCATTCGGTTCCTTTCCTACTTATATAAAATTTTTTCTGATGACAATGGTTTTTTACTGATTTTATGGTCTACACGTTTTTGCAATTTTTTTTTGTGGGTCCCGGAAAAGATCCATGCGATCGTTTATACCCCAAATTTTTTCCGGGGTTTTTTTTTTAATTTTGTTTTATTACGGGAAAAAAGAGCTAGGTAGTGATCTGATAATGGCCCGCGCTATCGGCCTTACCTGTGGTTTCTCACGTTGATTTTTAAGATTTTTCCCTTTTTCCTTAACTCACCTTTAATCAGACCCTTTCTTCCTACCATTTGCGCCATTTGATTTTTTAAAAGTTTTCCAAACTCTCGTTTCCGGGGTGAATTTGTTACCCGAGCTACCTGTTCCTATCGCAATCTCGTCACTTTTCCCTATGACGATATATTTTACTTGATCAACATTGAGGTTAACCTTTTTTCCTGCCTTCATATTATAACATTTTTATTATTTCTTATTTCCCCCCCATACGGCCCTTAAAATTTTTTGTTTAAACTTAATGCAGATTTTGTTATGCTGAACTTAAAGGGTGTGTTACTAACAAAAACACAGCATTCACCTTTTTTTTTCTTCCGCCTGCGTCATTATAGTATTTTTCCATCTTTAAATTTTTTTTTTTTGTGTTTCGCCTAACTTCATCAAACAATTTTTCAATATCTTTTACTGAAAACTAGTTCCACCCGAAACCAGACAAATTTTTTGGAAATGGGGTAATCAACTTTCGCCCCAAAAAATAATTCTGCGGGGTTTTTTTCCCCGTCGTTTCATTCACGCGTAGACTAGCATAAGCAAATTCACGTAAGAATTGGTCCGATCGTGGATCATTTCATAATTTCTCATTTGCCCCAATCCGATTTACGCATTCGGTTCTATTGCCTGAAGTCTTTTACAACAGCTTTTCATGCCTTATGCCAATCTTTCATTAAATGTTCAAAAATTTTTATATAAATTGGGGGCCGTTATCATTTATTAACTTTTTTTTGGGCCCCAAATGCGACATAAAATTATCAAAAAAAAAAAAAATCCCCTATTATAGAGCGGGCCTTTTAAGAGGTATAATTTTTGCCCTTTGCTGAAATATCGGGAATTACTAAAAAATATCGAATTTCTCATGTGTATGATAGGGGCCAACAAATCTAACGTAACTATATCATTTGGATAATTTGATACTGGATTTAATCGACCCGATGGTAAAACGTTTTATAATTATTAACTTTGGGACATATGGCATGTAGAGATAATTGATCAATAAATTTTCTCATATCGGGGAAAAAAAACGTCCCAAATTTTTTTGATAAGTTTTTTAAAACGGCCAAAAAGACCTGCTATGGGCTTGTAATGAAATTTCTCAAGATTTCGTTTCTAAAAGACTTTGGAATAATAAAACCCTTTCACCTAACGACGTTAGTGTTTCGCATAAAACAACAAGCCTTCAATTAGACGCAATTGGGACCAATTTTTCACATATCGTCGCATTAACAGAGTTATCTTCCGGTTTCTAAATTTAAAATTTGGGCCCCCGTTTTTAACTGTTCTCGTGACGTAATACTAGATATCTAATTTTTGCACAATTAACTTTTTTTTCCCATTGAGACATAGCCATCCGGGTGACCATGTTTCCCGGGTTTCCCCGTGTAAAAGGGTGGGGTTATCAAAATGATGAGACATAATTTTAATACAACTTTTATTAAGAGTAACTTTTATTAAATTTAATTTGTTTTAATTGAGGAGAGTCAAGCCCAAATTAAATCATATTTAAGTCAGATCCGCAACTAGATCCCTATCTCAATTATCCAAATAATCCCCGTTTATCTAATTACTTATATCTTATTACCTTTTCCAGTTCTGGGGGCCTTTTACCTAAGAATATAATCTATAACTTTATATTGGAGACTTATCCGCCATGCAGCTAATTTTGATCCTCAAGATTCCACACTGCTTTTTTCACGCTATTGATCGAATGATTCCACCCAATCTCTCCCTTTGCTATGCTATATCTGTTGCCGATATCCTTTTTTTGTTTTTCTCATTTACATATTGATCCGTTTTTTTCTTTGGGTTTTGGTTGGGAAAAGGCCTTTTTCCCTCAAAGAACATAGGGGTCTGAATCAGAAAGACCGAGAGACGTCACAACCTCCAAGAAAAAAAAACGGATTTAAAGGGTTCTAATTTTAAAAAAGTGCTAAATCCTATTTCTAAATTTCTTCACTTTCTGAGTTTTATTTAACTTTTTTAAACTTAAATCTTCATTTTCTTTTATAATTTAATATCTATCTTGACTTTAATTTTCATTGCAATTTTAATCTTTAAAATTTTTAAATTTTTTAATTTTCCAATATCTATCTTACTTAATTTTCATTGCCATTTTAATCTTAAATTTTTCTTTTTTAAATTTTCCAAAAAATTTTTCTTGACTTTAATTTTCATTTTATCTTTGAATTTTAAAATTAATTTAATTTTTAAAACCCTGACAATAAATTTTTCCCAATAACTAGGGAAATTTAATTTCTGTTTAATTTGTGCCTCCTTTTACATTTCGTTACTTAAAATATTTATACACTTAAAATTTATTCTGGGTGCGCAGCCCCAAACAACACTGCATTTTTAATTTTGCCCTTTCTTAACAGCCGGGAAACAGTTGAAGCATAATTTTCAAGTTTTTTGGGCGCCCCTGAAAGCTTTTTGAGTATTTTTTTTCCATAATTTAATTTTTTTTACATATATTATTTATATTCCAAAAATTTTTCCCCATCCCCATCTGTTTTCAAAAAAAACCCCAAAAGGCCCACCCGTTTTTATTATTGTTAGTGCCTTGACTCCCGGTTTCCTGAACCAGATCCCTCATTTTTACGTAACAATACAAAAAATATATATATCACATTTTAACAATTACAAAACTTTTCAAAAAACCCATTATAACAAATAAAAAAGGGAATTTTGCATTCACAAGTCATACATCGAAGTAAAAAAAATTTAAACAAATGTTTTCCAAAAAAAATTTTAAACAAGTAAAAAGTTCCAAAATTAAATGAACATCATTGGTGTTTGAACCTTATAATTTTTAAGCACCGCCGAGATTTCCCTTCTTGCAAAATTCTTCCGACCACTTGTTGGAAGATCAAAAAATGAAACAATAAAACCCTGTTTTTTATTTTCGGTCCCCCCTTTCCCGTTCAACGATGAGGTGTCATCACTCTTCTTTCCCTTGGGGATGGAATTTTTGTTGAAAGGTTGTAACTTTTTGTCTTCCCTTTCCTTGCCTTTCCCCAAACTGGTTCTTGGCTGGGGGGGTTCTTCTTTTTTCCGTCGGGCCTTAAATTATAACTCTTTTCATATGGAATTTCAGTTGATTCTCTCCCTGCTCTTTTTTTTACTCTGGAAATAGTACAGATAATTTGTCTTTTATTATTACTATTATTACTACCCTTTCTTTGCCACTTTCTTTGTGGCCCATTGTCCCCGATACACCTGATTTTTTTAATACCTTGGTTATATTTAAACCTTTTTTTTTTTTTTCATTCCCTCTAACTAGGTAGTGATCTGACCAGTGATTTGTTTTATGGGTCCTTCTGTTTTTTGTATTATTTGATTGGCCAACCCCTTTTCCCTTTCTAACCTAGTTTCACCGCAGTTTTTTCTTCCATATTTGACTCTTTAATCCTTGGTACTTTTTCCAGACAGTTTCCTGACTTGATCTTTATTTTTTGGGATACCTGTTCCTACCACCTCGTCACATTTCCATGACGATATATTCTTATTTGATTACGTTAACTGTTAATCTTTTCCTGATTTCCATTTACAATATTATTGTTTTTAAACTTCTGCTTAAAAGGGTCCCTCTTTTTTTTTAAAATTTTAGACATACTTTGTGATGAACTCGGGGGTGTGTTTCCAAAAACCCCCAACGTTTACCTTTTTTTTATGCCCTTTTCCCGTCTATTATAATTTTTTCCCCCTTTCCTTTTTAAATTTTTTCGTACTTAGTCAGTTTTTTAAAGTTTTCTGTATATCTTGAATTTGAATTTAGAGTTTGATATCATAATTTTTTTGAAATGGTGTAATCAATTTTCGACCCTAAAATAACTCCCCGGTTTTTTTCCCCGTTGTTTTTCACCGCCGTACGAATGCGTAAGCAAACTAAAAGAAAAATTGATCCCAAGTATCGTGTTGATCATTAACATAATTTGCAATCATTTGCACTATACTCGATTAACTCTTTTCACCGATTTGCTTGTGGTCGATATGCAACAGTCTTCACATGCCTTATGCCAATTTTTTCCTTTAAGTGCCCAAAAATCTGGGATAAAAATTTGGGGGACCTTTCCTTATTAATTTTTTTGGGGCTCCATAACGCGATATAAAGTTATCAAAAAATATCCGCTATTATACGAGATGATTTTTTTAAGAGGTATAATTTCGCCCATTTGCTGAAATACGGTTATTACTAAAAATATGCGGTTACGTCTTTTTCCGATATAGATACGGCCTAAAATCCCGTCACTATCTCATTCGGATAATTCGATAAAATTGATTTAACCGACCAGCTGGTAACGCTTTTTTATAGTTATTAACTTGGCACATATGGCATGTAGAGAATATTGATCAAAAAATTTTCCATGTAGGGGGAAATAACAAACGCCCCGAATTTTTGATACTTTTTAAATCTCCCTGTGTCCATTATTGGTTTATCATGAAATTTTCATTATTTCATTCCTTAAAGATTTTGAATGTATACGATTTCACCTTGACTTTGGTTTTCGCATAAAATAACAACCTTAATTAAAGGGAAATCGTGGCCCAATTTTCCCTCAATATTTGCATTAACCGGTTATTTTCCCCGGGTTTCTAAATATCTATATTTTGACCAAATTCGGGGTCTTTTTTCTGTTCCTTTATTAATTGTTCCCGGAAGTAAGTACCAAATCTTTGATTATAGCACAATTAATTTTATCACCAATTATAATTCCCATGTTTTTCGGAAAAACGTAGCCACCATGTTTAACTTCATTTCTGACCCATTAGCGTGAAATTTCCTTTATTTACCTTATTATTTAAACCCAGTGTATTTTGAATTTTTTAAAGATTTTTGATCAAAAATCTAATCGATTTTGACCCACTTTTGAAACAATCCCAGAATAATGGGGATTCTAAATTTTCCCCAGAAAACCAACTTTTCGGGAAATTTTTGGTTTTTTTTCAAACCCCCTGGCATTTCCCCCTGTGCTGTTTTACCTGGGGGCCGGGTTTTTTATTTGTTTATAGAAAAAAAAATTTTTAATTTCTTCTTCCATATAAAGATTTATCTGCTCCCGGGGTCCCCTAGCGCTTTCAAAAAAGTGTTATTTAAAAATATAGGAGGGGTTTTTGGGGTTTATTGAAAAAAAGTCTTTTTTTCCTTTGGAACCCTTATTTATTTAACCTTCTTTTAAACGCCCTTGGGTTATCCCTCGAAAATTTTTTCCCCGCCCCTTATTTTTCTCCCCCATTTAAAAAATACGTTTTTTCAAATTAACCCTTTTTTACTATTTTAAACCTTTCTGAACCCCCCATTTTTTGGGGTTTTTTTAAAATATTTTTTTTTTTGGTCTCGTTTACTCGAACCCCCGTTTACCTTGTTTTGGGGGGGCCCTTTCCATTTTACCTCGTTTTTTTAGGTTCTTATCCCCTTTTAATTTTAAAAAATTTCTTGAATTTTAAAGGGCTTTAAAAAAATTTTCTTTTGGATTTTGGCTTCCCTTCCCTTCCTGTTTGATGAATAAAATATATCCCTAATTGCTTGGGAACCTTTCTAAATTCCTTTTTTTTTACTAAAAAGAAAAATTCCCACTTCCCCTTTTTGATAAAACTCCCTGATTCTTTTTATTTTTCCGGGGAAAAAACCCTTTTAAATTATTTTGAGCCCAAAACCTGGGGATTTTTCCCAAAAAGAAAAAAATTCGAAAAAATTTCCCCTTCCCCCAATAAAAAAGAAAGGGGGAAATTTTTGGGTTTCGAAATGTAAATTTTCTGCACCCAAAACCCCTAAAATTTGATAAAAGTACATTTCATAAATTTATTTAAATAATTATAAAAATTAAAATTTTTTTTGGGAAATAATTGTGAACCATTTCCTTTTAAGTAGAGGGGGATTATCAAAAATAAATTATCCTAAAAACCTTTATTAAATTCTTATAAAACTTAAAATTTAATTTCCTTTTTTGATGAGATAACCCCCAAATTAAAAAGATTTGTCGCAGCAATAATCCCCATCTCAAATCCAAATAACCTTTTTCAATTTTTTAAACAATATTACCTTTTTTATTTTGGGCCCTTTACCTAGGAAAAAAATTTCCTTTTTTATAAATTTTTCATCCAATTCTTTTCCTCGATTTTAAAAATTTGCCCTTTTTGACGAAGATTACATAAAACAGCCGGGCTATGTTTTACTTTCCCCGTTCCTTTTTTTTTTAAATCCAACATTTGATCCCTTTTTTTATTTTAAATTTTTGCCATTTGTGGCCTGCAAGGATTTTTAGAAAACCGGGAAAGCACCCAAAATATTTCTTTTAAGGGTTTCTTAAAAATGCCCCAATTTATTTAGGCCCCACATATTAAATTCCTTTTGGGGCCCTTGATCACCCTACCCCAAAAAATTTTTTTTTATGAGTTCCGTTGATGACGTTAAAAATTTAAAATTTATCCTAAATAGTTTTGAATTTTTACGCCCCCCCTACCCCAGCTTTTCCCCCCGGTCCGTATTTTTCCCCATTTTTTCCGAAAAAAATTGGGTTAGTTTAAAGGGGCTGTCCCCAAATTTAATTTTAAAAACCAAAGGTTTTAAACGGAATTTTAAAAACCCTTTTTTTCTTTGACCCCGAACCTTTTTTCCCCAAACCGGTTTTTAAAAATTTTTAAATTATAAACTAAAAATCAACATTTTTTATAAAATTTGCGTAAGGGAAAAATACCCAAAACAACCCCCTTAATTTCTGGGTTTTTTAAGATGGCCCAATTTTTCTCATCCGTTTTGATTCCTTCCTTACTAATAATCAATCCTAAATTCTTCAATTCATCGCACCCAAATTTACATTTATCCTTATTTAATGTCACAATCCTGCATCTTGCAATAACGAAAAAACCTCCCTTAAATGCTCAACATGGTGAGTGAACGATGGAGACGAAATAATGACGTCATCCATGTACACACTCACAAACTTCCCTACCACCGGTTTCAGGATTAGGTCAATTGCCTTCTGAAAATTGGGAGCTGCCCCTGATAAGCCGAATGGCATACGCCGAAATGCGTAAGTGCCACTTTTTACTACGAATGCGGTCTTAACAATATCACTGGGGTTTACTGCCATTTGAAAGTACTCACTTCTTAGATCAAGAGATGACATTATTGTCATATAGGGGATATTCGTTATTAAATCATCTATTAACGGTAAGGGATAGCGGGGATACTTCGTGATCGAATTCAGTTTCCTATAGTAAACCGCAAATCTATATGCTCCCGGATTATCCGGTGGTAACCCATTATTTTTCTTACATAACACAACAGGTGACGCATACGGGGATTGAATTGGAACTATGGTTCCTTCTCGTAACATTTTGTCGATGTGGAATTCGAGTATCGCTTGTTTTTGCCGATCATACCTGTATGGCCTGGAAACAACTGGTGGACTATCTCCCGTATCAATTTCATGGTATAAAACATGAGTAAGACCTGGTTTTTCTGAGAACAATCCCTTAAAACTACTAAACAAATTTTGTAATTCCTGTTTTTGCTTATCTTCCAACTTTGTCTTAGACAGATCTATTTCAACATTTTCTTCCTCAATTGTTTTAACCACCTTCTCTATTTGCGAATCGGGAGTTTTTAAGGATTTTCGATCAAAGTCTAAGACAATCTTTGATCCACTTATGAAATCACAATCCCAAGAATACATGGGTATTCCAAATCCGTCAACACATGAAACAACCAAGGTTTTTCAAACTCCCTAATTCGAATATTCAATTCTATAATTCCTATATTTTCACATTTCGCTCCCTGTGCTGTGATCACCTGAGCTCGCGATTTTTTTATTTGCTTATAAAAAAATATTTTTTATATGTTTCCTCCTATATAAATGATTTCTACGCTCCACTGTCCCATAGCGCTTTCAAAAATGTGTCATTTAATAAAATAGGAACATATGGAAGTTCCACTGGTGATATACATATCGGAGAAAGTTTAATCGGTATATACACTGCCGAGTTCTTTTGATTACTTTGAACTTCATTAACTTTCAAAACATTCAATCGTACCCTTTGCATCCTATCGCCTCGACTGATATTCTCACTCAAACCCCTATTTTTGCGGTCCCCTCTATTAAAACTCTCATTTTGATCTTCCTTTCGAAATTGGTATCCCCTTTTGTTGAATCTGCTATCATCGTTCTGAAATCTATTCCTATTCTCGAACCACTTATTACTTTGACGGCCATTCTCATAGTTACCCCTAGAATCATTTCTGCCATTATTTGGTCTACTCCCAACTTCTGAATTTCTCCAGTTTCTGCGATTATCATCAGCATTAGACATCTTACGCTGATTTCGACTCTGTCTTTCCACATTATCATTATTCTGCGAACCCCGTGCTAATTTGTAAGAATACCTTTCTTTTAATAAATCGTAAACAAAATCCGTTGGCTCCTGATTCCTTCCCTGCTGGGAGGCATAAAACCTCGACTCTAAATCTTTCTTATTTCTTATGGCGGGGAATGCTTTTGATAGTTCAGCTTTTAGCCGCGCGAAATCAGTGGCGGTATCCTGCCCTAACACTGATCCGAATATCTGATACCAATCTCGGGCTCTTCCCCGGAGATGACTTTTCAAATAAGCACATGCTAAATCACTAGGTATTTCTAGTAATTTTATTTGATTGTCTATGGCCTCCAGAAATTCTGTCACATTCTCCGACCCGGAAAAGCACACTTCTGGTAAAATACCAAACCCACTCAAGCTTCCTACCCCTGGGTCATATAAATTAAATTTTTTCGGGCGCCAATATGATAAAGTCGTTCTTTGGTGACCATTTTTTTGATTGTCAGCGTGAATTAGAGGTGTGGGATTGTTGAATTGAATAGACATTTTAAAATTCTTAATATATGACTTTATTAAGAATATAAATTAAATCTCTAATGATTTAGATAAATTCTAATAAATTAGAATCTAATAAACCAAACACACAGCAATAGTTAAACTGGAACTAACTTTAATTCAAGCTAAGGTTCTACCACGGTACGAAGCACCTGGGCACGCGTGCAATGGTGTGCACCTTGTATCAATGGCGGATTATCTCGGTAACTTTATGATAGGCTGTCAATTCACACTCGTATCTCTTTCAAACATAACTTTCCCCTAAATTACCATACTGCTTACTGAAACTTCTGTTCTTTTAAAAGCTGTCTTATTTGCATTTCACAATAGCATTTCACTTCTTGGATTTTGGTTGGAAAAGATTTGCCGTTAATCTTGGCTGTCAAAGAACCCAGAGGTTATGTTACAGAAAAGACGCGTGAGCCCGTCACAAGGTGAATGACTGGGTCTTGTTAAAAACACACCCTTTAAGTTCAGCAGCCAACAGAATTTGCGCTAAGTTTAAACAAAAATTTGAAGGTCCGTATAGGGTGTTAGAAGTAAGAAATAATAATAATATTATAATATGGCAGTCAGGAAAAAGGTTAACCGTCAATGTTGATCAAGTGAGAATATATCGTCATAGGAAATGTGACGAGATTGAGATAGGAACGGGTAGCTCGGATAACATTAGTTCACGTCAGGAAACGAGTAATTTGGAAAACGTATAACGAAGATCAAATGAGTCGCAATATGGTAGGAAGAAAGGGTCTGATGTAAAGCGTGAGTTAGAGGAAAAAGGGAAAAATCTTAAGTCAAATCAACGTGAGAAACACACAGGTAAGGCCGATAAGCGCGGACCACTTATCAGATCACTACCTAGCTCTTTTTCCAGTAATAAAACAAAAATTAAAAGAAAACGCCAGGAAAGATTGGGATATAAACGATCGCATGGATCTTGGTCAAGTGGACCACAAAGAAAATTGCAAAAACGTGTAGACCATAAAATCAGTAAAAGACCATTGTCATCAGATAATAATATTTATATAAGTAGGAAGAGGAACCGAATGGAAGGAGTAGTGGTTCAAGATAGAGAAAGGAATAATCTCTGACCACGCAAGAAACAGAACCAGGAGTCCCGAGCGGCCAATGAATTGAAGTCAAATCAAACCAGGAACAGCCGAAGAGAAAACTACATACCCTACATCAGGAAGCAGACGGGATCAAAGAGCAACTAAGAAATAAGAAGAGGAGCGAAAACCAACAGCGCGCTATCATTGGAAGTTCTAGTAGGAGACGATAAGCCATAAAAATCAGGTTGTATTGTTTCATTTTATATTTTTTCCAACAAGTTGTCGCGTGGCCGCGGTAGCCGAGTGGTATAGGTATCGGATCGTGGCATGCCTTATCACGAGTTCGAGCCCAGTACCACTAAAGACCCGCCGTGTAGGGCAGCAATGCACGTTAAATCTGCCGAGAGCTGAAACGTCCTCCCGTTGGTGTGGTCTGGATAGTTAGGAGAGGGTGGTGCCAGCTCAGGTGTCGTCCACGTCACTTGACCATGGTTCAAAATTACGTGGTCCGTCGCCAAAAGCCCTCGTGTAGCTGAACAGTGCGACGTTAATATTCAATCAATCAACCAACAAGTGGTCGCAAGAATTATTGCAAAGAAGGAAGTCTCGGACGTTATTTAAAAATTCAAATCTAAGCAAAAATTGACACTACAACGAGTGTATTTATTTTTTTTTTTGAACTTTTGACTTGTAAAATTTTTTCTCAATTGATGGAGAAAACAATTGTAATCATGCATTTGTTTACTTCGATGTATGACTTCGCTGAGATGCGACAATACCTTTGGTTATTTGTTTTAATGATTTATTGAAAAATGTTTGTAATTGTAGTGTGTATATATATATATATTGTTGTATTGTGTCATATTAATTTACATCTGGTTCAGGAAAGCGCGGCGTAGACAGGATTCTAACAGTAACAATAACATTAACGGCGCAGCGCGACCGAAGGGAGTTTTTTAGGAGAGCCAGATGAAATATATAAAAATTTGTTGGAATTTATAAAAGTGATATATAATGTATAAAAATATGTGAATATATAGATTTTGCCAATTAACTTAAAGAGTTTTTATTTCTGGGTGACTGACCCTGAATTCTGGATAGGAAATTTTTTTGAAATTGTAAATCCCACATAATGGATATAACAAATGTCAAACAGAAGAAGATTGTAAAAAGAAGCAAATTTTTTGTAAATCCGACAGGATGAATGGGACATACCCATATTTGTTGTAAAAGTGAGAATCTACCATAATTGAAAAGCATGGCATTGTGGCTGTCAAGAATTTAAATTAAGGAGGAATTATTAAAAATTAATTTTAAGATGAATAATGAAAATTAAAATTTAAATTGAATATTGAAAATTAATAGTTAAAATGAGGATTCAAGGTTAAAATTTAAATAAAACTTGTAAAGTGAGAAGATTCAGAAATAAAAATTTAGGCACGTAATTTCTTAAGAGCCATTAAGACCCTCGATTAAATCACGTTTTGCTTCTTGGAGGGGGTTGAAAGGACTCACGCGTCTTTTCTGTAACATAACCTATGGGTTCTTTGACGGCCAAGATTAACGGCAAATCTTTTCCAACCAAAATCCAAGAAGTGAAATGCTATTGTGAAATGCAAATAAGACAGCTTTTAAAAGAACAGAAGTTTCAGTAAGCAGTATGGCAATTTAGGGGAAAGTTATGTTTGAAAGAGATACGAGTGTGAATTGACAGCCTATCATAAAGTTACCGGGATATTCAGCCATTGATACAAGGTGCATACCATTGCACGTGCGCCCAGACATCTCAGTGCCGTGATAGAATCTTAACTTGAATTAAGGTAGGACTGATTATTTGATATTAGGACTTGTAATATTATCAGAATTGAAAGCAGGCGGATAATATAATTATTTAGATAAAGTGGTCTAAATTACGTGATTCGGCTTAACTATCGCTGTGTGTTTGGTTTAGTAGATTCTCACTTATATAAATTTATCTAAATTATTATAGAGATTTAAGTGTTATATTCTTAATAAAGTCATATTAAGAATTTTAAAATGTCTGATCATTTTGAAAATCCCGCACCTCTAATTCACGCTGACAATCAAAGATAGGGTCACCAAAGAGCGACCATATCAAAAAGGGTGAAAACAATTAAAGGGACAAATGGTTTTCTTTTCTTTTTTTTCCCCAATAAAAAGAAAATTAACAAAGCAAATGAATTCAAACCTGGTCAAGATATCACCCGTCATAAGACCAATGTATGGTAAAACAAAAATGTGGATAACCTGCATTCTAAATAAAGAAAATGGTCTGTCTAGTACAGCAGCTGACCGATCCCCTATCACTAAGAGAAAAAAACATGTTTAATACCGTGTATGTGATCACCTCTGACAGCTATACAACTCTAGCATCGATGTTTCATACTGTTTACTAGGAGTCTTAATCCCTGTGGCAACCTCACCCACCCTTCACCAAGGCACTCTTGAAATTATCAATGGTCGTTGGAGCTGATCTTCGAGCAGTAACTGATCATACAAGGACATTTCCTACTTGTTAGATGAGATTAAGGTCAGGAGACATTGCAGGCCACTCCAATAGTTGAAGATCCTCCGATCGGAGGTGTTCGTCCACCAACTAAGCGCTGTGTGGGTGGTCGTGCATTATTGTCCATAAAGATGAAATTTGGTCCATGTGCTCCACGGAAAAGTCTGGCACAGGGAGTAAAGATCTCGTCTATATATCGCTGACTTTTCAGATACCTCTATCGAACACTTGAAGGTTGGAATGACCGTGTTCCAGGACGCCAGCCCAGACCATCAGGCCACCTCGACCATAATGAAGCTTTTCGACAATGTTAGAAGGTTGATATCGACTCCCTGGTTCTTTCCGAATGAGAACACGTCTCGAGTCACTGTCCAGACTGAATCGCGACCCATCACTGAAGAGAACCTGCCCTCAATCATCAACAGATGTTCCTGATGACAAGCTAGTCGGCCCTTTCTGTCGTTCACAGTCAAAAGGATGCAGACTACAGGTCGCCTTGCATACAGGCCACTTGCATTAAGTCTCTAGACGACTGTTATCCGTGAAATGGATGTTCCTGTTGCATTATACAGGTTGCGAGACAGCTGTGTCTCTGTCACGGACTTATACCTTTTGTCTAGAAATCTCAAATAAGGGTCTTGGGGCAGCGTTGTTGGCCTTTTGCGGTCTTGGCCAGGTAGGTGGACCATTTTTTTCCCTTGTAAACTGTTTCCTTAGAGTGGACACCACATTTCTCGAAACACCGGGATCTCTACAGCCAGGGGAGATTCTAGGGCCGAACAAACTGGCCCCCTGTCTGGGACGGCATTTCGATGGAGATGATAGAGAGATATGCAGGTGCAACACAAAACTGCATCCCCCGATTTTGTTATCATTCGTTTTTTTTTTTAATTGCTTTCCACAATGGAAGCAAGTTTAAAGACATATTCACGTCAAAAGGCAATACTATATGCCCCTTTTATTTATTTGATTGTTTGGTAAAATAGTTGTTATGAGGGAAACTAACCAATGCATAAATTGAAATGCACTAATAAAAGGAACTATTGTTGTCTCTTCGTCTTCTGCTTCTAAGACATGTTCTTACAAAGGACGAATGTCTGGAATTCTTGTATTTTTCTTATCGTTCGTTCGGGAAATTTTTAATTCGCGAACGTTATGTTTTGTTGACAATTTTGATATAAGCTACTGCAATTCATAATCTTTTTCAATTCTCTCTCCTACTATTAGGTCACACTCTCTATTTATTTATTTATCTTGGTGGAATTTTCAATCGTTAATAAAATACATTTTAAAGCGCTCAGTTGAGCTGAAATTTTATATACATGATTATTTTGGATGACAATACAACAATTTAATTATAACTAATAAAAATTAATTGATTAAAACTAATTATTTAAGGAATTACAAATACAGCCACATTGGTGACTTGTGTCAAAACTTGAAAAGGTTTTTTTTCTCACGTACATTCAGTTGAATGGAAATTTTATATACATGATTGTTTTGGATGACAATACGATACTTTAATGATAATTAATAAAAATTAATTACCACTTAATGTAGTGATTCTGTCCTATGTATATACATATTTATATTAATTGTAACTATTTAATAAAAAGTAGCTAAAATAAAAATTTTCTTTGTTGATCGAAGTAGGAATTGACTTAAAATTTTGTTTTTATATTACTTGTTAACAATAAGTTTCATTCCGACTAATTTTCGCCGTGTTGTGGGATTATTTATTTTTATTTTTGGCCGATTTAGCTGCTTTTTCAAATATGAAACCAATTAAGCGACCAGTTCACGAAGCAAGTTTCTTTTCATGTTGAACTATTTTTTCATCTTTTCTTTTATTATAGTTTATTTAACATGTTTTGTGTTTATTAGCTTCTATTCGTATTGTGCTAAACATTTATTTACTTACACTATTTTATCTGTTATTATAGGAAAATACACTAGAATTCTCTGTTTGTACAAGTGACTAGCTTTCATGTATTATTTTTTAAAATTCTTTTAGATATACACTTTTAAATGAGGACGATCATATGAGAGAACATATTACTGAACTCTTGATTTTGTGTAATAATAATTTCTCTCACGCGTATAATTTTTTATACTCTTAAGATTATTCCAAGTCAAGATTAGTCAAGACTTTTTGGAAGCTACACAATTTTTTTTTTAAGGATCTGCGTTTATAGGTTTGGTGCCAGGATTATAAACGTTGTTATCCTCAGTCAACTATATTTATAATACTGCAGTATCCCTCAGTTAATGTTCTCAAATTATGCGATATTTTTTTATTTTTAGTATTCTAGTCTATTCAGTCTCTCAGTTAGAGTTAATGTTTATTAAAAATCATATACAGAGTCGCGGACCCCAATTTAACGAGCCCCTGCGTTTAATGAATTTCACGATTTAACGAATTTTTTCTTTTTCCCGATTAAAATGGAGGTAAAACCCCTTATGTAACGAATAAAAAACCCCGAATTAAAAAATTATTTCAACAACCGGAAATTTTTCTTTTTATTAGTTTGTTTTCAAATTACATCCTTTTTGCCTTCAAAGACTTTTCTTGTGAGTAGCAAATTTCAACATTGAAGAGTGAAGCCCATCATTATTAGACTTGAAGGAAGGAAGGTTCGTTCTGGGTACCTTCCGTTCCGAACGCAAGTACGTAACCAATCACGCCAAAACGATCGTCAACGCGTGATGTTGTTACTAGTTCATATAGATATCACACCGCCACAGACTTTACAGGTGTAGATGGGTCGTGAGGGTAACCTAACGGATAAGTTTTGAATAGGACAGGAAATTCCTTTATCTCATCTTAGTCCACAACGCTAGGGATATTTTAAGAGATTTTACCATTTGTTTTCTTTCCTGAGAGAAGTGAGGTTTATTACACATATATAGTTCTGTAGAAAATTTTGTTTTTGAAAATTTGTCAAGCATTTCAGATTGTCTAAGTCAAATGTATAGTGATTTTTATGCAGAAATTGGTAATGAAACTAGAAAAAAAATTGTTTCATTTTCAAATTCCTTACGTTGTTTGTAAACTGTGAAAACATACCTCATGCAGCAGGATATAAATGACGCAGTATTTTCTTTTCTGCAAAAAGTCGAGAAAGAATTCTTTCGAATCAGGAATCAAAAGTTTTCAAAAAGTTAGTCAATATTTTAAAATTTCCTATTAACTGCGGAGTAATAAATCTTTAACAGTATTTTTAGCTCCTGATAAAAAATGTGTAATTTCTAACTATGGACATTTTTTTGTGTAGTTGCTTATAAAATTTTCAAAAGGTAGGTACAAAAAAAAAAATATGGCAGTTATATAGACTGCCGATAGAAGTGAAAACTAAGAACTTTTAGTATTAAAATTTGAAATTTCATGATATTTGAATTAAAATTATCAACATCAATCTGGTTGTCAAATCTATTGACACTCCGAGCAACAATTATATGTATGTTTATATGGTTTTTTTTATTATACAAATATATTACGGGCTCTGTACAAGATCATGACAAAATATAAATACAATTCAATTGAAATAACAATTAATATACAATCGTATTATTTATGGATAGTATTTGTATTTACTTAAATTTCAATGTACTTGATTTTTAACATTAATTATTGCATTAATTGTTTAATTTTGATTAATTGTTTGCATCATTGTCATCATTAATTTCAATAATACTTAAGACTTTTTGTACTTTCAATTATTTCATTTTGTTCTAAAAAAGATACAATAGGCTTATGGTAACTAAAGTAAGATAGGAAAATGTTTGATTCAAATTTATCTAAGTATCGCTTAAAAACCGCTTCGATCGTCGTTTTATATTTTGTAGTACTGAGTTTTCGATCATTGGACATATTTAAATTAAGGGTTTCAATTAGAAATTCAATTAGTGGTAGATTTTTATCATCTGCAAAGCTAATATTGAAGTCTCCAATTAAAATCATCAGTACAATATCATATTTTTCGCCAAATCTTCTTTCGAGTATTTCAGAACCTTCTTTTGTATAAATCATTAAATTTTCGAATAAAAATTGTTGTATCCGTCTCATAGATTTTCCAGGCGAAATATAAACGGCAACCATTAATATGTATTGCCCATTCTCGGAATCTCAACGAGCAACGCATATATTTCGCCTATATCAGAAACATTAACACCAAACGATAAAAATATGACTGAACAACTAGATGTCTGTTTTACCACGGCAGTAAGAAAACGTCTAAGCCACTGTGAACTACTAATCTGGATTGCGTGATGCATTGCAGAGATTAAATATTAGAAAATAAATAATACAAAATTTTCAAACGCCAGAATAAATGCGACGATTTAAACTAATTTTAAATAATATAAAATTTTCAAACGCCAAAATAAATACGAGTATTTAAAATAATTTTCTGTTATTTATTTTTTATCTTAAAAATATTAGTATATTTATTTAGTACTCACTATTGTACTGCACAATCGTTCTTCAATTAAACGATTCAAATAATAATCAAACAAAAACACTATTTCAACAATGCACAGAGTATATACACAACGAACTTTTCACTAAATCCATTCAATTTCAATGATAAGATATACACAGCAACATGCGTCAGCTGTATAGCTACAGATATACTGCTATAAGCATGTCTGTGACGCGAACGCACGAGATTTCACCCATCCAAAAAGTTTTTAAGGCGCACAGCACACAGCGCGTGTGCCAGTCATGAGCATGTTTTTGACGCGAACCCACAAGATTTTCCCCTAACAAAAAGTGCCTAACGCAGCTTAAGAAGTTTTCACTTCAAAAATTGTATTTTGTTTGGGTCCGGATTTAAGGAATACTTTGTTCCGTTCCGATGAATTCGTTAAGTCGGTGTGTCCGACTTTATATAAATATATATAAAGTCCATTCGCATGTATATGATTCATACTAATCTGCAATCAATGATTCTTATAGCAAGAGGAATGTACTGTCTCAATAAAATTTCAAAGAAACCCCTCTCAAGGCCCATATTCACTATTTTTCAGCTATTTTCTGGATTACCAGGTAATTCTGGTACTCTTCACTTGCAACTTGCTTAAAAATTCTTATGGCAACTCTGATAATCTGACAGTTTGCAAATTTTTGTACTTTTGAGAGCTATTTACAGTCATTTTGCTTTCCCCCCTTTTTTTGCCTTTTTTTTTTTTTTTTTTTTTTTTTTTTACTTAGATCAGAGGTTCCCAAACTTTTTGTCTCATAGAACCGTTGCTATGTTTTTCGGTTTTGGGTAGACCTCTGTTACCTAGTATTGAATTTTTGCAAATTTATTAACTTAAATGTCTTTCTTGACTTGCTATAGAGACCCACTTACTTTAAACGACTTACATTTTTTTACTGTAGTAAAGTATAATGTTTAAAACTTAATAAACACACATGTTGATTAAATTAAAATTTAATTAATACATAACATAACTGATCAACAAACAAATGTTTTTAATGGGAAAGAAGAATCGGATGAATAACATATTTTCAACATTTGGCACCAATCTTGTCTGGTTTAACCCTAATTCACCTCAGTTAGTATAGTGTCCAGTCTTTTTCTTT
This sequence comes from Trichonephila inaurata madagascariensis, assembly GCA_019973955.1. Classification (NCBI taxonomy): domain Eukaryota; kingdom Metazoa; phylum Arthropoda; class Arachnida; order Araneae; family Nephilidae; genus Trichonephila; species Trichonephila inaurata. Next base: position 254,938 of record BMAV01002892.1, read on the forward strand.
CTTTTTTTATTATCTTTATTTTTGAGATCGGCACCTGCTTTGAAACTCCTTCTCACTAGGAAAAGCCCAATTAAAAACTTTCTCACAATATTCCATAATTCTAGATAATAAATTCTGGTCTTTTTAAAGCCAAAATTGCTGATATCCATTTCCAAACTTTAATTTAAGATCTCCGTTAGTTTCTCTTGTAATATGGTATTTGTTCTTTTTTTCGAGGAGATATGAATTCATTGCCCTTTTTTGGTATTACCATAGTCAAAGCGTTCTCAAAAACCTAGTTTCAAAATCGGAGTAAAGAGGGCATTTAAATGTTGAACGTAGATTAAAATGTTATTTTCCTGGCAGATTGCCTGTGGCCAAGTGAGAAATTGGGAATAGTCGTGACGTCCAATATTATACTCCTTTAGCTTGATTCTGGAAGGAAACGCTAAAATGATGGTAATTCTTTTAATAAGATTGTCCTCTTACATCTGCAAATTAGCCTCATTATATAAATTTAGCAAACACACACACAAATCTTTTAAATAGGTAACATTTGGTTTCCATTTGATTAAATTTTCTTTTAAAACTGAAGTCACGATCTGGTTTAAAGAGAACTACTATCGTTGACTCCCATTTGCCTCTCATGGACCCCCATATTATTTTTTCACGGACGTGGACCCCTTGTAGGTCGTCACAGACCCCTGGGAGTTGATAAAGACCGTGTAACGTCGTCAGTCATTCGTACACAAGAAAATTTGTTACAGCCATACTTTAATATATTTAAATAGAATTAAATAGCTTCAAAAAAAATATTCATTAAATAGGCCAAAGCCGGGCGGACAGTCTTTATCACTCGAGGTCAGTCTATAGCTTTTCCGGGCTCCAGTTTACTCCATGGCTCTATCTCTCCAAGTCCCTCTCTCCGTCCAAGTCGCTTCAGGTTTCCTCTTCTCGTCCGTTCGTCTCCCTTTTCCTCCCCAGTCTTTTCAAAATTCACCCCTTTTAAACACCAGGGGCGGGTCCACCACACGCCCCTCGTTTTCCTCATTGGCAGGTCAAAAAAGAAAAAGGTCTGCCCTCGTCTTCCTCATTGGCGGTCAAAGGGTCTGCCCTCGTCCCGGCCCCTTCGTCTCTCATTTACGCGGAAAACACAAAAAATTCCCCCGTCCGTCTGGAATAAAAGGGCCATAACTCACATCTATTCATCTCACACCTGGGTTTAAAACCCCCCAATCACCCTTCTATTCAAAACTTTCAAAGGAATGCCTTTGACATCGGCATTCCAGCCTTTTTTTAACCAGATGTCTGCGCTGGTCGAGGCCGTCAACAAACAATGACCCCTGGCCACCTGCACCTGCACCCAACATCTGTTTGGGGATGAAGGGAAAGGGGGTTTTTCGATGAATTAGGGTGGGGTTCCATCAGTGAAACGTCACAACCGCTTTGTGGAAATCACTGACTTAGATTGTTTCCTTGATATACTATATTTTGTTTGTTTCTATTTTCCCAAAAAGAAAAAATTTATATAAAATTCTATAATTTTTTTTTAAAATAATTTTTCACTCATAAAATTTTTTCAATCTAAATCAATTTTGCGGTTTTTTTATTTCTTTTATTTACGTATTTTTTTTTCTCTTTGAGACTATCGTTATTAAACAGAACACACAAGTGAAGACATTCCTTTCTCGCATTCCATTGTGTGTGTGTGTGATACCTGGTAATATCAAATATTCACTTCCATTTCAAACTAGCCGCGGCAGTCTAGTGTTCATGGTCACGAACTCGGGGCCAGCGTTGTCGGGTCATGGGCTCGAAACCTAGTGTTACTAAAGATCTAGCGTGTAGAGAGGTTGATGCACGTTAGTTAGAACTGTCGAGGCTCTAAGTTCTCCCTTTGGCGTGGTGTGAAAGTTTGGAGAAAGAATTCCAGCTTAAGTGTCGCTTTCATCGCTTGACCTCAGTTCAAAATTGCGAGGTCTGTTACCAATATCCCTCGTGTTGCTTCGGGGTGTGACGTAAATTAAAATTAAATAAAAATCCACTTCAAACAACAGAAGTTTTACTTTACTTGCATTCGCTATGAGCATCAACAAGAAACACAGGCTGTTAATTTTTGTGGTAGATATTAACTTGGAAATACCATGTGTTTTACATGGCCAGTTAAATATAGCTTGTTCAAGTGTCGGCGGGCCGGATAACGAAATATAAATTATGTACTCTCAAGTTTTGAAAAAAGGGTGGAATAAAAATAAAATTTTATCTTCGCTGTTACCAAAATCTACAATTTTATTTCAGGTTGCCAAATTCTTACACAATTGACCTTGAGTGAATATTAACAATGCACTGTTCAGCTACACAAGAGCTTTTGACGACGGACCTCGTAATTTTGAACCATGGTCAAGGGACAAGGACGACACCTGAGCTGGCACCCCCTCTCCTAACTACCACACCAACGGGAGGACGTTTGAACTTTCGACAGATTTAACCTGCATCGCGCCCCTACACGTCGGTTCTTTAGTGGTACTCGGCTCGAACTCGTGACAAGCCAGCCACGATCCGATACCTTGACCACTAGGCTACCGCGGCCACACAATTGGCCTTGAACTTATATAAAAAGTTCATCATTGTTTATCTGTGATTTTGAAAAAGAAAATACCCTCTAATTAAAACCTGTTAATTTTGTGTAAAGGCGTGGCAAAGCTGTGTTTCAGGTATAATCTACATTTTTCAATATTGTAATATATTTGATTACTATAGCGATATTTAATTCAATATTTAAAAAAATCAATATAAATCAAATTATCAATATTGAAAAAAATAAACCGAATATGTATAATTTTAATTACATTAATAATAATTAGTTAATGCCCCTTTTCCGCCTAACACGGATCAAACCCCTTATAAAAATTATATAACTGTTCATATCCATTGCTCAAATTATAAAACTGTAATTTACATGTATTATGTAGTTCTATTTTTTTTTATTTCAATATATTGTAAGCAGGAAAAAAATAAATTTCAAGCCTTCATCTCCGTATTTTAATTTGTACTACAAATTTGCAATACATCATCACGTTTAACTATTTTTACACGTTCATACAAAGCCTCACCATCATCATAAACGTAAATTTGTCCTAATTGTTTTTTTTTGCTCCAATCTGTTGCAAAGTTATAGCTTTTTTTTAACTATACCTTGGAAATAAAGAAATTTATTACAGCATCACGACAAACTTTTTTATATATATAGAGAGAGTATTATCTATAAAACAAATATCAGCAGGGTGCAGTTAGGGTAATTGCATATAGCAACACAACTCAGCAAAAGAAAAACAATTGTATTAGATAAAAACAGAAGCCTTTTTTTTCCAACGGATTCATAACTAATACGACACATCTACAGATAACAATAGAATTAATTTCCTGTCGGGTGTTTTCAATTACGTAGAGACATTAAACGCAGTCGTTAAAATTTTGTAGCATCAAGATTTCTAATTCCGGAAGAGAAACACATTTGGCTGGGAGCCACAATGAGAATGAAGCGCTCATTATTACAAGATCAGGTATGTGCTCTGCTGATGTGGCGTTTCCAACCCTTTTGTGAAAGACACAAAGTGTTAGTCATCTCACGAGCTGCACAATCACGAGAGCAAAGTCTAAAATAGTATCCAGAGAGCCATTATTAAACTAAGTGCATTTGCCGTAGCTTCATATAATGTGGTTTATCTATATGTCTGCGGTGTAGGTTATTCGCGATCTGGAAACTAGAAGAGAATATAAAAAAGCAGCAGAAATGTTACAAGTTGAGCTAAAAGCCATTGCCCCTGCCCTCCTTTGTGTGTTTCTTATATTTTTCCTCAATTCAAACACACGAAACATTAAAATATCCGACGGATTGGATTTGTAATAACTTAAAAAATTTTGCTGACATAAAATTTTAAAAAAATAACATGTTGACAAATGTTAGAATTCGAAAAAAAATAGCTCTATATTAAATTCACTTGAATGTCATTTTTTTAAAGCATTGTTGTAGTTGCTTTTCAAATACAAATAATCGATAGGATGTGTGTGTGTGTATTGGTTTTATTTTTGATTAACACGCTTTTTTTTTTCATAAGCTTCACTTGTATGTAACGGAATCTTTGAACTCTATTTTTACCCACTTTAAAAGGTCAGATTAATTCGAAATTTTGCACACTTGTCAAATAGCGATGACAATACAATAATTTCATAATTTTGTTCCATTGTCCTGATCAAAATCATCAGGAATAACGATTTCCAGATTTGGTGACTAATTCATTATACCATTTCCAGATTTGGCGACTAATTACAGATCCCATTATTTATTTACTTTTTGTGGTTCTATTTACCAAAAAAGGTGTTATTTATTTTTTTAAAACTATAATTTTTACTACGATGTTTTTCTATTGACCTTGACAATTTTGAAATATTCTATAAATTTCTTTGATAATCAAAAACTTCTTAAGGACTGGAAGTATTATAAAAAAAGGTTTTTTTAAAAAATTTTTCATTATTAATACCTATTTCTTGAATGAAGAGAAACCATATTATCAGAGTTATCCTATATACGAATATCTACAATGTAACACATAAGTAAAAAATATCGAAATTCGAATGCTGAAAATCACGAAACGAGAAACTGAATTAAAAAAAACACTTCATCTAAATTTCAATTTGCGGAATGCGATACACAGAAATTTTTTTAAATGTTTTAAATTAATATATTCTTCATTTTTCCTGTTTTAGCGAGTTTCTGATTGGAGTCATATGTGATGTTAATACATTGCTTTCATATGCAGGAAACTTAGTAAATGTACAATATGTAGGAAACAACGAATAACATTCCATGTAACAGAACAATTTATATTTTAAATTGTATAAAAATATTCAATTTTACTTATTAAAAGATTGTGAAAAGGCGTGTTTTTTTTAAATTAAAAGAAAGAGGTTAAATAAGAAAAAAGTTTTTTTGTAAGAAGTATTATACTAGAACTGAGAGTATATCGTTAGTGATAATAAATGCACCATTTTTCTCCTTTTAGAATAGGTATTTATTTATGTCACATACAGTTTTAACACAGATAAGAACAATATATACAAAAGTATTCTAGAACAGTTAGTACATATCCTGAGACAAAAACAAGCACAATCACACGTGTGATAACAAAAAAATTAACACTTATATTTTAAAAAATATTATTTAGGTGAAGTTGAAAGTTCTTATTAAATAAAACATTAAATTCATTTATTTTTACTTCAAAGATTTATAGAAGTCATACAGAATATATTTGTAGGATTATATCTGAATTAATGAGATATTTTTAACCAAAACAAGTACGAACATTTTTTTAAAAAAAACTGATAAGAAAAATATATTTAGATTCACTTATAAATAATGAACACAATTATAGGTCAAACCCGCATGATTTGTGCTTTCTTATTTTTGAATTGACAACTTTGGTTGTCATTCAAAAATCTAAATAACATAAGGGATGAAAAAGCAGTATTTTGCTTTCAAAAATCATAATGCTGGTTAAAGCAAAGAGGACATATTAACACCACATTGACTTGTAAGTTTAAAAAAAAACACATAGGTTATAGGGTGGGAATGATTTGTAATATTTCAGGCCCTTTTGTACTATTCCGTCTGAAAACAAAAAAAAGATAATGAGCATTTTTTAAAGTACAAACACAAATGAAAGCTTGAAGCATTTAAAAAATACATGGGGAGCTTTCTTATGAACTTCACACTAACAGGTTAAATGAGCACATTCGTCTTAATATGCATTTTATCTTGAAATAACACAGACAAAGGTTCTTCTCTTTCTCGGTACATTCCCATTCTTTTCCAATACAAGATTCACAAATGAGTGATATTATGACTAAAAATAAAAAAAAAAAAATTGAATGGCAGTTAAAAAGGAGCAATACAAATGATATATTTTTGCTAAAAAATATACAATAATACTGATTTAAATCTAAAAAAGTATTGAATATTAAGAGTATTTTAATTGCGTTTCTCTTTTTCCCAAGTTCCTGCAGCTCATCAGTTGTCAATTCTTAACTGCGCATTTCCACTAACTTCACGTCACCATCACGAAGATCTAGACCAGGAGTTGGCAACCTATGGCCCGTGGTACAATTCTCAATGGCACTTTTCCACCCACTTCAAGTTTGTCAGTGGTTGGTAGTTGATAATTTTGAAAAGGAACTTATCGAACTAACGTTTTAAGGATTTATGGAAAATAAAATTTAGAGACTTAAGAAACAAATCTGGTAAATATTATAAATCTATCGACAGCTGTATTAAATTGTTGGATGTGATTGCCAGACAGATTTAATTGTCTGAAGAAAATTGCATACGCTCTGCTTTCCACTTTGGGTTCAACAAATCTGCTCGATTGTTAACAAACATTTTCTCATATGAAATATACTTTGAGTCCACAAATAAGTTGTTAACAACTGAATTTTCAGAATCAGGTGTCAAACTGAGTCATAAATTATACCCCTGATATTGTGTTATTAAGTACAATGGTGTAGGGAAAAGGTCTACAATAAATTTTAATTTTTATTGAACTATATTGAAGGAATACTTACATTTAATGTTGTTTACTTATTTTAATAAATATGTTTAAAGGATACACACACACACATAATATACTTACAGTTTTTATTTGTGTTGAAGGAATAATTACATTATATATTTATTTTTATGTTGAAAAATATCTTGAAATGTGATACGTAATGAATATAAACAGCAAACCTGTCTCTCTCTCTTTCTGTTTTCTTGACCTCTGTACCCTAACTCTGCATGCATTTCTGCGGGATTCGAATTGTTTCTCATATTTCCTACCGTGCGGCATTATAAATCATTTTGGTAGATAAGTTTGGCACACCACAGATATAAAGTTGCCGAACCCTGATCTAGACTCCTTTAGCCCCTGCCCAAGGAGACAGCGTACTCTATACTATAAGCACAACCATAATGTATCTTACAGTCGCTTTTTTCCCCATAAAGTCCTCCAAGCAGAGATTATTGTTGCTTAAGAAGCTTTCCTCCAGAATATGGCAAGAGTAAAGTGAGTCGCTTAAGAAACATGGACCATATTCCTAACGACACATATCTAAAAATTGGACGTATATTAAGTTAGACCTATACAGAGTACAAGTACTTGTACACCGTACAAGTTAAATAAATTTATACGACTATGGAAACATAAGAAATAAAGTTTAAGAATATCTTAAATTCTTAATTTTTTTATTCTTAATTAATGCGTGAAGCGTAGCTTTCAATACTCGTTTTTTTAATTCTTTGTTATCTTCTTACAATCCATTAATAAAATATAAACATACACTAAGTAGACCCTGTAGATAATGATATACTTTTAAATCTTTTTTCTAATAAACTAAGAAATTTCTTACTCACAGAGAGAAAATATATTGATTTCATATTAAAAATAATAATCAAAACAACATGCATTAAATTTATGAAATTTCTAATAAAACTTTTCTTAGATAAATTTTGGTATATGACTTTTCTCTATGTTAAGATGCATATTAATATTATTTTTATGACTCATTTTATTTACTTTATTTCATTTAAGAAATTAACTAATTATATGGGTTTAAAATACTTAATACCATGAATTGTACAAGAAGATAAAATTGTTTCTATTATATCCCTTGTTTTTTCAATACAATTTATTTATTATTTTTATTTAGTTTTACATAGTAACAAAGTTTAAGCTTACTGTTTAGGTATAATAAACTAATGCAGTATGATGTGAATCGAAGTACTTCTGACTCTTAATAATTATGTTCGGGGATGAAATAATGAGGTGGTGCTGGTATGAATTGAGCCATTTCAGGTACAGCTGGCACTGGTGGGTAAGGAGTGCTCTGAAAAAAATATTTATAAAGATACTAAGAGGACACCAAGTAAACTATATCTGAATAAACATTCATTAAAAAAAATGTTTTGTTTATATTTATGTAGTAATAATTACAAGAAAAAATATTTTAACAATAATCATGCTGTAATATCTGCATTCGGCATTTCATTCCTTTTTGCTACCATTTATTTTTTAAATTCAAAATTAGTTCCAAAGAACAGAACAAAGTTTTAAAAATGCAAGCATTCTAAAAAAAAAGCTTCTAAACATTATGTATATCTACATATATATATAAATTCCTTTACCTCTCTTTCAAACATTGATTACAATATAGGTATTATATTATTTGATTTTTTTGTTTGTTTTTGTTTAAATGTTTGACAGACTATTTTAATATGTAATCCGAAAAGCATTCAGTCTTTGCTGCCAACCATAATGAATACATTTAAAATTTGTTTGAAATATTGTGAAAGAGACTATCTGATGAAGTTTTCCCAAATAGAACTAATTTGGGTTTTCTTTAAAATTTATTGAAAGTTTTTAACTGCCACCGTCTTTCAGAGCAAACGTGATATGAAGATGAATAGTGATATATCAAGCAATCGGAAATGCATGTTGGATAGATTGCAACTATATTGTCATTTAAATAGCAATTCTTTACCAGTACAATATCGCAAGATGTTTATATTTAGTATTAGAACTATTCATATAGTGAAAATATTTTATTAAAATTCAGTTGGAGTCGAACCTAATTCACTAGTGTGTCTAATGAGAATCATTATCAATTTATTTGAATGAACACTATCGAAGAGATGGCATTTCTTTTTGGAAATTCAGATAAATCTCTGTTAAATTATTCACGAGTGCGCTCTTAAGGTTTATCCTCCCCTCATACTTTGAGTTAGAAAACTAATAACTAATTAGTTAATTATTTGTATTTTTGATTGTTTTTGTACATCCTATAATGTCTAATATTCTTACTTTCATGCTGATTTGAGGTCATGGCCTTACGAATACGAAACCCTTTGAGTAGGCTAGTCAGTTTTTGGGTCTTCGTTACAATAGTACTCCGTATCACCCATCCCAGGATTTGAACCCGATATAAAAGAGTGGCAGAGTGTTATATTTAGTCAAGGAATTTGCATAAAAATTTATTAGGTCTATTGACAGTTATATTTTATAGTTCAGCCTCAATGGACGTTGAGAAACGAGTTAAATTGGAGAGGTCGAAGTTCTGATTTCCTCTTAAATTTTCATGTAGAGATCAATGGTTCCTAAGCTTTTTTAACCCATGGACCCCTTTTTATAGGCAAAATTTTCACACTGACCCCTTTTTATAAGCATAATTTGCCCTCAGACCCCTTTTTAAAGTCAAAATATTCCCAAAGATTCCCCAAGTGGAAAAGGTACATTAATGCAAAATATAAAAATTACAAATTTTTTTTAAAAAAAAACATTTTGTTGAAGAATTATTTATTGAAATTGTAACTTTTGTTTAAAATAAAATTTAAAAAATAATGACTTGGATGAACTTGATGAGATGTTATGAGTGTATTTATGTCCGTCTCAATGTTTGTGAGTAGCAATCGCAAATCCTCACAAGAACTAGTTTTTAGTCGGTTTCTTTAATTGCGTGTGATGAATCTACATTCTACCACATTGGAAGATGAGAAAGAAGTCAACGACTTCGAATAGCCCATAATGCAGGATATAAAATTGGGATCGGTTTTTGTAACCAGAATGTGTCGATATTTCAATAAGAGACTCCTGTATTAATATGGATTCCTCTGTTTTGGGGATCTGAGCTAGTCCCCGCGCAAAAGGGTTCAACACCCAGTCGGGAATATCCAAATGAATTGTTGTTATTTATTTAAATTCCCATAAAAATGAAAATGAATAGTTTTTTTTATAATAAACTTGCGCAGAACCCCTGGCATTGTTCAAGGACCCTCAAATCAGTTGTAATTTTCCACCGATGCCCTGTATAATACCGAGAACTCCTCGGGGTCCGTAGAGACCACATTGGGAACCACTGATGTAGATGAACCGCTTTAAATTAATTGAGTTTCAAGGCTTTCACGCGGATTTGTGTGGAAATCAGAAGAGTGTTTACTAGCTCAAGTGTCTTTCTGATAGTGATTGAAAATTGCTCTTCTTTTCAGCAATGGTTCTCATACTGTTCCAGAACTATGTTAAACCAAACTAACGTAATCAAATGGGTTTTTTTTTTTTTACATTTTTCACTGAAGATATAGCAAAATGAAAATTAAACATTGCCAAGATGTAGTACAAACACTTACTATTGGATGACACTGGAAAGTCTGTTGAGGGAGGTAGACAGAAGACGGATATATCACATTAAAATTGGCCTAAAAATATTTTCAAAACAAAAATTTTAAAAGTTCTTGCAGAAAATCTTATAACATAACTAAAAATGTAACAAAGTAAATCAACTTTTTATATCTACACAACACGTAACCACTTCCACCCCCAAAAAATGTTACATTTCATAACATTCAGTTGAACCCCCTTCGACTCGAATTAACGCTCATTAGACGAGGTACTGTTTCAATACGATTCTGCAAAGCTCCAGCACTTATTGTCGTCCAGATTTGACTCAATTCCCCCTCCTCCCCTAACACTGAACTGAGCCCTCTCCGTAATTAATAGCAAAACTCTTCTTAACAACTGTTCCAATATATCTGAAAATTTTTCTAATTGCCAAAGATACGTGCTCTATGGTAAACCATATTATGTCAAAAAATGACAATTTACTTCCCCTGAGCCAATCTGAATAATTTGTGCTCGGGAAAATCTCGATATTGTCGTCCTGGAACATGCTAACTTCAACGGAGAAGAAGAAATGCATTGATGGGATGATTTGGCAATCAAACATGTTTAGGTAATTAAGCGATTTCATTTTACTGTCACAAAATATTGCTTATCCTGGGCTAAAACCTTTGAGGCAGACCCAAATCCTAATACTGATTCCATCTACCTGCTCAGTTGGCACTATACACGAAGAACCTATCCCTTTGTGAGTTTTCCTTTTTACTCTGATGCGCCCATTGTTCTGGAATAGGCTGAATCTTATTCGTCTCAGACCACATGACATATCACCACTAGTAAATAGCCCATTATTTATGCTCCGGCAAATTGGAGCCGTTTCTTTCGGTTAAGCGTCGTTCATTATTTAACATTGCCTTAAGTTCTACAGTAGACTTTTTGCACGATTTTTCTTCATGAGTCTTTTAATACATATATGATCCAATGTATTTAAGTTTTTTTTTTATCTTTATTATTTGGAAATGTTGACAATGCAGCACTATCCTTTTTGGTATTAATAATACGCTGGATAAATCTCAACCTAATCCCAGAAATTTCAGAGATCTCTTTGATTGCTTTCTTTCTTTGATTGATTCAAGGCGATAATTTGATCTTTTTTAAAGAAAATATCTCTTCCCCGTAATCACGTGAAACAACTGTATACATACTTGTTACAAAAATGATCCAATGTAAAATGCTTCAGGACAATCTAAAACACAAATTAGCAGAATCAATATGTAAATAGCTGTATTACCTAGCTAATCATAATCTTACTTCTGTGAGCCCCATGTGATACTTTGTGGTGCACGGGGATTTTGTAATTGTTTTCAATAAAAAAAATCTTAACCTCTTGTGTATTTAATACTTTTTTCACAAAGCTACTTGGCTAAGTAGTACATTTCAACCCACCTAACCGAAACATATGCTTATGCACGTCAGCGCCCAAGGTCACGTATACTGATATGAGCACAGTAAGCCTTGGCCCTCATGGGCTGTTGTGCCACTGAGACTAGTTTATTACATTTCAATACAATATTCTTCATTAAAATTAAATAAAACAATCAAAACTAAGATTTTTAAAAAAAAACATCTTTATGTATATATCTTTCAGTTAAAAAATTATTTATCTTCAAAACACTGTTTAGTGGCCAAGGCGTCCTTAATATTCCAAACGCGCAATCTTTTACTCAGGAAAAACCATAGTGCTACTGTAAACTGCAACATATTTATCTCTATCTGCTTTTGTAATAATTTTCTTGACGATATCATTTTAAATATTTTCTTGCATGATTTTATAAATAACCATCTCTAGTGTTGTTTTTAATGTATAATATAAAAAGAGATACTAATTAGTTCCGAATAGTAATGTTTTTCGATTAAATTTTTTAAAAAATTTCGCTTTTTTTTTTAATTATTATTATTATTTTTCATAGAAACATTGTGATTCAAAAATAACTTATCTATGCTTTATTACAGGAAAATAATATACAAGTGCATAATATTTCTTTTTATCACCATTACCTTGAGTATTTTATAGATTGGATTTAAATTCAATCAATTTTCCTTAAATTAAATGCCCAATAAAATGGACAGTTTAAAAAAGGTAAAGCACTTGAATATACTGTAATAGTTTTATCAACTTTCAATAAGCAAAAATGAATACTTTTACAAAAGAAAATCAAGAAATATTTTTTTGAATTCCTTTTTTCCTTCTTACAGAAGAAATAAATCCAATTTTTTTTCTTGAATAAAAACAAAAACAAGTTTGCTTTTAAATGTGAGGATATCGTATCGAAAATATTAATGAAAGTAAAATTTCTTAATTGTTTATTCTTACTCGTTCAACTCTCTAAATGATGACGGGGAAAAAAAGATAAACGAGAAAGACTTAGTTTTACACATATTTGCTTTTTTAATAAAAAAAAAAAAAAATTTTTTTTCATTGAATAATTTGTAAAGGAATTTTACCTGAGGGTTCCCAAAGGTACAAACATTTTCTGGTGGATTGAAAAATGTAACTCCATTTGTAGGATAGGTTACAGTTGGTATCCCATTAGGATACAGAATGGTCCCATTTGGTATAGCTGGTGGAGAATCTGCTGAAAAAATAGTTATTTTACGTCTTTAAGAATCTGAAGAAATTTGTACTTTTGAAGAAAGAAAGTCTATTTATTATGTCTTAAATTTTATTGAACTATACTATTGAAAGACGATCAATTCATCCTATTTTACAGAAATACTATGGGAATATGGCGCATATTTCATAATTTTACCAACCAGCTGTTCAGTGGCAACGATTTTTTTTTTTTAAATAACCAACTGCATATAGAATTCTTTTTATTTTTTATTTATCGTAATTTCGAAAGATATTACATTTGAAATGCACCTAAGCACAGAAAATTTTATTTATTAATTAGCATAAACCATATTATTCGTAAAAAACAAACAAGAATACCAATAGTTAATTATCAAAACCCGATTACAATAGCTTTTTTTTATGTACCCTTTTACCTTGATCTTAATTCTATTGAATTCTCCGTATATGGCTTAAGTCTAACGTGTTTCTCCAAAATACATCTCGTTCGGAAATTATATTATTTGCAGTTTACATACTCATATTATTTCTTTGCAGAATTACCTGACAAGTATATCTTTATAACTTTTCCACTGTATTTGGAAATATTCGTGTCACAGTCTTATTAGTTTTATGTGATAGATTTTCACACATAACATTCACCCTCCCCGTTGTATATAAATATGTAATTTTTGTACCCACTTTGCATCTCAGGGTAAATACAAACATTATTTAAATCCGTTACTTCATGTTATATAATAATAAATTTAATAAAGATAAATATAAAATCAATTATTATTTTCGTAGAATATAAGATTAAATTTTTTATTCATATTCCTTTAGGGATTTAATTAATCATTTCATAGTTAAAAATAAATATTTTTAGTGTTTATGTATGTTTATAAAGTGGTTGATTAATTTACATTTTCCTGAAATTCTCGCATTCCTTCGAATGGATCCCAATAACACTGCTAAATCAAAATTCAAAACTAAAGTAACGGCCATAAAGCAGTAGATACACTTTATTTCTTAATTTTTTTTTAATAAAAGAGGCTACGCTGTCTTATAACTTAAATTAGTTGATTAAACGGAAAATATTTCATAAAAGTAGCAAAATATTTGTTTTAGTGTAATAAAACCTCATTGTTGCAGTTTTTTGTGTAGATTGGCATTTTTTAAAATAATAATTTTATGTATGTAGTGGAACTTCACAGATATGGAAGCAATTATATTTAATATTTCTACAAGTTTTGGGATTAAACAAGTCAAAATGTATTTTGAAATAACTTTATTTTCTTTTCCATGGTTTTATTAAAAATTAAATTTCAGACATTTGCAGAGATAAACCAAAACATAAAACACTGTTCTATTCGAAATACATCAAAATTTAATGAAATCAAACAATGTGTGATATATACTTACCATAGACTCTGGCAAAAGGCTGAAAAAAAATATATCAAATTAATTTGAGTTTCAATTACAAACAAAAACAAATAGTGTATTTTAACTGAAAAGAAAACTTAAAAATTGTCAAAAATATTATTTATTGTTATTTGTTAATTTAACAATATTTCAATGTTTCCTTTCAGAAATTTTTGTGAGTACTTGCTTGTATATTTCAGTCCGTTTTTTAAATAGACAGATTCACACAATATCATAAATATTTCAAGCTATTGATTGATTGTTTTTATTACCGTCGTATTTAGAAGTGACACGAGTGTTGTTGGTAATAAATACACTTCGCAATTAAAAATTTGTGACAAGGACGACATTTGAAATGGAACTCAATTCTCATAAATTTTGCATCACAATGCAAGACCTTTAAACCCCGACAGATTTAACGTGCGTGAATGGGTGAATGAATATTAACTTCCACTGTTCAGCTACACTAGGGCTTTTGGCGACGGACCTCGTAATTTTGAACCATGGTCAAGTGACGTGGATGACACTAGAGCTGGCACCTCCTCTCCTAACTACCACACCACACCAAAGGGAGGACGTTTGAGCTCTCGACAGATTTAACGTGCATCGCTTCCCTACACGGCGGGTCTTTAGTGGTACTCGGTTCGAACTCGTGACAAGCCAGCCACGATCCGATACATTGACTACAAGGCTACTGCGGCCGCCACATTTAATGTGCAACATTCCCTCTGAACGACGGGTTTTAGTGGCGTCAGGCTCAAGACTATGACACGGCAGTAAACTCTGGCCGCGAGTTCATCACTAAGACCACTTGGTTACCAAATATTTCATGTATGCCTTACTCTTATTTTATTGAGTCATTAATATATGTTTTTTTATCTGTCTATTCAACATTTTTTTTTCAAACATTGTTTAAGTTCTTCGAGTTTAGAATAAGTAATTAATCAAATTAGGAATGGATATTAGCTGTGTTTTCTACCCCATTCCTACACACATAAGGTTCTTCTCAAAAGCAGCTAAGAGGAAAGACAAGATAAGAGGTTCTTTAGGAAGAAATATCATTGTGAAGCTGATTGAGAACAAGGAAATTTGAATTTGGCATGTGTATTTAGTGACTTATTTCTTCTTGTAATTAGTTACGTTATGATTTCCTCAAATACAGGCTTACTTTTGCTATCTCTCTCAAAAAGTGAGAATTAAAAGCAAATTGTGTTGAATACAAATAACTCTTGAGTTCTTAGTTTTCACATAATTTTGCTTCGATTCCTTAATATTGTGAAGTTAAAGGTTTTTTGATATTTGGAAGTTAAGTGAGAGTGAGTTAGTGTGTGAATATTAACGTCGCCTGTTCAGCTACTCGAAGGCTTTTCGTGATGGATCTCATAATTTTAAATCATGGTCAAGTGACGAGGACAACACTTAAGCTGGCACCCCACTCTCCTAACTACCACACCACACCAATGGGAGGACCTTTGAGCTCTCGACAGATTTAACGTGCATCACTTCCCTACACGGCGGGTCTTCAGCGGTACTAGGCTCGAACTCATGACACTCCAGCCACGAGTCCGATACCTTGACCACTAGGCTACCGTGGCCTTTAGAAGTCGAAGGAACATTTCCGGAATAGAACGTTAAGAAGTGTATATTCTATGATTTATAAGTAAAATATAGAATTTATTTCCTTCATGCTAAGTCAATTTGAAGGAATAGGTACAATTTTTTTAAATAAAGAGAAGGGAGAAAGAGTTTATATAAATTTTTCTGATATTGCAGTGACATATTTTGATTATATGTTGTTCGAATCAATAAATACAGGTATTTCATAAATTCAGATTTATCAGTTTTTTTTTCTTTTAATACCAATTATTATTATTGCTGAAAAAATAATTGGAAATCTCTCTCTAAGAAAAGATAAAAAAGTGAAATATTAAAATGCACAGAGAAATAATTTAGTGTCATAATTTATTTATTTATTTTTTTTTTCTGGTACTGTTTGGTGAAACTCGTTTCACTTTTTTTCTGTAACTATATTACGCAAATCAACGATGTGACAGAATTACGTGGAAAAATTTTTGAAACCTGATACGTGCATATGTTGAGTTAGCTGACGCGTCACTAAAAATAAAGCTGTTTACGATATAATAAATTATTTTTTTTCGTTTCAAAAAGGAAGCTATTGTTTTTTACTTATTTTTTTTTTACTTAGATGGTGAAAAACAAACAAGTCAAATGCCTACAGTAAAATTATTTGCAGAATGGTATAAAACCATTAGTGAACACGCGTACTTATCAAAAATTTCTCTTCTATTATTAAAAAATAAAAGGAAAATCGTTATAAATAAATAATAAACTCGCATTAACAGTGAAAAAAATTGTATTACAAAATGTTGTGGTACAATTTGTAAATAAGTTCATTTAATTCCTTCATATAAATGTATTATGTCAAATTAGCTGTTACAAAATTACGAGGAACAGGATTTTTGAATACGTATTACTTTTTGATACACATAATGGTGCTGAGCACACATGGGCGTATTTTTTTTGTAAGGTTATACATATATGTATATGTAATCTGGTTAATGCTGCGTAATAAAAAGGGGGTAATGTTTGCCAATTTCTATAGAAATTTTTCAGAATTTAAACCGGATGTTATTTCTCATGGTTTCTTGTTATGTGAGCATTAAACGTTTTGTTGAAAATTTACAGTTCTTTACATTACTAGGTTATTTTTTCCCTTTAATCTTCATATATAGTTTGATTTAATATTGCATAGAAATTCAATATTCTATATTTTACAAAACAACTATTTAAATACTAATTCTTAAAACAATTCTTAATATATAAATGCGTTTTAGTAGCTAATTTTTTTAAAAAAATCATTCACAACACCAAGCTTTTATTAGACCGAGAACATCAAAAATAGATAACTTATTGTCTTTTCCGTGCATTTTAATATTCGTTTTTCCTTCGTAATATATATATGTTACATGGGAAGGGGTGCATGTTCATACGTATGTATATATATTAATCAGTTTATACTTCAAATAAGAAAGGAAAATACCTGCTTTTTTATAGCTGGTGCTATGTTCAGTTTTCTGTCTTTTAAAATCACTTCGGCCTATAAAATAAAATTAAATTGTGGTATAAATACTGCATCTCCAAACCAGATTTATTAGCATCAATTTCATTATTTAAATTTTGTCCTGTTTTTTAGTTTATTGTATACAATACTTTTGGTTGCAAGTTTCTTAATATTTATTGCTATCCTTTACACACTTTTAGATATTACTGAAGTACTAAATTTAATACTTGGATTTGGTGTGAGCAAATCTCGATTTGTTGAAGGGAAGTTTAATTATTTGTTAAAACCGTTTTACGTATTAACGAGAAGTTATATATATAATTATTCTTATAATCATAAAAGAAATATTCTTTTAATTATTAATTTAATTTAGTTTTTTCCTTTAAATATTTATTTATTAGTTTAAAATTATTACGTTACTTACGTATTATCGCAACAATCTCTCGCCAACGTTCAAGATAACTTGCCAAGTTGGCAATTTCAATTTCGCACACACACATGTGTCGTGCTTCGTTTCATGTGAGGTTGACCAATAGGTTGCTATAATACGTAAGTACCATTATTACTTAAATGTGTTCTTGCTAATTTATTCAGAAAATCTAAGAGGCACAATCTTAAATCGTTTCCATATTCCGTTACAAAGTTAGTTATAAGCTTCTAAGTTAACGGGTTCTTCAAAATGGAAATAAATAAGAATTCTTACTGTCCCTCCACCCCTAAATAAATTATTGTAAAACGAAGTCTATGCTTGATAGCTTATGATTCATGAGTATTGTATAGCTATATATACAATATGTAAGTAGAACAGCAATTACACTTTACCCCCATTAAAATGTAATACAGGGAAACAGTAAATACTTCGTTTTCTAATATTGTAATGCTAAATGGAAAACTAAGCTTACCTGTTCGAGAAAAAAAATTGCGCACTCATAAAATAGTTCAAAAAATTTTAGGAAGGTAATGTTACCAAAAGATATACTTTTATAATCTTACGAGATTATTTTAATATAGCTATATTTTTTTGTATGTATACGTGTTTTTTGATTTCAGGTTCTTAAGCAACGAAGAAAAATGAATTTTATAACTTTCTGTTTACTTTATGTAATTTGTGTTATAAGATATATGTATTGATATTTCTATTTACTTCCTTTTGTATTCTTCTCGCCTCTTCTTCGGTTTCGAATGTCACGAACCCATACCTAAAAAAAAATGCAAATTAATAATGTTCTTGATACTGAAATAACAGGGCAACACATATTTTCTTGACAAATTTCCTCTGCAAATGTAAAGATTTCCGCAGAAATCCACTGCATTTGTGCAGATGTAACATCTGTGTTAGAAAGTATGATGTTGTATAGGGAGTATTAACTAAGAAATTCTTGAAATAAACTTGTCACACTCACCCTTTCGAAACTCCAGCTCTATCGAGTATGATTTTCGTTGCTTTTACGTTTCCGTATGATGCAAAGAGAGAATGAAGCTCTGATTCTGTTGTCTGAAAATAACAACATTACAATTAATAAATTAGACTGAAGATTTACTTTAACAATTCAAAATCAATTCGAAAGTGAAGAACTAAGATTAAATCAAGAATTGGCATTCAAACGATAATCATTAAGACTTAACTACAATTTAAATACTATCTCGATCAAAACCCAATTAAATTAAACATAATCATAATTTCATTCGAGTTTTATTCTTGAAATTTTAGAAAACGATTGGTTCAATCTGTTTTAATCCAATATTCTTTTTTGTGTTATGCTTATGTGTGTGTGCGCGCGCGCTTATGGGCTGTTAATCCAAAAATGCCAAAAACAATACACAGAACATAAGATTTTATAAAAGAAATATTTTATATTAAGTAAAACTATTCTGATGCTAGGTTTAAACATTTTTTAAATCTAACTAATTTTTTTTTAAAAAAAATTAATCTTGTTTGCATTTTAAAATACATTTCTTCAAAATAACACTTTTCGATATTTTCTTATCGATAATCTTAAAGAAAATTAAAAACTAAATTTAGTTATTTTAGCGAAAGGTGTAAAGAATAGAGAGCATAAACTTTCTATATATATTACAATGTTTTAAATGAAAAACTACTATTAAAATATTTCGAAATTTGAAGAACGCAGTGTTATAAAAAAATAGATACGTTATTATAATAGATATTTTTATAGATATTATTCTAATATCGCTAAATTTTTCTATTCGAAATTGTGTTCCGAGTTTGAGATCTGATCCACGATGTTAGGGGAAGATATAGAAATGGACTCTCAATAAACTAATAACTTCATTACATGATTATATATATATATATATATATATATATATATATATATATATATATATATTGCTTGTCAATTATATATGAACAACTTTTTGTATTTTTATAAAGACTTCTAGATATATATAAATAAAAATTAAATATATATTTATTTTGCTATAAATACAAATTATTCTTCGTATATTTTTTGTAATAAATTACATTTTTGATGTTTGTATTTAGCTAAATCTTTCTCTACTCCATTTTCTCTTTTATATTTCTAAGAATAAAATTAACCATGGTGAATCATTTTTAGATCATAATTGCAGTGCCACTTAGGAATATTGTTAATGAAAGAATTATATTATATTGGAATATTCATATTTTTTAATATAATTATTTACTAAGCAAAAATCTTACATTGGCTGCTATTCCTCCAACAAAAATCCTATTGGGTATGAGAGTGCCGAATTTCGGAGCATTTGGTGCCACAGGGGAAGGGGACAGAGAACCTGACCCCTCCGCACTGGACGTAGACTGAAAAAGAACAAGGAAATGTTATTGTAGGAAGTGAGTGTAATTAGAAAAGTAGATACAGTGAGACCCCGCTTAACGCGGGGTATACGTTCCATCAAAGTAGAGCGTAGTATGAAACAGCGTTAAACGAGGTTATCTCATCATGTAAATAAAGGGCTTATGAGAAGATGGGTAGAAAATTGGTCAAGTATTTTATCATTAAATTTATTAATTATGTGTTTTTATAACAATAAAACAAAAATTTATTTCTTACAATTATAGAAGCATTATAAACGACTATACATTTTGAATAAATAAAATTCTAAGTCAGTATGTTTACATTTCCGATCATTCAGTCTCTTTTGTATTTTCAATTTTCTGCCTTTTTATCAAGGCGGTAGATTGGTTTAATTGCGTATTGCGTTCAATTTTGTCGTCACTCCATATAGAAACTCGTTTTTCTGTTTCCTCTATTGTATTATTTCTAGAACGGATAATTCTAGTTGCTGAGCTTGTCGTAGTTGGAGTTGCCTATAGCAGAATTTTTTTCTTTATTCTTGAGACGGGCTCACGCGTCTTTTCTTTAAAATAACCTCTGGGTTCTTTGGCGGCCAAGATTAATGGCAACTCTTTTCCAACCAAAACCCAAGAAGCGAAATGTGAACAAGAAATGCAAATAAGATAGCTTTTAAAAGAACAGAAGTTTCAGTAAGCGAAATGGCAATTTGGGGAATGTTATGTTTGGAGGAGATACAAGCGTGAATTGACAGCCTATCGTAAAGTTACCTGGAAACCCAGCCATTACTACAAGGTGCATACCATTGCACGCGCGCCCAGACGTTTCCATATAAAGATTGAAGTTAAGTTTGGATTAAGGTAGGACTGATTATTTGATATTAGGACTTTATATATTATTAGAAGTGAGAGTAGGCGGATAATATAATTGTTTAGAGAAAGTGGTCTAAATTACGTGATTCGGTTTAACTATCATTGTGTGTGTTGTTCTCATTATAGATTCTCACTCCTTTAAATTTATCTAAATTGTTAGACATTTAAGTTCTATTCTTAATAAAATCACATTAAGAATTTAAAATGTCTATTCCATTTACAAACCCTACACCTCGAGCTCACGCTGACAATCAAAGATACGGTCGCCAAAGGAGGGTGGTATCACATTCTTAAGAATGGTCCTTATTGTTGAAGTTGCCAAATTCAATGCAGCACCCATTTGAGATTGACGTTCATCAGTATCTAATCCTTTAATCACTTGCATTTTAGTTTCTAGTGAAATGCTTTTTCTTGTTGCTTTATTTTCGTGTTTTTTATTATCACTCGTGATAAAAACTAAAAATCATAATATTTGTCACTATAGCATATTATATAAATTTATACTTACAAAAACGTCAACAAATATTTGAAACGATAAAAATACATTCGTATAATACCGCAGGAAAGAAGAAACACAGATAAACTGCTTCGGATATCGGGAAGCCTAAGGCTGCGTGCAATTTCAGGGAATCTTACTATTCAAATAAAACAGCGTTAAACCGAAACAGCGTTAAGCGGGGTCTTTCTGTATTCATATATCACAACGGTTTCAAAAAACGCTTCAAAAGTATTCAATAACATAAAAACTATTCATTTTACTTTAAATTATCAAAATTTATTCGTTTTACTTCAAGGTATCCGACTACGTTCGGAACCGCGATTTTGCAAAAACGTACAAACGAATATTTCTTTTAATATTTAGTATCCATTAGATTAGAACATACGTATAAAATTGTTTTAAGAATATTATTACTATAAAAAATTATTTAAATGCAATATTTTGAAAAAATGAACTTAGAATTACCTATTTTCAAATCATTCTCCTTTCATGAAAAATGCTTCTATAATAATATTTTGTTTTATATATAGCTAAGACTGCTCCAGAGAGCTGAACTAGGATTTTTGAAAAATTCATATTACTTTCAGAGTTATTACCAATTGAAATAATTACGGGTGTTTTTTGTTAAAATTTCTCCACTCATATACTAAAAAATAGATAAATCCACTTTTAAGTTATATAGTTCAAAAATCCTAGTTCAGGCTCTGTACAGAGATAGTTCTGTGGTATATATAGGTAAAATATTATCATTATAGAAGCATTTTCCATAAAAGGAGAATGTTTTGAAAGTAGGTAATTGTATGTTCATTTTTTGCCAAAATGTTGCATCTAAACAATTTTTTATTGTAAAAATAGTTTTAAAACAATTTTATACGTGTATTCTAATCTAAGTGGCACTAAATATTAAAAAATATTTGTTTGTATGCTTTTGCAAAATCGTGGTTCCGAACGTAGTCAGATACCTTATATAAAATAAATCGGCGTGGTTTTAAATTAGGTTAAAACAAACTTCAAGATATATTAGTACATCCGGGTATGAGTGAGGGAATATTAACGTCTCACACGGTTCAGCTACTCGAGGGCTTTTGGAGCTGGACCTCGTAATATTGAACCATGGTCAAGTGACGAGGACGACACCCGAGCTAGTACTCCCTTTCCTAACTACCACATCACACCAACGGGATGATTAAAACTTCCTGAAAAATATGTCAACAATATCTTTATAATGAAAAACTCTCTGAAAAGGGAATTTCAGGAGCATTAATATAACATAAACTAAACTCAATGGCTCAACAGTCTATGAAGGCCAAGGTCTATGAAGGCTGTTCCGATCTCAGTACTCATTTATCGACTCACTGATGGGATGAAAAGCTGAGTCGACCTTTGCCAGCCCGGAATTTGAACCCTGAACCTGTAGCGTGGAAGCGTGATACATCACCACTCATTCACATTAATATAACGTATCCACAAATATAAAAGAAACAAATTCAAATATTCATTTATATTATGACAATAAATAAAAAAGTAACTAGATTTTTAGCAGCGAAGGTTTTGAAATTTTTCGTAATTTGTTTTCTGTGGAATATTCCAAATGAATGTTGAAGAATTTTTAAAACAATTTTCAATTACTTGACGCTAAATTATTATTATTATTAATGTTATATTACGTATTTATTTTTTTCTCTATTATAATAAATTTTAGCATATCGAAGAAGTTCATTTAAAGTATTTGTTAAAGAGAATCTTTAAATGTACCCTTACTTACGTAATTCTTTATTTGCTTCTTAATTTTGGATATAATTTAATAACTTATTTTCCCTTTAAAGTAAAGGAATTGATAAATATACCTTCTGTGTGAAAAACAGAAAGCTTACGTACGTAGAAAAACTCTTTTCAGCCAAAATGTTTTTAAAACGGCACAATTTAAAGAACAATCTACACTATTAAAATTCGTAGGTAAGCAAACGTATCTATCTATGATGCCCTATCTTTTCACGAACCACACGACGCAGAAACTCTCCAAGGTACCAAAATTTTGGGAATCCGTTTTGACCATTTAAATTCCGATATCCCAATTAGTTAAAAAGATATTAATTAAAAACCTTAAAACGCATAATTTGTAGCATTTTTCACCGCCAGGGGACAAGTTCAAAAATTCGGAACTTCCTTTTTTTTCTTTTTTTTCAGACGTATTTAAAACGCGATCTAATTTTTTTCATGAGATTCAGACAAAAAATAATTACAGATTCGGAAAGATCATTTACTTCGCCAATGATATGGTATAATTTATTTTACAAAATAATTCTATTTTGAACTTCATATATCAATTGCAAACACAACGGTAATTTTTTTTAAACAAAAAATGTAACAAAAATAATGCTTAAATATTTCTCGCAAAAAGGAAAAAAAACGAAAAATACAATTTTTTTTAAGAAACCGTAACTTTTAAGATATTTTATCTATCTCCGTAACCTCTACAAATATTGAAAAAATTACTTAAAAATCATGGGTTTTTTTTAAAAAAAAATGGGCTTTTCGTTTATTTCCCGTTTTGTTAGAAATAACATACTTTTTTTTAGTCAGATACGTGTTTAAATAATTTATTAAACACAGTGGAATGGAAAAAGGTTAAAATTAAAATAAAATATCAAAATGTTTTTACCAGATCGTTTTTTTTTTGTTTGTTTGTTTTTTAATGTTTTTTTCATTACATGTATATATATATATATATATATATATATATATATATATATATATATATATATAGGCTTTCCCCAATACTGTTTTTTTCTATAACTTATATACATTTATATGTTTAATCACATTCAATCGTTCAGAAAAAAGCAATCGTTTCAATAGCTATCTGTAATTTTTTTTTGTAAATTAATTAGCTCTAACGGATTATATAAATTTCCCAAAGTTGAGTATTTTGTTAAAATATATATCCCTTAATTTTAATGTAGTGATTCAAAAACAAAATATTGCATGAATAAAACTGCAGTAAATCATAATGCGATAGATAAAGGGTTAAGACGTACATTTGATTTCAAACCTTGATTAGGACATATATTGAGAAAATATTTTAAGAGCTACTAAGCCAGGTATTTATGTGTATTTTTTTTATTTATTTTTTATTTTTTAAAATAAATATTCAATCTCATTTAAAATCTTTCAACAGAAAACTAAA
Source organism: Trichonephila inaurata madagascariensis (assembly GCA_019973955.1). Taxonomy (NCBI): domain Eukaryota; kingdom Metazoa; phylum Arthropoda; class Arachnida; order Araneae; family Nephilidae; genus Trichonephila; species Trichonephila inaurata. The sequence goes on from BMAV01002892.1 coordinate 279,587, forward strand.
AATTATAGTATATCAGAATATCTGTAATAATAAAAGAAATTTTTGTGGTCAATTTGCAAGCAACTTTTGCGAAAACACACACTCAAAACTATAAACATCAGCCTTTTAAGAAACCAGAATAGTTGTATTATTTGGAAAAAATGAAAGATTGAAAATACCTATAAAAATTAACAAATAACAACAACATAAGAGAGAAAGAGAGTACACATTTGAGATTTTTACAGAAAATACAAATTAAATCACAGCTAAATATTAACATTAATAAAAACGCCAGATACTAGATGCTAATTTTGAAAACTTAGAGGACACATACTAGAAATATCACAGTTTTATCGCACTGTAATGTTGAATATTAATCATGTTATACACAATGAAAGAAAATGGTTTAAAAACTAGCATTGACGCTTGTAATGAATATTTTTTAACCTTAGCATATGAAACAGGAAATTTTTTTATTTTTATTTATTAATCAAATATATTTTTGCAGTAAGTATCCTTGTTGATTTTTTCAGTAAAATTTGAGAATTCAGTTTCTGTTTAGTTTTTCTGAATTTCTTATTTAGAAAAAAAAATATATTAATGAATTTATAAGACAATATTAAGTAATCAAATAAAAAATAAAAAGAAATGTGAATTTTTCAAATTATATGTGTTTCTAACTATTTTGTTAAGAAATTCCGGAATTAAAAATAAACCATTTTTTTTCCATTTTGGATAATATTTATATGAAAATTATACAAATAATTCTTTGTTAAATATAATTTGTTATATTAAAAAGTGTTAATTGTTAAATTTACTTCTAATATTTAAATTACATTAAAATTGTCTTGCTTTATCAAACTTATTTTTATTATTAAGATTATATTAAAGACGGAAGTATAAAAACGCAACTCAAATTCATGAGAAAAGAAGATGAAGCGAAACTTTATGATGAAAACTTTTCATTCATAATTCTTTTATCCAAATAACTCATTGTCTTATAATTTCGTAAGAAAACTGGAGACACACGATTAAGAAATACATCAAATGAATTAAATAGATATCTTCTATTTCATAAACACAATGCACCAAATGAGTTTTAGATATATAATTACCCAAGCAATCTGTAAATTGATTAGATACGAAAACATAATAAACCATCATAAGAAATCTCTTAGTTTTAGGGCTGAGCAATTATTTTACTAAACATTTATTTTGAGAATATAAAGTTCGAAATTCAAGGAAGTTATGAAAATGGAATAATAGCACTAAAAAACATAATAGTGTTATAAATTAAGATGCAATGTATTAAAATTTCAATATGTATAAAATTTCCTACTAAAAAATTTAAACAGGGCTGGGAAAAGGATTGGGTAAAAGAGTTTTTAATAGAGTTCCGCGAGATTTTTGCCCCAGATGTTTAAAAATAGCTTCCGTGGTTTTGAAGACACATAAAAGCCGACTTCTGACAATAGATCCAAAAGCGCTAAGTAGGCATCATAGAACCAGATCCGACAAGCACTACACAACTGTCAAATATACCAGAAATATCTTTCCAACCATTGTTTACAAGAAAGAAAAAGTGAAATAAAAAGAAAAGCCGTTGAAACATGTTCTATGATTTGACTCTTGCTCATACTAAAAGATGGTTACAAGTCTCAAATTACTGGAAGGTATCCAAGATCCAATTTCGTATTATTTTAAAACAAATATCTAATAATTATAACAGCGTACCATCTTCAATTCTATATTGAAAATTGTATTGAAGTCGAAACGTGCAAACAATGCTTCCTGCTCTCACATAATTATCCCTCCCCCACGTGGCCGCGGTAGCCGAGTGGTATAGGTATCGAACCGTGGCTTGCCCTGTCACGAGTTCGAGCCCAGTACCACTAAAGACCCGCCGTGTAGGGCAGCGATGCACGTTAAATCTGTCGAGAGCTGAAACGTCCTCCCGTTGGTGTGGTGTGGTAGTTAGGAGAGGGGGGTGCCAGCTCAGGTGTCGTCCACGTCACTTGACCATGGTTCAAAATTACGTGGTCCGTCGCCAAAAGCCCTCGTGTAGCTGAACAGTGCGACGTTAATATTCAATCAATCACCCCACGCACACACGCTGTTTCCTCGAATTTAAATTTCTACAATGGCACGCGTATATGGGTGCAATGGGGTATATTTTTTCAAAAATTATACGTTAAGAAAATACACCTACTCCTTCAAATGTTTCAATAATGGATTTGAGAAGTGTTAATGAACATTTTTACTTTTTAATGAATTCTAGAAATATGCATAAGTAACTAAGATAAACATAAGAAAAATATATTTCAGAACTAATTTTTATACACAATTATATTTTCAGAAGTATTAAGTAAAATCATATGTATATATATATAGAATTGAAAATTGGTGCTCATTGAAAACATAAAAATATATTTCGGAAATTAGATTTTTAAGATTTATAAATGGTATATGTGTGTGAACCATTCTATACAAACTTTCAATACAAATAAGACAGCTTTAAAATTTCGCATTAGAATCTTAAACATAAGTCCAGTGTTCAACGTACTAAGCAGATTACGATAAAACTATCAAGTATATGTGATGTGCTATTCTACAGTTTTGTATCATATATATGTATCTTAATTTGTTTACTTACTCAATAAAGAGAAAAACATTAGCAAATAATTTAAATATATATTTTTGCATGACAGATTCAACTAAACCTGTATCAAATGAATTCCACTCTCCGTTGTAATGAAACCTTTCTTACCGTCTATTCGTCTTTCTCTCTGCTCAATACAAAATTCCACTAATCACAACTAGGGATTGCAATACCGGTATACCGGGATACCGAATACTAGTATTTTGAGCCATTTGTACAGTTTTGTAATGCAGGTATTCACAAGTTTAAATAACGGTTTTTCGGTATTTACAAAACATTTTTTAAAAATTGTTGCCATTATATGTTTAGGAATCGCTAACATAGAAAAATAGTATACGTTTTTGTTTGTGTGTCTCCCTATCTGGCGAAATTAATGAGACTGTAAATATACAGTTGCACTGTACAATCAAGAGAAGTGATAAAAAAAATATGAGAATCACCCATGGAGATGGGCCAAAACTATTCTATTGCAGCTCAGAGCGACACTGCACACGCGCAGGATTCGTAGTCCGATATTCATATCTGTGAGAACAAGATTGTGGTTGTGAACAAAGTGTGTAATATTTTGATATTTTTCAAATTGTTGAGTTTGATATTCACATTGTTCTCTTGCATATCATACTTAAGGGTTCAAAATATTTTCAGATTCATTGTATATATACTCATAAATAATAACCCATAATAATGAATAAGAATAACTTTAAAGAACATAAGAAATCATTTGATAATACTTCGGTTTGGTTTCCTTATTAATATGATAAAAATATGGTGGCACGGTGTAAATAAGAGGTTCCTTTTCATTTTTTGTGTGATTCTTAATATGCTGTTATAATTTATGTTACAAATTATGTTTGTGATATTTACGCTCTAATAAAACAACTGGAAAAAAACAAAGAAACACTTGTGTTTTCTTTCTTTTTCTAAAATTTCTACTACCGGTATTAAAATTGGTATCCCGGTATTAAGATCTAAAAAACACCGAATACCGGTATTGAAATTTTGGTCTGATATTGCAATCCTTAATTACACACAAACAATGCATCTCACAATTCTCAGTTACAGTCAGATGATGAGGTCACTGAACTGGCTCCTCTCACTTTCCTAAATCAACGTAAGGGCTTTCAGCCCCCCCTAAAATTCGAAGTGAATTGAATTCTCTAAACGACAATATTTATTAAAATAAAGTTTCAAATTAAATGTAACATCAACGACTACAAATTGGTAACCATGTCCACTTGACTGCCACAGCCTCAGTGCAATGCTTTCAAAATATTGATTCAAAAGTAATTTTAAGTTTAATTAAGAACTGTGAAGAAAATTTTATTCAAATTGGTTCTTAAAGAAATAATCGTGCATGTTTTCCAAACATAACAGATTGTATAACTTATTAAAAGTAAAAGTTAGAATACATCTCGCATCAAGTATTTTGAATTATTTGTGTGAAGAGAGTTGTGAGATATATGTACTTGTGAGGCCAACCTTTATATATTCTTGTTGCTGATACTATCAATGAGAATGCAAAAGTAAAATTAATTTTTTACTAACAAAAATAACGAAAGGAATACCAGTGGAATACATTTTTATATAGAGTAGTTAAAATCGAGAATTTTTTAACCCTTTATGTACCGCATTATGATTCACTGCAGTTTTTTTCATGCAATATTTTTTTTGGATCCCTAAATTGAAAATTAAGGATATACATAAACAAAATACTCAACTTCTGGAAATTTAACCCGTTAGAGCTAATTAATTAATTAATTAAAGATATTCTACTGTAAAATTAATTATATACCCTGTTCACTTAAAATAAATAGTCAAATCGTTTTCTACAGTCTAAATCGTTAACATACTAAAAAAACAAGACACTAAAATTTTGACATTAACTATTTTTTCGGGACAAAAATGATAATCTTTGCAATCCGCTGAAAACGCAATTTCTGCTATAAAACTATTCGCCTTCCCGCTAAAATACTCATCATAGAACCCGTACTGCCATATATCTTGGAAGAGTGGATTTCAAAGAATATTCCTGCTAAGTATCGTCAGAATATTCGTAAAAATGATTATTCTATATAATTTTAAAGTGAGCGGTACTTATAAGTACCATCCGTACATAAAGGGTTAACGTGTGTTTTCAAGATGTGGATGATGGTTTTACAAATGTGACGATATCTATATTTTCTAAGTATAATAAAGTGGTATGCAATTATTCTGTCATTCGACCAATAAATCACCATTTTAAAGGAAACTAAATAAGTAAAATTAATTATTGGAAAATGTTTATTAAGAGTCTGTTCACACTCTATATCTTAAATTTAAATATAATCTTCTTGAATGATTAAAAGTTACAAATACAACCACTATACTTTGAAACTAAAATCCCTAAGCTGGCATTCTATTTCTCATAACCATATCAAGCCTTAATGAGGGTATGAGACTATGGAATATTTAACATGTTTAATAATTATGTTATTCTTTTTTTTTCAATGAACATTATACTGCTTATTTTTAAAGGTGGGAAAAATCTCTAGTTTTTGCTTTTAATTAGCTCTATAGTTTTAACACCTAACTTTTTATTCACATGAGCTCTTACGAGACAATATTAAACTTTACATGTTCTAAAATTAAGATACTCTTAGAGCTTCACACATAAACTCTTATTAAACGGAATTACGGAAGTTCGAGAAATCGACTTTCTTAAAGGTTAATCGCACTTTTGTTACTAAGACTTTTCCTCCCTAATTAAAATTTATTTGCATCCATAATTTTTTGAACAAATTAAATTTCACATTTGTTTCTAATTTACTTTTTGTGATTGATTCATTTTAATTTCATGTTAAATCGGAGGCAGTCGATAAGTTTATGTACATTTGCTATTTAATGTTTAATAATTAGAATCAAGAGCTTTTGTCTTTGATTTATTAAAAATGTATACAAATTTTCAGAAAACCTATTTTCAGCTACTCGTAATTTCGACTTTCGATTGTAGCATAGCTCTTCCAAATATGTCACGCGAAAACCTTTTTCCAAACACATTTAACAACCATTCAACAGTTAAAATACACGCGTATAATAGTGCATAATACTCATCGGAGACGGAAGGTATAAAACAGCAGTTGCAGAATAGAACAAAAAAAATGGGCTAATAGGAAGTATGGTCCCCTCTTACACATATACGGGCCTCGCAACGTCAATTTATACTAGAAATAAGGGAATAAATGAGCTCCTATATGACAATTAATCCCATTTGTTCAGTAACTTTGTTTTCAGGCCTTGGAGGCTTCTCGAATGGCGCTTGAGAGTTGCAATTGTCTTCACCAAAGCGTCCCAGACATGCTTTAAAAGAATGAGGTCTGAAGATCTGACTTGCCAATCCATCCGTCGAATATCCTCACTTTCCAGAAAATCGTCTACAAATTTGGCTCTATGTGGCCGCACGTTGTCATCCATTAAAATAAAATCAGGTTCAACTGCACCTGGTAAAAGCGAACATAGGGCTCCAAGACCTTATCTCTATACCACACAGCAGTCACAATGCATCTTTCAAAGACTTAGAAGGGCTTGCGGGTATCCAAAGTGATGTCTGCCCAGATCATCAAGCCTCCGCTGCAGTAATATTTAATTTCTCACACATTGGAGGACAGGTAGTGGGTATCTGGTTAGGCTGAACCGGGACTCATCGGTGAAGAGAACGGTCGCCCATTGATCCATGCTCCAATCTCTAAAATCTCTGCACTATTTTAAACGGACTTTCCTGTTCGCAGAACAAAGAGGGACGCAAACAACAGCTCTTCTCTTACAAATAGCCCTCTTTCATAAAGTCTTCTAGAAATAGTCACCCTTCAAAGAGATCTTCTCTGGTCGTTGGGTCTCTTGGACGACCTTTCCCAGACTTTCTCTCAATGGATCCGATACCCTGAAACTGTCTCCATAAGTTGAATGCGACACTAGGCATTAAATTGAATTCTCTATAAGTCTGGATTTGAGACTGGCCTGCTTCTAACCTCTCTCTCTCTCTCTCTATCCCCAGTTCGCCACACCATTTCATCATCTAAACATTGGTGGTTACTCATTCTTATTATTTAAATTTAAATTTCAGTTCAACCGATTGTTGTAAGAAAAAAAAACACCCAAGAAATTCGGCGTGGTATACTATGGAACGAAATGCGGATTTCAGCACAAGCGCCCTTATAAATCCTGATACTCGACTACCTCTGTCCGCACACACGCTTACATATTCGACATACGAGGTTTGCATCTTTGTTTAGAAGCAGTATTTTACATCTCGTTCAAATATTTTCATGAGATTTGACAAAATTCGCAAATTCTCTTAACTTTGAACATAAATGTAGAAAAAAGAAGCGAACGAATCCGAGAAAATCTCTGCACCAGCATTGCTATCCCAATTTAATTGAGAGCCATCACTATAGATGTGTAACCTCCGGTTGGGACATCTGAAACTAATAGTTTCCACGAGAACTTTTAAGGTATCGACTATGTTGGAAACCCGTGATTTTGCAAAGCGTAAATGGGATAATATTTATGATATTTAGCAAACTTAGATTGGACAATGAAATATAAAAATTTGGGGTTTAAGAAAAAGTATTACAATAAAATTATTTTATTTTGACAAAAATTCCTTAGAATACCTTTTTCCAAATTTTCCCTTTTTTAAAATGCCTTTTTTAAATATTTTGCCTATCTATACTAGATCTCTGACAGAGTCAACTAAAATTTTTTGAAACGTATAACTCGAGTCGGTTTATCCATGTTTTACAAAAACAGGGGGAGGAATTTTAAGAAAATACGCCGATAATTATTTCAAAGGGTTTTGTAACTCTGAAAAAAAATGTGATTTTTCAAAAATCATAGTTGAGCCTCTGAACAGAGATCAAAGCTATAAAATCAAAATATTAATACAATAGAAATTTTTAAAAAAGGAGAACATTTGGAAGGTTATCTTGTTAATTTTTGCCAAAATATCATTTTAAATAAATTTTTTTGCTAATGCCCTTTAAAAACAATTTTTTTGCATGTATTCTAATCAAGTGACACTAAATATCATGAAAATTATACTTTTTGCGCTTTAAAAACACGTTCCCCGAACGTAGTCGGATACCTTAAAACCATATTAAGAAAATCCTTTTTCCACAACACTATTCTACCCTTCTCAAGGGTAATTAATGGTTCAAGTGGATAAGGAAGAATTTTCGGTTTGCCCGGGATGTGGAACTCATTTTCATAAGTTACTACTTTTTGAGTCAAATCCTTGTTGAATTTTTAATGTTCTGTTATGGTAAGAGCCAAAGTAGAAAAGCCACAGTAATACAATAGCAAATTCTTACTCGATATATGTCTTATATTCTGTCAATTAATTCATCAAGAATTAGCTAATGATAATATCGCGTATTCGACCAAAATTCTAAATGATAAAGATGTATCTTTCCTGATCTTCTGTTATTGTTTTACTGCAAGAAATCTATTAATGAAGAAATAAGTATTTCGTCATTAATTTAAATGCATTATGTACATATACACACATAAAAGAATTATTTATAGACGTATGATTCTATAACGGTTCATTTTACAAGTTACCCTCCCCCAAAAAAATTTATTACTATGAACCTTTAAATGTATTATATTATTTTTTCTCATTGAAAAGTAGTATTAAATAAGAATATTTCCCACTCTTTCTACTATTTCGCTTAAAATAAAATGGGCTAAATACATGCCACGTCATAGTCACATGATAAATGCAATAAAATGTTTCCAGCCAATCAGTCCATGCGCTTCGCGATCACCATCTATTGCTTTTTGCAGAAACTTTTAATTAAAAGTACATATTTATCATCAATAATAACACACACTAGAAAATAAAAGATATAAGAATTTTCTTTTATTTTAAAAAACTTTTTGAAAAGTCTTAATGTGCTTGAACATACCGATCCAATTATAAAATTTAAAATTGTATCTAAATTTTATAAGTACAAGTCTTGTGCCGGTTTTAAATTCAGAAGAGAACGTGTGATTGTATTTGTCATGTGACCGTCATGAATTTAGTTCATTGGATTCTACTATAAATTCGGAACATTTTAAATTATTAATTTCGTTTCATTGTTGTAAAATATTTGACAGAACTTGGAAAAATGAGTCATAAATTGATATGTCTTTTATGATAGTTATTCCTCAATCTAATATAAGAGTTTTTAAATTTTATGATTATTATTTCAAATGTTCTCTTCATTTTTATAAGTAAAATTCTTCTGGAGGAATATTTATTAGAGCATAATTTAAATATATCTAATGATATAACAGCAGATATTATACTAATACTAACTCTCCATAAATATACTGATAGGAGGTTTGTTTCTAAGTTAACTTGTTATCAGGGAATTAAGCTGTAAGTATCTCCTTTCATTTCTCCTGAGTAAATGAATTTAAAAACTCTTGCCTAATTTTTGTGAAGAACTGCATGGTCAAAAGTTAAAAAAGAGGTTTTTATTTTTCACTGCCATGGAAGTTTATGACATTTGACATTTTCCTGCTTAATTGCTCGGATTGCTTCCATCTCATTCAAATGTCTTTAAGGATGTGAGAGTAACAGTTTGAGTATTGCAATTTTGCAAATTTTTATTTGTTGTTACGATTTTAAGGCAGTGCTTCTCAAACTTTCAATATTTAAGATCCGATATTTAATCATAACTTTCATCGCACCCCTCTTCCTTACAATAACAATGTACTGAATTCAATAATACTATGACGCTAAAGCTACAATACGACTTTAACCTCTTAAGTGACACCGGCGTATATAAACGTCTCGCTCAGCCAAAGAGTTAATTGCCCCGGACGTATATATACATGTTTCCGAAGTACGATCTTTTCTGTGCATTTCTACCCATGGAATTATTCCGAAGGCTTTGAAATGTAATAAAAGGACCTTGACAGTGTTTGCGATGGATTTACTTATTTCAGAGGATTTCTCCCCCTCCCCCAATGCATCACATACGCGTGCCTACATGAAAAACGGTGGCATTGGGGAGCGAATCACGTAACTTTTTATAGGCAGTTAAGAGATTAATTATAAACCGTAAAAATTATCAAGATAAGTTTAATTTCTGAATATAACTTTACATATGACAAGCCCATGAGGTCACAGGTAATTATTAAACTTGTTCTTATAGTATTGTTAAATTAATTATGAAATACACATTGTGCAGTACTGATACATTTATAAGTCTGTTATATCAGTGTAAATGTGTATTTTATTTTTTGTTTTGTCAGAATGCATTTTGTTAGTTTACATTCAGTACATTTATATTTTTTAAAAATAATCTTTTGTTTACGACTTTTCCATATGCTCGTGCCTCCTCGTAGAGCTAACTCGCCCCCCTAGAGAAGGCGTGTCCCACAGTTTGAGGAGCACTGTTTTAAGGTGTATTTGAAACTAGTTGCTTAAGCTACTGAATTTTTTAAAAAAAAACTTTTGCAGTAATTTTTATTTTTTGAAATAACTAAACTGAATGAAAATGATTTTCATTTTTCAATAATAGTTACGGCAAGAGATTGCATAAGATGTTTTTATCACATTTTATTTTGCAAGCAGTAATAGTTAAAAAAATTTATTCAGCTGCAAAAGCTTCTTAGTTCAATCACCTCTTGCAAGTTCAGATTACGCAATGTTTTTGAAGTGAATTAGCATTTTGAAAATCATCCTGTTTGGCTACCTTTCAATGTTTATCGTCTAAAGCAAGCGTGTTTTGTTGCTATGAATTTAAATAGTTTATCTTGGATCAGCTTGTTTATTTAGTAAATTTTTACTTGTTGCATAATCACATATCAAACGATAAATAACGTAACAGTTGAAATTGGGAGAGTGTAGACAATAATTTGAGTACATATTACATGAGTGACATTAGCGTTTCTAAGAATTTTATGAATAATTAATTTTATTCCTACCATTTATAGTTTCCATAAAGGAAAGAAAATATTTTTAAAACTTTCATATTCCATAAGAATACAGTGAATTAGAATTCGAACAAAATGCAGCATAATCTGCAACACTTAATTCTATAGTTTTATTTTACAGCAGAAAATATTCCAGAAAATTTCAAGAATGTGTTTTGCAAACTAATATCGAATAATAACATTTTCTAAGTCATGGAATATGACTTTTTCTCAGTTTTCATTATTAAACCCAAGAGTTTCCAATAAAAATATGTTGTATAATATACGAGTATATTTTGTGTGAATAATTTATATCTGTTAATTTATCTCTGTTTAATATTTGTTAGTTTATTTCCTTTATTAATCTAATACACAGTAATTTTATTTCCCAAGAGAAAATATTTCAGATAATTGAAGGAATTCAAATATTTTTTTAATTGATTTATTTCATATAAATCAGTAACTGAATTAACGAAAAATGTAAAATCCACTTACATATATGAATGAATATTTGATGAGTTTCTTAGTTTTGATAGCCTTAATTCAGAGAAAACTTTCCTTGAAAAATATTAGTTCGTGAATTTCTCAAAAATATGTGAAAACGGACAATAAGACAATACCAAGAATATTTTTCATGAAAGAATATAAGTTAATATGTTAATGGAAAGAAACCTGTTGATTCATGTTTTTTTACATTTTTATTCAACTAGTAATCTGGATTTTTAGCATCTAATGAATGTTTTTCCCTGAATAGAAGCCGAATAGCTAAACTTCAACATAATTCTAGCATAATTTTATTGCATTAATTTTCTTGGATCCGAAGACATTATTTTCATGTCTTGTGTATAAGACAAACGATTTTCAGTCTTAGAATTTTAAATACAAATATATGAAATTTAATTACAACACTTATTAACTTATGCAAGGTATTTCGCGAAAACACAAGCGAATAAAAAATATATAATCTAAAAGACATACAGTGGGCCACAAAAGTGTTCATACACTTGCATTTTCTTATAAAACTTAATGTTTTCGACTAATAAAAATTAATGTATTGTAACTGTAATTTTTTTATGATATCTGCAACTTATTCTTAATGAAATAGATTATTAATTTTTAAAAATAGTATAACTACTTTTTTAAAAATTAATTATCAAAACTAAAAAATTACCAAAAGTCTTGTACACTTAACAAAAATCTCAACTAGTTTTAAATATTGTATTTCTTTCTTTAATTAGTACTCAGTAGGATATCTTTTAGTGTCCAAACAGCTTTTAACGTCTTGGTTTAGATTAATCAGTTTTGTAATTTCTATCATTTTCCAAATTCTTCTTGACTATTGTTTTACTTAACATTTTGTGTTTATTTGTCACGTTTTCTTTTTTACATCAGAATCTTCACTAAATATGTTCTACTTGGCTAAATAAGTGATTGAAGGTGTTTTCATATTTGGACAGTTATAGGCACAAGTGGCGTCAATGGGGCAGTGCACTTGGCGTCATTACCTGTTAAAAAATTTAAAGTAGCCTCAATATCCAAATTTCGGCGGATAATTTAAAATTTCCCTTTAAAATAATTAAATAGAGCTAATGATTCATAATACCCTGAAAAAAAAAAATTACCTAATTCCAGGTTAATTTACCTTACGCCAAGAACACCTTCACTTCCATGCTGAAGCATGGAAATGAAGGAGTTCTTTTTCCCACATAAATTCATGGGATTAAACTCCTTATCTTTTGATTTGCAAGCTATTATAGGCCCATCGGAACCAAAAATGTTGAATTCTCTCCGATCCTAATCAATTTGCTGTAAATTTGAATTTTCTGAAACTTAATTCAAGAACCCAGTTAGATGAATAAAACATGGAGATAGAAGTGTTCTTGCGTGGGGTGAAAAATCGGCCACAGAATTAGGTAATTTGATATTTTTGTTGATATTGTGAATCATGAGTTCTATTTAAATATTTTAAAGAGAAATTTAAATTATCCGCCCAAAATTTTGGGATACTGGGAAAAGACTTCATTTTTAACAGGATAATGACGCCAAGCGCACTGTTCTCAAGTACGCCACTGGTGTCTCTATAACTGTCCCCAAATTATGAAAAAAACCCCCCAATCACTTTATTTAGCCAAGTAGAACATATTTAGTGAGATTCTGATGTAAAAAAAGAAAACGTGACAAATACAAAATGTTAAGTAAAAACAATAGTACAAAAATTGTGAAAATCGATAAAAAATTACAAAAACTGATTAAATCTATACCAAGACGCTTAAAAAGCTGTTGTGGGCATAAAAAATACCCTACTTTAAGTACTAAATTAAGAAAGAAATACAATATTTAAAGCTTAGTTGAGATTTTTGTATATTACGAAGACTTGTATGAATTTTAATAGTGATAATTAATTTTTAAAATAGTTAAAACTATTTTTAAAAATTAATAATGTTATTCCATTAGAATAAGTTGCAGATATCATAAAAAAATAACATTACAATATATTAATTTTATTAGTCAAAACATTGTTTTATAAGAAAATTGCAAGTGTACGCACTTTTGTGGGTCACAAATTCTAAAAAAAAAAAAAAAAAAAAACTGTTTCATATAAAAAATTATGTTTTGATAAAATACCCCCTTTTTTCTTAGAAGATATGTGGGTTTTTAAAAAAAAAAAATTTTTAGTATACATGCATTTCTCTCTATTTTCCATTTTTGATTAACCTAGCAGTATAGGCTCAATTTATGATTGTCACATGATAAAGGCAGTCACGTGTTTGAGACGTAATTGAAACCTGACATTAAACTAACTTGTGCTTGTTGTTCTACTTGTGTAATTTAAATAAAATTTCAAATTTCATAATTGGGTAAAAATGCTCAAATAAAAAGAAAAATGCATCAAAAAGATTTTAAAATTAAAAAAAAAAATCTTATTTTATCCATGTATTTTTAAATTTTGTTGCTTACTTATGTACGTTATTATTGTATTCAAATATGTGTTTTTTTACAGAAAATTTCCGCAAAGTGCAGAAGTTGTCAACAACAAAGAGCATGAACTGATTAGCCTTTATCTAATTTATTATGACATCACATTAATTTATGAACTGATTGGCTAGAAATATTTATTTATCCTTATCAAATGACAGTGATGTCATATGAATTTAAAGCATTGAGTAGTAATATTTTTCAGCTTTGGTAAATCAACAGTTTCTGCTCATCGGATTATTAAACAGTAACATTTATTAAACATTCATTAAACAGAATTCCGATTTTAAATCTTTTTTGTACATCGTTTTAAAAAAATAATACAAGATTTATAATTTTTGAAAGCGGAAGAGTTTGAAATACGTTTTTCTTTCATGACTGTGATTAAATAAATAATGTAATTATTTAATTGCAAAAGTTTTGTTCTTCTACTGCGAGAGGCCGAATTTAGCCATTCACGTAGACGAGTTATATATAGATCAAACGCAACAAATCTTTTAACAATGTAACAAGGCTCATGTTGTAAAGTGAAATTAAAATATTTGCTTCGTCTCTGTAGTATTAATAATAAAAACAAAAAGTGTAATTTAATCATCCACACTTTCTTAAAAAAAATTAAAATTATATTCCTTTTTTTCTAGTATTTTCTGTTAGGTTTTTCGTTTTTCATTTTGTTACTGCTCCTACCTTTTTTTTTAATTTTTAGATTTTTGCAATTTTTTTATTTGCTTTGTTGTTGTTTTTCTTGCCAAATCTTAATGAAAATTCACCCTAAAATGTGACGGTGTTTGACTTACTCTTGTTAAGTCTCATGATGCAACTAGTGACTCATGAAGAGTTTCTAAACTAGTTCTGAATTATTTTTAAAGTAAGATTTTTATGAGATTTATTTAAAGTAATATTTTTATGGGATTTATTAAAAAGGAGGAGAAAAAATCCTAATTAATTAAAATATGCTGTCTTTTGAAACGTCATATATTTAGGAGTTATGATTTATTTTCAGTATTAACTGTAATTAAAGCCTAATTGTGTATGTAAACATGATTCGAAAACATCAAGTTCGGTTCGTATATTATGACAAAATGAACTGAAAATGTATTCAAAGGAAACATCATATGGAAATCTAATGCAGCTAACGTATATATAATTCTCGTAAGAGGAATTAAGAAGATTTGGAATGAATAACAGTAAGAAACGTCTTTTTATTTAACAATTAAAATATAAATATGTGACCAAAAAGCAATGTCATGTGAGTCGAAAACAACACCGTTGTCAAATTACGAAATTGTATGAAGTCAAATTTTGCCCCTCTATACTTTTCACCAAACGATAAAAAATTAAAAAAAAAATAGAACAGAAAGGTATGGAAAATTAAATTTTGAAAAAAAGGAAAAAGAATATGTTTTTAATTAAAACCTGTTTTACAGTTTTGCTGAGTAAAACAAGTAATTAAGCAATATTTTCAAATGTTTTGAAAATATTTTTCTGTTCAAAAAGTATACTTTTCTTTTTTCTAACAACAACTGAAAAAAAAGTTGTTTTAAATTTGACAAATTTTGATTTGCTCATTTCACTTATTTAAATTTTAGAATAAAATTCTGTATAGATTCAAATTCAAACTTTATGTAAAGAGCACCAACAGTGAATGCGAAATTATTTTTTTAAATTATGATTAAAAATTTAGCAAGAATTGAAACTTTGCCATTTTATTTTATTATTATTATTTTTGCCTGAACATTTATTTAAAATACAAATCAAATAATTCAATTCATTTACTTTAGAAGCATCATTTAATCATATTTATTCTAAACTGATTGAAGTACCTAGCATTACACAGAAATTGGTTTTGGAACAAATATTTGCTTTCTGAATAAATATTAAATCTAGACGGTCATACACATACATGAATTTTTATCAAATCTTTATCTTTCCTTACGAAAAAACATAACAAAAGTATTATAGCTATACTGAAACTGAGAGAATTTTTAAAAATTCAGAGATTATACATGCAATTAAATTAAGATATTTGCTTAAAACTATTACCTCAGATTTATTCAATAATGAAAACATTTTCTAGATTGACGAAGACTTAACATAAAACATGTTCAGTAGTTCTCCATATTTAAAGTTATGTAAAGATTTTGCATTTAATGAAAATAATTTTAAAAAATAATAAATTCATAATAATCAAAATCGTTTGGCAGCATAACTTCAAAATTATTAAGAAATAACTTTAAGTTTTCAAAACAAATACGTTGAACTTAAATTGCTCAAAAACTATAATTTTTCCATGTCTCCCTGGTTCTGATCGTAATTCAGAATAACGAAGTGGATTGCCAGTAATTTTCGTGTAATTTTAAAAGCGTAACGTCAATAACCAATCAATCAATCAGTCTGAATAATATTACTCTATTTTTCAGCCATGTTTTTTGGATTCTCGATTGCATATAAATTAAGAATGTACATTAATTTTTGCACAAGCAAATCCTTGATTTCCATGTGAATTTTACTTCAATCTAACTAGAAATTTAAGTAACAAATACTTTTTTTAAATGATTAGTTTCCAAAAATTGAATTTTTGCTAAAGAAATCAGATCTAAGCACTTGATGCATTAGATACGTTACTTTTGTGGATATATATCATGGATAAACTCTAATAAGTTGATATTATTTTAATATTTAAAAAAAATTAAGAATGAAACAAAATTTTAAGATTTTTCGTGCAATAAAAGTATGCAGCAAAACTAAACAATTCAAAATATCTTTAAAAATAAGATTTTTTATGAAATCTTTTTGAAAAATTTCATTTTTAATAACTCACAGTACTCAAGAGGAAAGTGTCAAATATAATTTTAACCATGTCAAACATATTTTTATTAGTTTTAACCATGCTTTCATGACGTAATATGAGACAACTAGCAGAACTTTCATGATCCATGTATTAAAATTTTTAAATATATAATCAGATACGTTTTCAGTTTGTAATAGATAAATTTATAGCATTTCATTGGAATAAAAGTTAGCCTCATAAAGAAATTTATTGTGAGCTTACTGTTTAAAGGATGGTCTAAGATGTTTTTTATTTCTGAAATTCTGGAGAAAAATTTTTTAAACCATTAACATGAACATGTTATTAATCAGAAATATCTATAACTTTTGAATTTTTTTAAAGAAAATTGAAGAGAGTTTTGTGTACTATTTTGTAAGCATTATTAAAAGTTTAAAACTTTACCAATAGCTACGTAGGCCGAATAAGAACAGTAGAAAACCTTTGGTAAGATTATTTAGATTATGCAAAATGCCGCCAATGGCTTGTTTGTCTTTCATTTAACATATTCAATTCTTTCTACTTGGCCTGACTTATTATCTAATTAATCTTAATGGCTGCCCAAGATGAAACGAGAAAGGGAAGAAGATTTAAATGCATGTACATAATTTAAAATGAGGACAGTGGTTAAAAATAGCAATTAACAATTGTGAACTGTATTCGGTTCCTCGTCTGTTCAATCACAATTTAAATATCTTTGTCTCTGAAAGGATATGATTGAAAAGATATAATAAAGAGAAAAGATTATTTGCATTTTCACTATTAAGTGCTTATTTTCAAATAACCGAACATTAAAATTATTGGTATTTTATAAAGTAACATTTGTTTCGTGTTTTAAAATTATTAGTTTAGATTTACATTTGAAAAACAATGAAAAAATTATAATTTATTCGATTATTCAGCTATCAAAAAAGAGCTTTTACTAATAATTTATCTAATTTTTTCATTACTAAAAATTTATATATACATTCTATTTTAAAAGCTACATTCTCCGTTCAAATCGCCAAATTATTTTTAAAGAAAAGTATGAAAATTAAAGCCAACTTCCATACTTAAATAATGGTTTTAAGTAAACGACATGACATACAATACCTATGCTATCCAATTTAAAAAATAGCGCATCTACTGTTTTCAAACATTTATAAATTAAACTCGGAGTATATTTTATGAAAAGTCTAATGCCTATAACAATGGCTTAAAGTTGCTAAATATAAGCTTTATAGTAATAAAATTCACCGAATTTTTGAGCTGGTATTTATGTTTTTTTTAAATATTATTCGAGATCTCTTCTAAAATTATTACACCACTTGGAAGTGCTAAAAATAAAGCTTCTTGTAAACCGTTATAAGAACGGTGTATGATAACGTTAATTTAACTTAATAGTAAAATTAAAGCTATCGAAGCTCATTTTAAATTTCTACCAGTTCAACTTTGTAGATTTTCCTTATTTTATAAATCAGGGTTTAAAAAATTAAACACCTATTATCTATTTAAAATAAATTATAAAATAAAGAAATATTGAATACGAAATTAAAAAAATTAGAAAAACTGCAAATGTAAGACAACACTATACTTAATTTCTGTTTTAAAATAAATTACAATAGTAAAATGCTGAACATTACGCTTTTTTTTTCTTCTCATTTTTGCTCAATTGCTACTTGCAGGAAAAAAAAAAATCCAGTCTTTAATCAAATAATTCGTCTTAGAAAAAAGATGCTCAATTCTTAAACTTAATTCTTTTTTTCAACTTTGGAAACATCTTAAATAGGAGTTTAATTCACTTAAAGGAAGCAGATTTTTCTCTAACAAATAATTAATAATTGAGAATAAGTGTCCATGCAACTTCTCGGAATAAAATGCAAATGTAATGCCATCGTAACATTAAAATTTTCATCAAAAAGACTATAGGCAAAGTGAATTGCAAGAATTTTGATGAAATAAGTTAGGTCACTTTTCACATCGGCACTATAACTTTTCAATACGCAATTTCAAAGTATCCGGAAAACAGCAAATAAGGTGCATTTCTTTCAGAAAATCGTGAAATCCGTGATGTGAAAGAAGCTTTCTAAATACGAAGATTTAAATAAAACAAGCTTCGTTTTATTTAGATACGTAAATCGTCTGCTTCGATACTCAAAACTAAAATTGCGCGCTACAAATATGTATACTGGCAATTAGCTTAGGGGCGAAATTTAATTCTTACCATTTTTTGGCTCAACTTCTCTTCCGAATCCGTGAGGGCTTGTTGAAATTATACTCCCGGTGTTTCGAAACAGATTTCGGTAATCCACACAACATTGATTTCAAAGTATGCATTGGATCGCATTGTTTCGTTTCGAAATTCAAGCTCAACACAAGCACATCATTACAAATATTGCAAGAAAACACTTGATTCCTGTAATCTGGTAGGGATTTAGAAATGATAATGACGACACCGAATCCTTGAAATTAGTGTCACAATTAACAATAAATAAAAATTCTGCGCTTAATGGTACATCCCAGTTTACTCCTGGCAGTGAGGCATGGTTTGAAGAAATAAATTTAGAACAGTGTTCATTTCTACTTAAGACGATATAGACCTGCCTTTTCCCCTGCGTGTCGGAGAGAGGAACTACTGCGCAGTGACAAGGACTTCGATTTAAAAATAGTTATCCCTGGGACACGTTCGTGCTCTCTCGTAATACTTGTAGGCTTCGCTCAATTCTTCCGTAGTTATTTTTGAATTATTTTTTTATTATTATTTAGGTGTGGAAAAAAATAGTTCCCCACCTGCTTTTCTCGTTCTAGAACCTGATGATGCCACCTGTCTCTATGGAGTTTGTATAAAGATTTCTTACCTGTGTTTGAAGAGGTGGAAAAAAATGTGTCTAAAAGTTACTCTTTATAAAGTTTTAAGTGGATGTTTAACAATAGCAAAGATGACTTAAATCGTATTGCTTATGAATGTATTCAACAGTTTAAAAAATAAAATAATAAATTGAAATTGTTTATATCGTAAATACATGGCTTGAGTTGTTTTTCTGAAAGCAAAAAAAATACTACAAACATAAGAAAATGTCATTTGATAAAATAATTTAGCTGCTCATTAAGAGACATTTGTTCAATTCCTCTCTACTATAAGTTCATATCTCCCAATATATATATATATATATATATATATATATATATATATATATATATATATATATATCTTGTTCAAATTTTCAATCCTTAATAAAATACTTTTTATTCTTCCACTCAAATTCAAATGCATTTTTTTAAACTTGTAGTGGATAATACTTGATGTAAATATAGTTTTTTCAAATATTAGTTCATTAATTAAATTTAATTAATAAATAAGTAGTAACAAACAAAAATAGTCCAACACCATATATAAAAAGGAAAATAGCTCACACTGTGGCCCTGTAGTGCAATGGATAGCTCGTTGGGCTTCTAGTCTAAAGGTCCTGGGTTAGAATCCCATATGGGATGGCCTAATTTCTGGAATGTGATTTCTGTTTACTATACTATTTTATTGGAATAATTTAATTTAATTATTGAATCAATAGTAACAAACAAAAATAAAATAATCCAACACCATATATAGAAAGGAAAATGGAAAATCGCTTTCTATTTTGACACTTATAATATTGTGATTTTGTCATATGTATATACATATTTATATTAATTATAATTATTTAGTAAAAATTAACTAAAATAAAATTTTTCTTTGCTAAAGTAGGAATTGACTTTAATTATTTTTTTTATATTATTTGTTTTTTAGATCTAATTGCTAGGAATTTAATGCAACGTAGATAAATAATACCAAACAAAGCTTCCTGCTATTCGATCATCTGAAAATAATTTTAATATTAAAATTTACTATCATTCCTTATAGAAAGATCAAACACCCTGAACCCTTTGGATGGGGAGAAGGTGGTAGAGAATTTTAATTACTGATAATTGAAGGAAATTATAATTATATAAAGAAAAAATAACAAATCTCACTAAATAAAAAATATTCAAATCAAACCAAAATCAGTCCTTTATTGAATAACTAATTTTTTTTTCGTCAACGAATAATTAATTTAGAACACAAACAGTAGCTTACATTTATTATAGAATGTTCGCATTTTTTAAATTATATTTGCTAGAAAAGTCCATTAAAAGCTAAATAAATGTTGTTTTTTTCTATTTTCCTTAACATCACCAGATTTTTCTATAATGGGTTTTTTTCCTTTTTAACACAGTTTCCCCAGAACAATTGAGTATAATGCAAAATTTTCTCAAATTTTTTAGAATATTTTTTTTTTCCCGTGAAAAAAAAAAAAAAATTTTTTTTTAATATTTACTAATAACTTGTTATATGGCTGAAAAATGATAAAAAAAAAATTTTAAAAGTTATTAAACAAATTTTTTTTACCATTAATTATTCTTTCCAATGTGTTTAAATTTTTACGGCTTTTTTGGGGAATATAGGTTTTATATAAGTTTGTCTTTCTAGTGTTAAGCACAGTTTCGACAATTGATTAATTCCTTTTAACATATGAAGAAATTTTAATAGAAATCCCTGGGGAAATTCATCAAAAACTCTACGAATCAATGCAACAAGATAACTGCTTGAAAATAGTGGTGGTTTTTTACTGTAATGACTTCAAACAGCTCTGGAATAACTATTTATTTTACAGTAGAAAATTTAAAAAATTTTTTCATTACAATTTAAATTTCAAAAAAGTCCGCAGATAAAGTTTTCTTTTGCTGCAGGGTTTTAAATTTTGCATAAAATAAGGAAATAAAATGATCCTTAAAAAAAGTCCTATACACATAGGATATGGGCAATGGGGGCCCCAGCTCAGTTCACTCTCGGTAATTCCACACCTAGTTCAGATGAGCTGCTGGGTTTTATATCCGCGTGCGGTTGCATTGAAATCTCCCCCCGGGTTGACGCCCCGTGGACTCCCAGGAACGCTGACTCCAAGTCTATTGCAAGAGAGGCCTCATCTTCCTTTCCCGTCAAAAACTGATCCCGTACTGACGCTACGCTGTCGTCCTGGGAAATGGAACGCGAAGCGTTCCCCATCCCCCATCGGAAGTGTAGATGTGGGGCCTGATGTGGAAGGGCCGGCTGGGGCAGTGTCTTGGTTGGTTGTGAACGTGGCAAAGGGGGGGCTAAAGGAACCAGCAGAGTTGTAACTTGGGTTTCGGGAATGTCCTGATGTTTGATGATTGGGAAACTTTTTATTGGTCCATGGGAGAGTAGGCACCTTTTTGGCTGCACTGATGTTTGGAACTGAACAAGTAGGGGGGGTCAGAATGCTAACCTGTGGGGGATCTTTTAAGGTTTTTAATTTAAAAAGTTAAAAATAGAAAAAAAAAATAACGAGTAATTTAGAAAAAACCGGTCACTGACACATGGAAGTGACAAAATTTAAATTGTTGGGGGTAAAAGGAGTCTAGGTGAATTCTCCATGCCTTTTTCATCTGGCTCGGGATAGTTTTTTGGGTTTTTTGAACATTTCGTTGTCGATATTTGGAAGATTATTAAAAAAAGGGAAATAGCCAGTTTTGATATAAGCTTTAAAAGGGGAATTTTAATATCATTATAAATTAAAAGTTTTTGTATATCTATCTCTTTTTTCAATATTTCTAATTAACGAGTTCTTTAGCATTCTCGGAATTTTTTAAATTTGAAATTGGGAAACCCCCACAGGCGCACCATAGGTGATAATTGGTCGCAAAAAAGGCAGTGTAGAAAGTAACTTATTGACATATTTTAAACGAATTCCCGGGCCCAAATTAAGGGGGGGGAGTGCTTTAGAGCCCTCCGAATTTATCGCGCTTGTGTGTCAAATTTGTTTCCCAAATGAGTTTTTATCGAGGATCAATCCAAGGTATTTTGTGCCTGAGACCCCTGGGGTTTTGTGGAATAGAGAGTAGGAGGTGTTGGCTGTGTTTTCCTTTTTGTGAAAAGAACTGCTATCGTTTTGTTTACATTAATTTTAATTTTCCATGTGTCGAAGTAATTTTGGAGTAGATATAGGTGGTTGTTAAGTGCCAAAGTTATAGTTTTGTGATTTTTGTAAGTAGCGAGCGTGACAGTGTCATCGGCGTAAATATTAATACTAGTTTGAGGGTGAGAAGGCATGTCATTGATATAAATGTTAAATAACAGGGGGCCTAAGAGGGACCCTTGGGGTACCCCATATTTGATACTGAAGATGTTAGAAAGGGTATCATTAACGCGTACTTGAAAGGATCTGTTAACAAGATAGGAATTAATAAGGTGAATAAGAGCTGGTGGAAATTTGTTAATTATTAGTTTATAAATGAGCCCACTGACCCAGACCCTGTCAAAAGCCTTTTGGATGTCCAGAAAGACAGCTCCAGTGGATCTGCCTCTCTGAAATCCAGCAGTGATTTTTTCAGTAAGTCCAAGCAGTGGGTGATAGGTAGAGAGATTCCTGGTGAGCTTCATATTGATTAGTTTAAATTTAATTTAGTATCGTTGGTAAAGTTTTTAAGTCTATTAAGAATTACATATTCAGTGATTTTACTGAAAATGCTTAGGAGGGAAATTTGATCCTCGTACTCCCTCGCTCTCTCTTTATAAACAACTCGTTTCTCATGGTTACTCACCGCTTACCCCTCTTTGATCTCTTGTCCGTCGGCCGCTTATGGCTGGAGTCTATCTGGGCGCACATTGTGAGTTCAATCTTCTCAGACGCGCTGTCGTCACAGATTCGTGAGAAAACGAAAGCACATTGTACAGGTATTTCTTTTAACTTTTAGACTGACATGGGGGAAAAGTGTCAGAATTTCTGACCATCCATTCGCGAAACCTTTTCCCAGCAATTAGGGAAACGAATGGAATTTTCCCACGTCGGTCGGTGTCCCCTCTTAGCAATTAGGGGAAAGAGACCGGCTGCATCACAATACCTTGTTGGAAGAACTCGTTATATGTAGAAATATTTATTTAACAAAAAAGATACTGCAGTTCAAAGTCATTGGGAATCGGAAGCGTGGAAGACCAAGGCTGAGATGGACAGACTCAGTGGAATTAGACTTTAGGATTATAAATGAGAAAACTTGGAGAAAGAAGGTGAATGAGAGGTCACTGTGGAGGAAACTTCAAAGAAAGGCACTGACCCTCTAGGACTAGGGGGGCGAACCTTTATAGATCTACGTGCCATTTTTTCTAAAGAAGTGTTTAATGAGGTACATACGTGCCACTAAATTATTTAGACATGATTATTAGGAAAATAATAAAACTAATTACTAAGAACACACACACACAAAACTCTTTATTTGCTACGAAAAAATTCCTTTTGCACTGTATAATTGTAAATGTTTAAATTATACGTGTAATTCCAATTAAAGTAACATTAGTGTGACTTCTGTTGTTGCAGATTGTGTGTATGTGGATGACAAATAACTTATATTAGGATTGTAAGATATTACTTTTAGTAGAATGCATGCTCAATAGGAGTCATCTTCCAATCGGTTTTTAAACAATTAATCATTTTTGATGTGGTTCACTTTTTTGACAATAGAATTTGCGATGTGTTTCGAAATGCCGTTTTACAGACGATGTTCTGCATACCACTATTCCAGAACATAAAACGCACACCTTTTTGTCGCCTTTACTAATAATGCCATATTTCTAGATTCACCAAATTTGAAATTCTCTGTTACACTTACTATCTTGCCCTTTTTATTATTTTTTTCGCTGAACCAGCCATGTTAAATAACACTTAAAAATCATAAATATAATACAAAATAAAACCCCTTAAAAACACAGTTGTGTCAAGGATTCGACTATGATATGCGTAGACAAACTTTGCAATTGTAGTCCAAGTGACATAAATCTGGCAAGACAGTAACAAACGAGTGTGCTCCCCTGCCGCCCCCCGGACCAATCACTCTCGCATTGTTCGTAATACTTCATAGGAACTTTGTTATTTTGAAATAAAATGCAAAACTATTTTGATTGCTGGCTTCGCCTTAAAATATGTGTCACGTGCCGGGCGAATGGCACGCGCGTGCCAATGGTTCGACATCTCTGCTCTAGGAGCTGTCTTGCCGGATATGATAATGATTTATTAAACAAAACACTTAGTTAGGATAATTGCTTAATGTAACAATTTTTATTTTTATTTTTGAACAGTAGTTTCAAGCTATTTTCTCTGCATACCCTTTGGCTGGCAATTGAAATCTAACTAGCCTTTTACGTAAGATTTTCCTAAACAGCCCCATACTGAATGCATTATTTTATGTTAAGAAACAAGAATATTATTAGGGTCATTTAAGAAACGTCACTATTGTCATGGGATACGCGATTTAATTACTATAAAATAATCGGTATGTGTTAAATAACATATTGGTTGAGTAGGGTGAAGTAATGAAATGTGTGTGTTAAATGCATTCCCTTGTATTAATAAAATGCAATATCTGTGACTCTCCAAAAGCTTGTAGAAAATATACAAGGTGTCCCTATTAAATAAAGAGACTGACTCACAGATACAGAAGAATTAAGGATGAGCCAAATGGCAGCGATCAGTAACTATTTAGCCTGAAGCCTTCTTTTCCGAATGCAATACTTTTCTTTTCAATAAACAAATCCGAATAGCTGTAGTCTTCGTTCGCATCAGAGTTCTTTTTTGTTGTTGTTGTTGTTTTGCCGGAAAAATGATAAGTATGACAATAGATCAACAAATTGTTGCGAAATTTCACATGTAACGTGGAAACACCGCTCTACTGAAACTTATAATTTATTAAAACAAGTGTATAACAAGGAAGGTTAACCGCGTGCACGTGTTATTGAGTAGTCTGAGAGTTTTCAAAATGGCCGAGAAGACGTACAAGAGGATTCAAGCCCGGATAGTCCTTTCACGTCAAACATTGATTACAATATCTAAAAAGCCGGTAATCTGGCTCGATTTGACCATAAGTACTCGTGCGATTGCTGAGACAGTAGGAATTACTAAGATTATGTATGGCAAATTTTATACAACAATTTTGGCATGCAAAACGTCTGTGCCAACATGGTGCCTAAAATTCTCACATTTGAATTACAAGAAGTTCGCAAAAATGAGTAAAAATGTTATTCCAAGATTTCCCATAACCACGGTAGTAATAGGAGAGTGACATTGTTTGTAACATGTCAACGAGAGTTGTCACGCAACACGATAGGGAGATTGTTTTGTAAGAAACGTGAACGTTTACGCCACATAGCCGGATGCAGATGGTACTGAAGGAATTGGTAATAGTAGTCTGCGTTTTTAATTTGTTCTGTAGGTACAGCATGCGTAAGAATCCCCCTCCTCCCAGCCGTATGACACAATCAGAGTAACGTGTACCCTACTGGGTTCCTGACGAAAGTTTTGTGAACGTGGTGAACCTCGGTGACGCCATTCATTTGATTGACGCTTCAAGGCTCATAGGTTGGACAGGTTGGTTTGATAGGCTTCAAGGTTCATATGAGCTCATTCAAGCTCATTGGTTCGTACCTGCGTATCATCAATATAAACAATACGTTGCAGAAATGCGTCTGCAATATCTCTCCAGGTGGATGCCAGCCAGTGCATCCCCGTGCCATTTCTGTACTTCAGTGAGTTGATGTGGAACCCAGTGGGCAGCAATTTCCTCCACGTTCTGACATTTCTCTGTTATGTGCCCCACCTTTTGATGATTGAGACCAACCTCTAAGGATAATTCCCTGAGAATCCATCGGCGGTCTTTGGAAAGGAGACCACTCAGGATACCAATTTGATCTTGAGGAATGGGGTGCTGACCTGTGCGTTGCAAATCCGCAGTCTCATTCCAACCCAAACCAAATGCATTAGCTAATTGTACAACCGTCCTATTCGGTAATACATTTTCAGCCCAGGGAATCGCGGGATGCGCAGCGAGTGGGTTAATGCCCATCCTTGCTTTAGAGCAGTGTTTCTCAGTCCATAGGTACATACCCCCTGGGGGCGCGAGCATATTGAAAATAAAAGGTTTAAAAAATAATTTTGGAATGAAATAAAACAAAAATGCTTTCGAAAAAAAAATAAAAAATACATATTTACACTGATATAATTTATATATATTTGATGATGATTTTAGATTCCACTTCAAACGTTCATTAGCTATTTTGATCATAAAACCAAATAAAAAGGACATTTTATTTGCTTTGCTGCAATCCCACGATGAGATTTTTTTTATTACGTTTCTGTTAATCCGTAAGATACTTCTTTGATTATGCACTTTTGACCTTCAAACTTACTGGTATGTTTAACCTGAAGCCCTTTTTCTTTTAGGAAACTTGTAAATAATATTTTTCTGTTGCTTTTTTTTCCTCATTTGAATGAGTTTTATGATAAATGGATAAGCACATATTGAGCACTTTGAAGGATTATTTGGCCAAGATGTAATTTTATGAGTATTCTGAAACATATAATGCATAATGAAAAACGTTTTACACAAATTTTACATGGGAGCGGTCGCATGAGGCACTGAATCACTCCAGAGTTCGGAATTGTTAATTTGGTAAAACTGTTTATTCGTTAATAGTGACCTTGACAGCATTCTCCTATTAGTAAAATAGTCTTAGTGGGAACTAAAATGAATTTGTCCCATGTATGCCTCTCTTTTGAGAGTGGCAAACGTTTTTTACAATCAAGGTACTTGTTTTGATCGAGTTCCTACACGACCACTTTTGTTCAAAAATATTTTCGCGAATATGCTATACTTTCCCCTATGATTAACTTTTGTGGTTTTGATTGCTGTGTTGTAATGACTTATTATGGTTTATAAATGTAAATGAGCAGAATATAAAAAATGGGCATCTGTGACTTCTATTGAAGGAAATTGAAACTGATCAAGCAATTGAAGAACCTGATGAAATATTGCATACTAATCGTGATATGAAAAGTAAATATGAGTAAAAGCGACAGACATGAAACGCTTGAGTTGAATAGAAATTCTAAATGCCGCCTAAAGAACTCTATCAAGAAAGCTATGAAGCCATAAATGTAATTCTTCGCCTTGCCAAAGACAAGCAAGAAAAAGGTTCAACATGCCATTTGTAGATCATCATCAAAGAACAGCAAAAATTACAATAACGTGAGCAAAACATGACAGTTTTGCTTGCAAATAACTTTCTTGTATTGTAAGTGAAAAGTGTCTGTGATTTATGTTCTTTATTAAGGTCAGGCACATTTGGAACAGTTTCTTTAGTTTTACGGGATTTTTTCAAATCATCAAAGAAAAATACAAAGTCCTGGAAAGTAGGTAAGTATTTTCTTTTTAATTAAATTATTATTCACTGATTGGATTTTTATCGTGTATAGTAAAAATAATTATAAAAAAAGGATTGGGGTGACTTAGTCACACCGCGCGACCATTTACGTTAGCGTGGATTGGGCGCCTGCTCCTAGTTAAAACACATTTGAAGGTTTCGCTTTAAATATTAAAAAATAACACAATTATTCTTCTTTAGAATTTACATTCATTCTTATTTAATATTAATTCCTAAATGCTAACCTTGTGAGGCTTAAAAATTACACAGTTCGTTTTAAACTATTTATAATAGGAGCATTCATTTAAAAAATCATTTTATATTTTGTATACATTGTTGTGCATTTGGTTTTACTTCCCACAATTAAGCTATTATATCAAGAATAATGTATTATTTTTAAAAAATAATCGCAGTACGGGTACTTCAGCCAGTGTACTTATAAATGTATCAGTACTGCACAATGTATTTATAACTGACTTATTAATACTAATTTAAGAACGTTGTAAATTATTATTAGTGACTCCATGGGCTTGTCTTGCAGAGCAAAGTGTTTTTCAAATGAAGGCTTAAATATTAGAAATTGACACTCTAAGTTCTTTTCTATATTTAGCTGAGATCTGTACTTTGTCTTCAAAGCAGCCACCGCAGAAAATCCGGTTTCTCAAAGGTACGATGTTGAAAAATGGTAGTAGTATACGAAAATGCTTTTTGTTTTCAGTGCAGAAAATCTTCATCATCTACTTCTGCCCAAAATTGAAAGAGAGTTTTATTACAAAATTCACTTTTTTTAATTTCTGCCACTTGATGTGAAATCTATAAAAATTTCTTCTTCTTCGATAGCTTGTTTCCCTTCTGGGGTATTTTTGAAAAGGATCTCTTAACCCATTCGTAACTTGCTATCAAGTTGTCCTCAGCAAAAAAATATTTTTTTAAACCCTTACAACATAGCTAAAATGATATTCACAGTTTTATAAACAACTCCACATGTTGTTCAGTTTTGTAAGTTTGTACACATTTATCCGCATTTTCAAACATTTTCAGGTTTTTGCTTTAAATTCCTTGGCTCCATAATTCTAATTTTCTACAAAAGTATTAATTTTATCACTCAAAAGTCAAACATATGATGGATCCTTGAAGTTAAAGATTCAATATATTTAATTTCCTCAAATATATCGACTAAGTAGCTCAACTTCATCAGAAACAAACTACCTACTTGTACCCTCAGCTTCCGGTAAGTTTTCCTCTAGAAAAATGGTACTTACTTTAATTCATAAACACGTTGCAAAATTTCCCGCGTGATAAATCCATATCTTACATTTCGCAATAAAATAAATAGTACCGATGAATGCACTGCGCTCATGTCTTTGCAAAGTCCAGAAAGATTCTTGATTTTAGGGATCTCATTTTTATGCACTTACTACAGTCACAATTGTCGTTAGCACAATATTCAGATCAGGACTTATTTCTTTGGTAGCCAGAGCTTCTCTGTGGATCATGCAGTAATGTGTCCAGATGCACAGTGGGAGATTTTGTTTAACAAGTGTTTGTATACTTTTAAATCTTTCCTTGACATTGTACGAAAGCGCCATCGGTGCATATTCGATACAATTTTCCACTCTATATTTGCCTCGTTTATAAAATTATTTAAAATATCAAATAATGCTATTGCTGCTTGCTTAAGTTTTATTTGCCTGTGTA
Source organism: Trichonephila inaurata madagascariensis (assembly GCA_019973955.1). NCBI lineage: Eukaryota > Metazoa > Arthropoda > Arachnida > Araneae > Nephilidae > Trichonephila > Trichonephila inaurata. Next base: position 308,930 of record BMAV01002892.1, read on the forward strand.
GTTCTTCACTGCTGATATACCATCCCCAAAATCGAACACATACGCAATGAAATTGAGCATCTTATTGCTACCCTGCTGCCCTCGTCAAGCTTAATTGAAAACAATTTATCACGCAACTTACCGAAAAAGTTGTTGCTCTACATCTTCAGCGATATCATCACCCTGACGGGAAATAGTATTCACTTTATTAGGTATGACCAAGTAAATCCTTGGCAAAATTGTTCCAAAACATAGTTTCCCTACAATCTCAATTACTGCAGGCAAAATAAACTCTTCGGCAATAGTGTGGGCTTTTGCCCGGCTATTTTTATATGATATACTTGTAAGAAGTAGCAAAGCTTTTTCACTACCGACAAAGTTTTTAAAAAATTTTTTGTTTTCATATGATTTTAATTTTGATTCAAAGAACTCTCGAGATTTGCTTTAATGTACTCACCCATGAAGTTTCGGAAATGTTTTTTTAAGTTTACTAGGGTTTCATACTGTCTGCTGCCAATATTTTTGAGCAAATAACACACAGGGCTTTTCTTCCATTTACTTCAGTAATGGTAAATCCAAAATTCAAGTATTCTTGAGAATATTTTCTTGATTTATGTTTAGGAAATATGCTCGTCTGTACACTTGTTGATGCCTTTATTATCGTAGAATGTTCGCTTACGACTCTAAAAATTTATCCAGCGATTTTGTTTCACCTTCTGCAGTAAAATACCTTTGTCACCGTGAATTACAACTAAAGAGCGTAAATTATAAAATGTACATTCAGGATAGAGATTTCGCAGCTACAGAAGCATCGAATAGACCAAGACTTTATCGGAATTGTACGAGGTACAGCATTATTACATGTTTTGCGCAGACGTCCGATAGTTTTGGCCTGACTCACGCAGACGCTCGTGAGAATGACAGATGTGATGTATATAATAGCGCAAACATAAAGTAGACTATTTTTCACTTCTACTATAATTTCACTCTCTCATATATATCTTGTTCAAACTTTTCAATCGTGATAAAATACTTTTTTTATTCATTCATTCAAGTTCAAATACATTTATTATTTTTATTTTTTAAATTTCTGAGAATGTGTGTGTGGTTTCTTCTTACTTCTATACTATTTTCTTGCACCAATTAAATTTAATTAATGAATAAAATAGTAACACAAAAAGCAACAGTCCAATGCCATATATAGAAAGGGAAAATGAAAATTGGTAAAGGAAAATTGCTTTCTATTTGTAGCTTAACATTGTGATTCTGTCATATGTATTACATATTTGTATTAATTGTAACTATTTAACAAAAGTAACTAAAATAAATTTTTCTTTGTTGGCCTAAGTATAGGAATTGACTTAAAAATTTATTTTTTATATTACTTGTTCTAATAACATTTGTACTTCTAGAAATGGATGATGGAGGAAATAAATCTTTAATTAAATATCATTTTGCAATCTGTTCCTATTTAAAAATTAGAGAAAGGAAAAATAACAAAACATTATAACTATTATTTAAAAGTATAACACTTGCTTAAAATATATATTACTTAAAAGTAACGTATACAAAATTTAATACTCAAAGTGCATTATTATTGCATTCAATACATTATTACTTTTGGGGGGGGGCGCGATGAAAATTATGATTGAAAATTGGGTCGCCAGTAGTGAAAGTTTGAGAAGCACTGCTTTAGAGTGATGGAAACGAAACTCTTCATTTTAACGCCATACAACAACTACCCTTCAAACTAGATCTACTGTTTTCTGAACTTTACGAGGGAGGATTGATAAATAAGGTCTCCAATAGTATAAAATAAGTTTCCGACAAGATAAAATAATAACAGAGGTATCAGAATGAAGAAAATTTATCACTTTTATATATTGTAAACTCATTTCTCAACATAGTCACTACTAATAGTTTCACATTTGTTCAATCGTTCTATCCATTTCTTCATTCCGTCCACGAAGAAAGATTCTGGTTGGCTGTGTATCCATTTAACGCACGGCTGCCTGAACTTTGAAATCCTGGATTAATCATTATGACCCAGATTACATGGAATATCGTTATCCTGGTTCTCGAAAGCTTTAAGGTCAGCAACAAAGTCATGCTCACCACCTTTTGGATGCAAGTGGTGTGCTCGACGCGGAATTTCTGACTAAAGGATTGCCGGTGAACTCTGACAGGTACAGTACAACATTACGATCCCTCAAGCAAAGCATCCGCAGGATCAGACAGGAAATAAACGTCTTTCTTTTGCATCACGACAATGCAAGACCATATTGCAGTGCACAAGCACAGAACGTCACGAGAAAACTGAAATTCTCAGTGGTTCCACAACATCCTTTCAGCCCAGATTTGGCTCCGTCGAACTTTTGGTTGTTCCCAAAATTGAAGGAAATGTTGAAAGATCAACTTTTTTTCAGCGGATGCCAAAATTCAGGCAGCCATGCGCAAATGAATACACAGCCAACCAGAATCTTCTACATGGACGGAATGAAGAAATGGATAGAACGATCGAAAAAATGTGCAGCTGTTAGTGGTGACTATGTGGAGAAATGAGTTTACAATATGTAAGAGAAATACATTTCCTTCATTCTAATACCGCTGTTATTATTTTACCTTGTCGGAAATTTATTTTATACTATTAGTAACGTTACTTATCAATCCTCCTCGTACATATCGTCAAAAGCACCACCTCACCCCTACTATATCCTCTCCTACGAGTTTCTAGAGTTCGAGAATAGTACCACTAAAGACCCGCCATGTAGGGCAGCGATGCACGTTAAATCTGTCGAGTTGGTGTGGTGCGGTAGTTAGAAGAGGGGGGTGCAAGCTCAGGTGTCGTCCACGTCACTTGACCATGGTTCAAAATTACGTGGTCCGTCGCCAAAAGCCCTTGTGTAGCTGAACAACGCGACGTTAATATTCAATCAATCAACCTATAAGTTTCTAGGTTAAGTGTGTTGTCACTGTTTAATTTAAAGCCCTTGTATATCCAGAATCTTCTACGTTAATAGCCATGGTCAGTAAGAAAATAACGGTGAAAAATTTCTTATTATGGTCAACACAGTTTTTTCAAAATAAGACAGTACATACTTTCATCTTCTTAGCATAGATCAAACAAATGTTTGAAATTTTGCATTATATTTTATTAGAACTGTGAGTTACACATTTTATATGTTGCTTAATATTGATGAACATTTCAATTTGAGAGAGCAGTCTCACACTTAGTATTTAGCATCAAGTTTTTGATTATGAAGAAATTGTGAACCCATGCATTTTTAGTTCAATCACGATCATTTTTTTTCATTACTTATCTTCTTTCTTTTATTTATTTCATTTACTTATTTGTTATTAATTTTTTCTTTAATAAAGTGGAATTCGTTTCAAAGTTACTTTCGAGTAGGATGATATCTTTAGTTATTTCATTTAAATTTCTTTTACAACTATTTCCATGTCAAATAAAATACAGTTGAACATGTTTTTGTGCGATAGATAGGGACCGCTTAAAAATAAACGCACAAAAAATCAAACATTTCATGAATTTTTACATAAAACAAACTAATTCGTGGAAATACTACAGAATTTTTTTTTTTGTGAGGGATAGAGGGACCGCATAAAAAAAGTCGCATTTATAAAATATGCCAATTATTTACGAAATTTATGTAAGAGTACTTCCATGACCAAATAAATAATTAAATATTGCACATGGAAACATTTTAAAAACATATAGTTTCTCATTGTATGCACGGATAAGTTTTCAAAATGCACATACATAATTCATTGCTACTCATCGCAATCCAAAGCCTTGTAATGAATAAGTTCAAAATCGCTTTCGTCACTTGAAGGTACAATTTCAATTGATTTACTTTTTGGCAACATAAAGTAAGAGATAAGTTTTTGTGACGAAGATCGGATGGTAAAAGTTGCTTGTAAATGTCACGATAACCAGATATACATGATTGAAGCCATTTTGGAATTTTATACTCCTTTCTTAATTAATATCTATTTTAAGAAAATGCTTTTTTAAAATTTGTTGGAAAGCTGGATCCCAGCATATTTTTATCCGCTCTCAAAGAATCCGGTTCTTCGTGTTCATCATAATCAATCAAATTATTCATAATGTCGCTGTCATTGAAAGTTTCGTCTTCAATCAAGCACGGGCTGCTGGAGCGTTTAGAGAAAACAATTGAGAAGGCACATTGTCGGGAGACTGTTTATAACAAATGAACAGAGCGTCTTGAAGTATCTACATTTCAGTGGCGTAACGTACATCCCCGCATCACAGGGGGGGAGGGAGATCAAGACTCTAGGGGCCCAAGGCCTGACTTACGCTAAATACGTATTTACCCAATTTATAAAATATTAAAGGCAAAACCTGACTTTCAGGGGGGAGTCCCAACATTCTCCGTTACGTCACCTTGTAAAACCGCCCCCCTTAGATGACCGTTTCTTTGATTATCCGCGTGAGCAAGAGGTGTAGGGTTTACAAAAGGAATAGACATTTATAAATTCTTAATATGACTTTATTAAGAATGTAACTTAAGCGCGTATAACAATTTAGATGATTATAGTTAAGAGAGAATCTACGACGAAAAAACACACAGTAATAGTTATACCAAATCGCGTAACTTGGTCCACTATCAATATTTAATCCACCTAATCTCGCTTCTAATAATATTATAAGTTCTAATATCAAATATTCAATCCTACCTTAATCCAATCTTAACTTCAATCTTATGAAGAGGCGTCTGGGCGCGCGTGCAATGGTATGCACCTTGACCTAATAGCTTAATCTTCAATGTAACTTCAGTTGGCTGTCGATTCACGCTTGTATCACTTTCACACACAACATTCCCCAAATTGCCATCCGACTTACTGAAAGTTCTGTTATTTAAAAGCTATCTTATTTGTATTTCCCCTTCACATTTCGCTTCTTGGGTTTTGGTTGGAAAATAGTTGCCATTAATCTTAGCCCCCAAAGAACCCAGAGGACATGTGAAAGAAAAGACGGGTGAGCCGTAAATAGGTAGAAAATATTACAGTGGCGCCAAAGCTATTGAAATTCATACACTTAATTAAAAAAGATCGTAAATAAAAAAATCGCACAATAAGAAAATCGCATAAAAAAAGACCGCACAAAAACAGATTCTACTGTATGTTGCGAATGTGTGCTTCGGGGGAAGGGAAGGGTTCCTAAGTTTATAATTGTCTCTTAATTAGTCTAGGTTTCTGAAAAACTTGTCTTCACCTTCTTTCAACGTTTGAATAGATACTATATTTCATCCTAATTCTGCTAATATTTTCGATTCTTATAGAAGTAATTTTCATAGCGATTAGGTTGGTGAATTTATTTTGTGCAAATTCTGATGTTTATCTTGGTAATAAATGCTAATCACACTACATTTTGAGATTAGGTTTTTGTAATGGTAATTATGAAATATATGAAATTGTCCAAGAGTGAGATAGAAAGCCACAGTTTTAATAGTTTACACGTAGGAAATATTATCTAGCATGTGTGGTTAAAGTTATTTTCTTTTATTCTTCTCTAAATTTGCTTTTTCACTTTTTATGCTATCATATTGGCTTGTACATAATTTTAAACTATATTTAAGATCACTTCATTATGCCCTTCTCTCTCTTAGTCTTACTCTACAAGTAAGTTGAAAGTGGTTGAATACTTGGATATTTATATTTATTTTGTTAAATAAAGCTGCTAGGAGAACTGGTGCTATCTGGATTGATAACTTTCTGATACTAATTTGATAACTTGTGACGTCTCACGCGTTCTTCCTCTAACATAACCTCTGTGTTCTTTGACGGCCACGATTAATGGCAAATCTTTTCCAACCCAAATCCAAGAAGTGAAACAAAGCATAGATGCAAATAAGATAACCTTTAAAAGGATAGAAATTTTAGTGAGCTTGATGGCAATTTAGAGAAAGTTCAGTTCAGAGAAGATAGAAGTGTTGATAGACGGCTTACATAGAATCAAGACACCACTTCGCCATTTAACCAAGGTACATACCATTGTACGACCATTTGGAGAAATAATTGAATTAGATGGGACTTTGAGTATTCAACCAAGGTAGGAAGATTATATTCTGAACGCGAATATATTATTGAGATTGAGATTAGGCAGATATAATATAATTATA